>CM053033.1:46216001-46543501 GCA_028564925.1 Lithobates sylvaticus
CACCCACTGAGCAAATTCGTACAGTGTATGGCCATCCCTATGAACAGATTAAGATAAGCAGATGATCAGTTTAAGAAATTATCCCAATCGAATAAATACTGTTTGCCTTTGATAACTTCTGGGAACCCCACTGCAAGGGTGTATTTTTAACTCCTGGAAGTGGATTTTAAACCTGTGATGAGAGGAACACAAGAGTTGTAATGGCTTACTTTTTAAAATGCAAGTGAGAATGGGTTAATTAGTGTAATTACAACCAAATGCAAACTTAATTATATGTGCTAATGCATATGTTCCTAATTTGTTTTATAGGTGCGTATGGTATGTCTAACAGGGACAGCTACTTCTATGCTGCAATAGTGGCTGTCATTGCTGTGCATGCGATTTTGGCCTTATTTGTATATGTGGCATGGAATGAAGGCTCCAAACAACAGTGGCGTGAAGGAAAGCAAGACTGAGCACTGCTGGTATAGCTCAATAAATGGACTTTGGATGTACTGAGAACCAAAGTATGTCACATGTAAATTTAAATTGGACGTGCAAAGGTTTGAACATTACATTGAAAAGAATGGCAAAAACTGTGATTTCCTTTGAAACCTATTTATTTAGGTGTACATGTTGCATTTCAGGTCCCTTTTTTTTTTTTTTTTTTTTTTTTTCATTTTCCTAAAATGTGTTTTAAACTACAGCAAATTGTATAGTCCCAATTTTTGTGTTAACATAAGTTAAATAAAAGTATACAATGATCTTGATTATGTATTCTAATAAATTCCTTACTGTAAAATGTTTATCCTCCTTATTCGGCCGTTTCCATCATTCCTTCCTGGAATGTGCATGCTGGGTAAACGGCATGCACCTCTCAATCTCGCACATGTGCGATTTAGCGGCGGCCATAGCACTGATTTGTTTGTAACGTTGCCATAAGAACGGGCGGTGACTGAGGAAGGTCCCGCCCCATTGTTATGACAACGTAACGCGATAACATGCCCTCGGCACTGGCCAGAGACTCCTGGGAAATGACAGACATCTCCCAGGAGCACTAGCGAGCACGGGCGCCAAGGGAAATCACGTCTGGCGCCTTTGTAGAGGAAGAGGCAGATTATGAGGGACCCCCTAGCAACAGACAAGAAAAACACTGTTTGAGTGGGATGCAGTCCAGCTTTTTTACAAAGTGATTGCAAAACATCCATTATTTTTTTTTTTTTATTATTTCTTTTTTTAAACAACAAACATGTTATGCTTTACCTGCTCTGTACAATGGTTATGCACAGAGCAGCGCCAAACTTCCTCTTCTTGGGTCCCCCGCTGGCACTCTCTGCTTCTCTTCATGGTGGGTCCCCATAGCCACTTAAGGGGGCCCACCGGTGATCTCGCTACAGAGATGCACTAACAGCACAGCTCAAAAACCAACCCCCCCCCCCCCCCTCCAGCATACAGGGAAGGCATTAAGGTGAAAGATGCCTGGTCTTTACAACCACTTTAATGGGTATACAAATTTGCCCTTTACTATATGTGCATGATTCGTATACAAAACCAGCTATCTGTGATGGACTTTCAGGGGTGAAACACTATGAAGATTTCTGCTTTTACCATTTCTTTGCTTAGCCTTCCAATGTATTCTTCTTCACTTTTTAGAGTTGGACCAAGTTTTGTCTAAAGATGAAAACCCATTTTATTGTAGTTAATTGATAACCGCTTCCAGTACTTATCTGTATGAATTCTGTGTGTACTGTAGGAAATTCTGACATTTAGCATTTTATTTACCCTGTATTTGCTAATGTTTCAATATATGTTTAAGCCATGTTTGAAAGAGATATATTTCTAGATGACAACATTTAGAATAATGGGTAAACGACAGATGTGGGGTACTGTTGGCTGCCCTGTGGTACTCAGTCCAATATACAAATATGTCATAGTTTGCTTTACTCACAGTAATCTGTGTTAGTTTTATGTGTATTTACCATATGTGGCTTTATTTATTTGGTGACACATTGCTCAAATCTGTTTTTAACTTTGCTGTAAACTTTGTTGAATTGTTTGACGCCTGAAATCTAATGTTGGCCATTTTATATTTGTTTGAGCTCTTGCAATAGGCCGTTCTATAAAATGTAGGATACATGACACTGCTTGTTTAAAGTAGATCTTTTTATTTAAAGCATACATCCAGGCTTCTATTAGTAAAACTAGTCATACATGACTTGAATTCTGATCAGTTCCTGCTGAATCAGCCCAAATAGGAGCCTATAGTGGCCCTGTCAACACCGCCCAAAAAAATTGAGTTGCAAATCAAAAGAGCCAGGGCGGGCCAAGCAGTAGCTGTAGTCACTGTCTAGGCATTCTGACAGCTGCAGGCGCTGTGGCTGTCAGAATACAATAGCTGGAACTGGAGATTCCCCCATTCATGGTGTTTTAGTATGGAGAGAATCCATTTATTTTTCCCATTCAGCCCATAGAGTATTGAGCCCATAAGAATTGTGTTTGGCTGGCCTAAGGCAGTACAACAATCTACAGCAACCTATTAGATTTCACCAGTCATATGCTTGGTGCTACTTTAAAAAAATAAAAATAAAAATTAAATAAAATACTTGATTAATTGCAAAAGTTCACTGCTTGTTAAACCTTGTTTCAAATAATTGTAATAAAAGATTTAAAATATGAAGGCTGAATTTAGTTTGGTGATCATCATCCCTATGTCATTTAAGTTTGTGTGGTTGTGTTTTTTTATTTATTTATTTTTTTTTTTTTGTTTTGCGGGTAATAATATTATTAGATTAGTGCATTTGTAGTGACCAATGACATCCCCTTTTTGGTCATTTTGAGACACTACTCCACTTCAATACTAGTTTATAATTTCTAGTTTTTAAAGACGGCTTCACTATATTCTTCTGATCAGAGAGTTGGCCAAAAGGGTCACCCACTGAGCAAATTTTGTACAATGTAGTGGCGGCTTTATGAACAGATTAAGATAAACAGATGATTAGTTTAAGAAATTATTATTTATTATGATTATACAGGATTTATATAGCGCCAACAGTTTGCACAGTGCTTAACAAAATAAAGGCAGACATTATAATTTGGTACAAGAGGAATTGGAGGGCCCTGCTCATTTAGACCTTACAATCTCTAAAAAAGGAGGGTCAATTTATACAAAAGGTAATAGCTGTGGGGGATGAGCTGATGGAGGAAGTAAAACAGTGTATTAGTTAGAAACAGCATAGGCTTCTTTAAAGAGAAGGGTTTTCAGGGATCGTCTAAAGATGGATAGATTGGGGGACAGTCGGACCGATTGGGGAAGGGAGTTTCAAAGGATGGGAGGAGGTGACAAGGGGGCTAGTGAGCAGGAGGTCTTGGGAGGACCGAAGAGAGCGGCTTGGTTGGTATTTTGGGACTAGTGATGTAGCTGGGGGGCAGAGTTATGGATGGCTTTGTAAATTATTATTTGTAAATTATTGTTGGTACTTTGAATTTTATTCATTGGGTGAGTGGAGGGATTGGCAGAGAGGGGTGGAGGACACTTAATGGTTAGTAAGGTGGATGAGTCTTGCAGCGGCATTCATTATGGAATGAAGGGGGGATAGTCTATGTAAAAGTAATCCAATGAGAAGGGAGTTGCAGTAGTCGAGACGAGAGAGATAACCAGGGAGTGAATTAGAAGCTTGGTGGTATCATTGGCTAAAAAGGGGCATATTCTGGAAATGTTGCAGAGGCTAAGGCGGCATTATTTGGACAGGGATTGGATGTGGGCATGAAAGGACATTCAGAGTCTAAGGTTACCCTTAGAACCCTGGTATGTGGGGACGGACTGATAGATGTGCCATTGATCTTGACAGAGAAGTCAGGAGAAGGGACACGTGGAGGAGGAAATATTAAGGGCTCAGTTTTAGATAGATTCAGTTTGAGACAGTGGTGTGACATCCAGGCTGATATGTCTGTTAGTAAATCAGTGATGCGTGAGGAGACTGATGGGGGTGAACTGAGGGGCAGAGAGATGGATTTGGGTGTCATCAGCATATAAATGGTAGTGAAAAGCCATGGGAGGCTATCAGCTGACCCAGGGAGGATCTGTAGATCGAGAATTGTAGCGGTCCAAGGACAGAACCTTTTGGTGGACCCCCAATGGTAAGAGGTGTTGGAGAGGAGGAAGTGAAGTTGTAAACGACACCGAAGGTGCGATGAGATAGGTAAGATTTGAACCAATGGTGACCAAGCAAATTTTAGTTTTTTGAGGAGGAAGGGGTGTTCAATTGTATCAAAGGCAGCGGAAAGGTCCAAGAGTAAGAGTATGGAATAATGACCGTTGGTTTTTGGCTGTTAGTAAGTCGTTTTAGGAGGGCAGTTTCTGTAGAGTGCTGTGGGTGAAATCCAGACTGAAGGGGATCAAGAAGGTTATTCTTAATGAGGTGGTTGCTCAGTCGGTTGTAGACTAAACATTCAAGGAGTTTGGAGGCTAAAGGGAGTAAAGAGATGGTTCTTAGGTTGTTAAGATTGGTGGGGTCTAGTGAGGCCTTTTTTTGGTATGGGAGTGACTAGCGGATGTTTTAGAGGGTTGGGGAAGATGCCAGTAGAGAGAGAGGTTGAAGATATGAGTTAGGATAGAGCCAGATGGTGACCGTAGTATTTGAGAAGGATATCTGTAGAGTGGAAATCACGAGGCGAGTTGTCTCAATCTTATTTTTTAAGTGATTAGCAATCTCCTGGGCAGTGAGTAAGTTTAGTGGGTGGAGGTAATGGTGGACGAAGTAGAGTGGTAAAGGTAGAAAAAAGTTGACGGGGACTAATGCAATGCGGAGAGGAGCTACCAAAGCTGTCGGGGGACCCCAGAAGTCGAGGATTGAGGCCACTCTGTGCAAAACGAACTGCACAATTGAGGTAAGTTATACTATGTCTGTTTTAAAAAAAAAATAAAAAAAACTTGGCTTTACAATCACTTTACGCTATCTCTTAATACAAAGAAGTCTTATCACCTTGTTTATGCCTCCATAGTGCACATACTTTGATATTAATTTCCAGCATGAATAACATTTTTACATGTTTTAACACCATACTCTTTCTTCCATGGACTATCTGTACAAAGGTTTCCTCTAAATACAGGGGTCTCAAACTGGTGGCCCTCCAGCTGTTGCAAAACTACACTTCCCATCATGCCTGTGGGAGTCATGCTTGTAACTGTCAGCCTTGCAATGCCTCATGGGACTTGTAGTTTTGCAACAGCTGGAGGGCCGCCAGATTGAGACCAAAGTATGGAATACTTGGCATAATTTCACTTTATGTAATGGCTATCGTCTACAGCAAGGCCAGAAGGTTAGGGTCCAAAGGAGGATTCTGTTTGTGCTGTAGGGTCAAGTGCTAAAGAAATGCTAGATTTTAAGCGGAACAAAGTATCCAAAACAAAGTGCAGAGTTGGAAAATATCTATTCATAGTGTATTTATTGCATATTTTTTGACTGGTATAAAGTTCTCTTTTGAATCTGTATTACTGCTGTAACAAGGGGTTTTTATGTTCTCACTTTTTTTTTTGTGTTTGTGATATGTAAGTAAAATTATAATTTCTGATTTCTAAAGAGTCGCTGAATTATTCATAAATAAACAACATTCAGATGACAAGACCTTCTTCTCTGTGTCCCATATGGAGCAGAACCAGAGGCAAAAATACAGCTAGGGCAGAATCACCGATATTCATGCAAATAAGTGTTGATGGTTCATACATTTGAAAAGGAAAGTTTCAGTAATAAAAAATTTGTAGAGCTAAAGGTCACAGTGAGTGATATCTGACAGCTCAGTCTTTTTCACAGATGTGCCCTGGATACTTGCCTGACATCCAAGGGAAAATGAAAACGGCAACAGGCAATGGCAAAGTATGCTTTCAGCTGTGACAGAAGATCCAACCTTTTCTCATTCTTTTTAATGGGCAGGATAGAAGGTCAACCCCCCCCCAATTCATACATTTCTTGTGATTGCTGTTTGAAATGCTTGTAAAACTTTGCACCCAATGCCAGCACCCTTATCATAAATGAAAGCTTGTTACAATGGATTTCAAGAAAAACTCAAAATCATGCTCTTATATGATCATTTAGGATAGAAGTCTACACCTCCCACTGCTTTCTAGATTTATCAGGACTGATTGATCCATTATGATGTATACTTGCAGTGCATATAAGAAAAAAGACTGCACTGTATATAAACCTAAAAACTATAGCTGCAACTCAAAGTGAAATACACGCAAATATAGATGAGATTAAGAGATTGACATATTGGTGGTTATTTACGGAAAGGCAAATCCACTTTGCACTACAAGTGCAAAGTGCACTTGAAATTGCGCCGCTGTAAATCTGAGGGGTAGATCTGAAATGAGGGGAAGCTCTGCTTATTTTATCCAATCATGTGCACGCTAAAATGCTGTTTATTTTCCTTGCATGTCCCCCTGGGATCTACAGCGACTGCACTTTCAGGGCAATTTCAAGTGCACTTTGCACTTGTAGTGCAAAGTGGGTTTGTCTTTAGTAAATAACCCCAATTGTCCAATGTTAATGCAAACTAATTTATGATTAGTTTATATATATATATATATATATATATATAAATATTATTATCACATAAGTCCCCCAATGCACAGTGAAATCTCGAATTCCTCCAATGAGAAAATTGAACTTTTCACTAAACAGTAAAAAATTGATGAGGGGCGTGGCTTGGCCATTCTCAGAGATGGCCGCTTGAATCCTGAGCTCCCGTCGCCACAGGACAAACTACCTGCCTAACGAGGTTATTTTCGCCTCCACACGCTGTTCCGAGATGGGAACTGCTTCCCGACAGGCATCGGCTTCCCGATCCCGCTCTCCCCGCGCTCAGGACGGAACTTTAAGCCAGAATATACCGGAGATGTTCCAAAACCGAAGGAACAACGCGGCATCTTCCCGCCATGGCTCCTCTCAGAACCACTCACAAGCCTCACCTCCGCTCATCCTGGCTCCCCTCATGTCGGACACCACCTCACCCCCTGCGCCGCAAGGCTCACCGACACAAGGAGGACTGACTAACCCTCCCAACTCCCAAATCAACATCCAGGACCTTCGCTCAATTGCCGCCGACATTAAAGAAACCCTCTCGGGGGCCATTTCGGAGCTTCGCATCGACATCCACGCGCTGTCTGACAGGATTCAGACGGTGGAAAAAATCGCTGACAGGCAGGAAATAGTGCTCCGTAGAGCCACCAGAAAAATTGATTCCCATACCCTCCAGATGAGGGATATGCAAAGGCATTTAGAAGACCTCGACAATAGAGGAAGACGCCACAATCTAAGGGTCAGAGGTATGCCGGAATCCATTGAGGGCGACCAGATCCCCACAGCCGTCACTAGGCTCTTCAACAAAATCTTAAACAGACCCCCGCTGACCATCATCGCTATGGAGCGCATCCACAGGGCCCTGAAACCGAGAGGAAGAGACACCGATCCCCCTAGGGATATTGTTTGCTGCCTAGTGGACTACAAGGTCAAAGAAGATATCTTACGCCAGGCACGGAGCAGACCCCAAATTTCATTCGATGCTGCACCTATCCAAATATACCAAGACCTTTCGGGAATTACCCTACAACACCGCAGGGACCTGAAACCTCTTTTGGATGAATTGCGTGGACAGGGGATAATGTATAAGTGGAAATTCCCCTTCGGCCTCTCCGCCACACATCTTGGACGCACAGCACTCCTGAAAGTACCGGAAGACCTACCCCACTTCTGCAACACCCTCGGCATTCATCTTGTAGATGTCCCCAATTGGTATGCCCCCTTCCGTCATTCCGTGATCAAAATGGACAAGCCCCAGGAGGAACCGATGGAATCTCAAGACAGCAGATACCGCCGGAGGAGATCCCCTTCGGGACTTAGACGTCACGGCACCCTGAGTCCCACCACGCCGCCGAACTCCAGGAGAGCCCGCAGAGACTATTGAACCCACACAAATGGTCTCCGTCACGCAGCTGAAGTAGCACAAAGTTTACTGAACAAGACTCTGTTCAGTTATGTTTATTCCAAGGAATACGCCGTGCTCAGTTATACAGCCGATGAACGTTTTAATTTTTGACTTTTGAATTTTTGACTTTTACTTTTTTCGTTCCTCAGCCTTCTCGGGCTCTACAGCTTCACTGGAATCGGCGGATGTACCCTCAACGCCGAAATCCCGTACTAACTACCCGTTACTTGCATCGGCCGCATCTACTGCTCTACACTACAACCCCCAAGATTCCGTGCGTTGGTATCACACAGCAGGTCGCAATGACGCAATCATACAGCGCGCTCACCTCTAACTCTCCCAGGCTATTTACGGAAGGATGGAACGCAACACACAACCACCTGACCGCTCACCTCGGTGTCCTCCGAAGATCTCGACTCTACAGGATTATGTACAGGAACATTCTCCTGTTCACCCGACGCCTCCAGCACACCGGAATCTACACTCCTCGATGACACTTGGAAGACCAGGTAAAACTCCTACCCTAATACCCGCTCCCGGTACTCCAAGTCCTTACCCTGTAGCAAGTAACCTCACGGAGTGGACAAACTGAACGGCCGGTAGACACAGACGGGACTGCTACTCAAGCTAAACATGGACTTCCCTCCCACACCACTATCAGGACATAACCCAGCAACTATTCCCGGTCATTGGGATTTGCTTAGGACAAAAGTTTGTGACCCCCCCACGAAATCCCCCTACCTGCCCCATGAGGCTTATGTCTTCCACAGCGGTGGTGCCGAACTACACTTCCCACATCCCCCTGCAAAGATCTTACGCTGCTCGCGTCGACGACAACACTAAACAGAACAGACCCTGATATTTGTGAGAGAATGGAATCAACCGTCTGACCACTCACATCACACATCTCACCGGTCTCCCATTTGTGACTCTGATTTTACCGGAAGATAAACGATGATCCCCATCAGCCTGTCCAACGTTTGCGCACCGCTGAACAATAAGCTCCTCCACAGACTGTGAATCACCCGGACACTCAGGTATACCCCATACCTATGGCAAGGCCCCAAGAACTCTCTACACCAACCCTTGTAGGTGACTGCTCACAAAACGGAAGGAAAGATCGGCCTCGCGAACAAGATCGCAAACACGTACTCGACGAAGTGACTCCTCGTATAGGTGATATTTGTCATGTTTATTTCACAGGTGCTGGACTTTTTTTTTTTTCTTCCCTTTTTTCTCTTTTTTCAAACATTTTTTCTTTTTGTTCACTTTTGCTCTCTTGATAATGTGCAATGTATTCCTGATACTCACTACTCCCCCCTATGCATATATATGTCACACATACCTGATAACCTCCTGGCTCTGGAGGTGTGCTCCCCATCACACACTAGGTGATGTCCTCACCCCCAGACCCTCTGACCTAAATCTACTTTAATATTGCTAGTTATATTCTCCCACATACGTGCAGAAACGACTACTGCCTAAGGCTCACTAATCCATCCTGTGCCTACAATGACTCTGGTCCTATTCACTCCTCCTAATAGCCTAAACTGTACACTCGCTACCTCCTCCGTCAACGACCAAACCCCCTGTGGCGACGGGACATTTTATGTATCTTCCTCACATCCCCCTCGGCGTTCGACTTGAGCCAACCCCCACACGGTGGCAAACAGCGGATCGGGTAATATACAGGTTCTACCCGTTCCGCCTATGCCCTGTACCCTTTAGATCCGATCCCACATTCGAGGAAACCCGAAAGACCCACCTCCTCGTAGTGATCCCCCCCTTGGTCGATATTCTGACCACTTACTTCCCCACTAGACCTACTCTAACTTACTGAGACCCCCCCATCTCTATTTCTATCTCTAACTCCCCCATTCCCCAATGGCGGCTGCTACTGATCCCACCCTGGCTGGTCACCCTACCCCACCTTCTTCTACAAGACTTAAACTATGCTCCATGAACATTCGAGGGCTTAATACCCCTGAGAAAAGATCACAACTATTGTACACCCTACATAAACACAAAACACACATAGCCCTGATTCAAGAGACCCACTTTAGAACAGATACCTTGCCCAAACTCCAAAATCACAACTTCCCAACAGCCTACCATGCCACAAACAATACCGCAAAATCTAAAGGGGTGTCAATCCTTATATCCAAAAACTGCCCTATTCAAATTACTGCAACACAAAGTGACGATCAAGGTAGGTTCCTCTTCCTTAAAGGCTCATACTGTAATAGGCCAATAACAATTGCAAACATATATGCCCCTAACTCCCAACAGGTGACATTTTTTCGTAAAACCCTGCATCAACTGACCGCTTTCAAATCTGGGATTCTGATCTTGGGTGGAGACTTCAATGTCCCTCTGACCCCCTCCTTAGATACCTCCAATGGCTCGTCCAGCATGCCATACAGAGCAATCCGAGCTATCAAGACCCAACTGAGCAATCTAACCCTTCACGACACATGGCGTACCCTAAACCCTAACGTTAAAGATTTCACTTTTTTCTCCCCTCCACACAAAAAATATTCCAGGATCGATCACTTTCTCTCCCAGAATGACCTGAACTCCCTCACTGCAGCAACAATTGAACCGATGCTGCTTTCCGACCACCATCCAATAACCATGACCTTGACACTCCCATCAACCCGGCCCAAAAAAACAATATGGCGTCTAGATGACTCCCTCTTGATGGACCTAGATAACTCGACAGCCATAACCAAAGTATTATCCCACTACTTTGACGAAAATGTGTCGGAAGACACCTCACCCGCGACCGTTTGGGCTGCACACAAATGTGTGGTAAGGGGAGAACTCCTTTCACTAAATGCCAGAAGAAACAAGCTTAGGAAAACACGCATAGATGAATTATCCGCACGGATACACACTCTAGAACGGGCACACAAACGCTCCTTAGCCGCCAAATGCTATACTGATCTACTGCAAGCAAGGGAAGATCTCCTAACAGAACTACAAAAAACGCTGAAAAGAAAATATGCACTTAGTCAGAAGATCTATTATGAATTTGGCAATAAGGCAGGCAAATTACTAGCGAAAGCACTCCAACTTAAGAAAGCTACCCACACAGTCCACACCATTAAAACCCCTGCCGGTAAAGCCCTGGTCACTACAGAAGATATATCCAACCAATTTGTCCAATACTTTTCGAAGTTATACAACCTCCCCAATCAGACGTCCTTTAACCCCACACTTGACCGGACTAAAGCCATAACAGACTTCCTATCCCAATACGGCCCTCCTCCTCTAGCAGAAGACCTGAAACCTGACCTAGACTTACCCTTCTCCACGACGGAAGCACTAATGGCTTTAAAACAACTAAAGACGGGTAAAAGCCCGGGCCCCGACGGTCTCACGGCCACTTATTACAAGTCTTTTTCAGCTACTCTTATCCCCCACTTCTTATCCGCATTTAATGATCTCACGACCTCCCCACAAGCCACCAAGGACATCTTAGAAGCACATATCACCCTTATCCCCAAACCTGGCAAAGACACTACACTAGTATCCAACTACCGCCCCATCTCACTCCTTAATGTAGATGTAAAACTTTATGCCAAAATCATTGCCAATCGTATACTCCCCCTTCTTCCCACCCTAATCTCGGCGGACCAAGTCGGTTTCATCCCTGGCAGGGAGGCCAGAGATAACACCCTAAAGGCCCTCAACGTACATCACTGGTTAACGACAACCTCCTCCCCGGGCTTCCTTCTTTCTTTAGATGCTGAGAAGGCGTTCGACAGGGTGGCATGGGACTACATGACTAATACACTACAAGCATTGGGATTCCCTCCACGCTTGCTTAATATGATCCTTGCACTATACTCCACCCCCACTGCTAGAATTAGAGTCAATGGCCACCTGTCGAACGCCTTCTCCATCACCAACGGTACCCGTCAGGGCTGCCCACTTTCCCCCCTCATCTTCGTTCTCACCCTTGAACCACTCCTGCGCAGGTTGAGGGCCAACCCAGACGTAAAGGGAATCTCCATCCGTGACGAGAATTACAAATTGGCTGCCTATGCAGATGATATACTGTTATTTCTCTCCGACCCGGTCACCACTATACCCAACCTTCTCAAAGATTTTACATTATTTAATAACATATCAAACCTTCAAATAAACTTTGAAAAGTCGATAGCCCTTAATGTTACCCTCCCAAACACCCTAGTATCCCAATGCAAACATAATTTCCCCTTCAAGTGGGACCCACGTGCTTTAACGTACCTAGGTATTAAAATCCTCACCAAACTATCAGACCTTTACTCCGCCAACTTCCTTCCAACGCTACAGAAAATCCAAGGAGATCTGCAAGGCTGGCACGCAGGTCGCTTCTCCTGGTTCGGTAGAGCCTCAATCCTAAAGATGAATGTCCTCCCCAGAGTACTATATCTTATGCAAGCCATCCCCATAAAACTCCCACCCTCCTTCTTTGCTTCCTATAGGAAAATGTGCAGGACCTTCCTGTGGTCCTCCAACACCCCTAGGATAAGCTGGAATAGACTAACCACTCCGAAAACCTCGGGCGGGATTGGCCTCCCGGATATCCGAAAGTATCACTGGGCATGCCACCTCACTAGAATAGTGGACTGGCATGTCCACACACACACTAAAGCTTGGGTACGCCTTGAAAATGCTTACGGCCCAATGCCGACCTCCCATCTACCCTGGATCCCCCGTAGACTCATACCAACTACTTACTCAACACACCCACTAATCGGCCCCACTATGCAGATCTTTCACCAGGCTAGCAAACTACTAGATATAGCCCCCCCTCCTGGACCCATGACCCCCCTGAACCAGAACCCAGACTTCCCACCAGGTTTATACACTTGTAACCAACAAACATCCTTCTCGGCCATACCATTTAGAGCCCGACAGCTCTTCCACAATGGGTCCCTCCTCACGCACGCAGACTTCCCACTTATTCGTCCGGAACTGCATGTTCCCCTCTTTAATTATTTCCAGATCAGACACTACCTCTATCACACACAACCACTTGCCCGCTGGCACAGGAAACTCACACCCTACGAGGATATATGTGATAGAACAGAACCCCAAAAACACCTTGTGTCAGAAGTGTACAAACTTCTCTTTTCTAAAGAAAACCCGAACAGAACCCAACAACACCAATGGGAATCCGAACTAGCTATAGATATCTCTGAACGGGATTGGGATAATATCTTTGAACACATGCATAAAGGATCCGTAAACGTTTCCGCACAGGAGAATAGATACAAATTATATTCAAGATGGTACAGGACCCCAGACATACTACATAAATGCTTCCCAGGTGTTCCCTCGCTGTGTTGGAGATGTAACAGTGCCAATGGATCAATGCTCCATATATGGTGGGAATGCCCCATGATACAGCCCTTTTGGTCAGCCATACACCAACTAATTACTGACATCACAACTTATTCTCCAGACTTCTCCCCAGCCCAATACCTACTTCACCACACATCTATACCGCAATCCTCCTATAGAAAATCCCTTGCCCTACACCTCATCAACGCCGCCACCATGTGCATTCCAACTCACTGGCGAACCACTACAATCCCCACCGTCACAGAATGGATTGATAGAGTAGACAGGGTAGCTGAAATGGAAAAACTCATCCACCAAGCCAAGGAAATCCCAAACAAATATCACACTACATGGGCCTGTTGGTCACATTTCAGGAACCCCTTAGGATATGGTACCTCTCAATCCACTGGAGTCACTTAAACAGTCACCTCTGAAAGGTATCTCGCTATACTGATAGATCACGAAAATGTCTCCCCATCATCCCCCTACTTAAGGCATTGAACTATACCCACCTATACTCCAATGCTCGACCATATCATACCAGGAACATTAAGCTTCAACGCGCCCCTACTATCTCCTTAGGGGTATGCCGCCATCCCACCCAACCCCAGTATTGTCAACAATACCCTGGACCTGAGTAGACGTAAATCCCACAAGGGCTCCTCTGACACACTTAAGTAACATACCATAGATACGAAGCACAACACTCAAGCTCCCTCCGTAACCCCACCCATGCTCAGTCAGCTCCCCACGGGGGCGCATGGTTATGGTGACACCACGTCATGGTTTGGTTTTCTACATAAATCCCTGCAACGCCCTCCCTCCCACACGACCCAATGCTGTACTTCGACCAGCCACCCCTTGCCTTTCCTAATCCCTGGCTACATTGACTTATCCTCATTCTTCTCCCCATCTATACCTAATCAGCCCTAAGGTACCCACTATCTGAACCACATCAAGGTTAGCAAATCTCTGTTTCACGTTACTATAGTTCCAACGTTGGTACGGTTATATTTTTTGTTCTTACTATTACGCACTGTTAACTATTTTGCAATTGAAGGTCTTATGTAAACTTCCATTTCTGTATTGTATACGAACTTCAATAAAAGCCTATTGTTAAAAAAAAAAAAAAATTGATGACAATCCTGTGACTTTAAGGACGGACCTTAAATCCACCACCACAGAGTGCACGCTTACCAGCTGCACAAGCTCTGACGCTTGTGGCTAATACCCAGCCAGGGCCTTTTCCTCCAGGGACCTCAGATGTCCAATCGAGCCATATGACACTGTGGACTGTTGATCATGAAGGTGGTCAGAAGTGCGGCATACAAATCCACACTCAATGTTTACAGGTAGTGTCAGCCCTTTATCTCTAACAGAGAAGACAGGTTTCCTCCCCAGACGGCAGAGTTCCCTCTCTCTCTGAGATGGATGTGTGGTTGACAGGTCTTGCTTCTACCAGCAAGCGCCGCTAAAGACAAGGCTACTAGTTACCACAGCAGGGTGAAGGCCATCAGTGCAAGGCTCCTGTGTTCATGAAGTTCGATTGGATACAGGTCTGGACTTTGACTTGGCCATTCTAACACCTGGATACGTTTATTTGTGAACCATTCCTTTGTAGATTTTGCTGTATGTTTGGGATCATTGTCTTGTTGGAAGATAAATCTCCGTCCCACTTTCAGGTCTTTTGCAGACTCCAACAGGTTTTCATCCAGAATTTTCCTGTATTTGGCTGCATCCATCTTCCCCTCAATTTTAACCATCTTCCCTGTCCCTGCTGAAGAAAAGCAGGCCCAAACCATGATGCTGCCACCACCATGTTTGACAGTGTGGATGGTGTGTTGAGGGTGATGAGCTGTGTTGCTTTTAGGCCAAACATATAGTTTTGCATTTTGGGCAAAAAGTTCGATTTTGGTTTCATCGGACCAGAGCACCTTCTTCCACATGTTTGGTGTGTCTCCCAGGTGGCTTGTGGCAAACTTTAGACAAGACTTTTTATGGATATCTTTGAGAAATGGCTTTCTTCTTGCCACTCTTTGGGCAGTGCAGGCCAGATTTGTGCAGTGTACGACTGATTGTTGTCCTATGGACAGACTCTCCCACCTCAGCTGTAGTTCTCTGCAGTTCATCCAGAGTGATCATGGGCCTCTTGGCTGCATCTCTGATCAGTCTTCTCCTTGTCTGAGCTGAAAGTTTAGAGGGACAGCCAGGTCTTGGTAGATTTGCAGTGGTCTGATACTCCTTCCATTTCAAAATGATCGCTTGCACAGTGCTCCGTGGGATGTTTAAAGCTTGGGAAATCTTTTTGTATCCAAATCTGGCTTTAAACTTCACAACTGTATTACGGACCTGCCTGGTGTGTTCCTTGGTCTTCATGATGCTCTCTGCGCTTTCAACAGAACCCTGAGACTATCACAGAGCAGGTGCATTCATACAGAGACTTGATTACACACAGGTGGATTCTATTTATCACCATCAGTCATTTAGGACAACATTGGATCATTCAGAGATCCTCGCTGAACTTCTGGAGTGAGTTTGCTGCACTGAAAGTAAAGGGGCCGAATAATTTTGCACGCACCACTTTTCAGTTTTTTATTTGCTAAAAAAGTTTAAAATATATCCAATAGATTTCGTTCCACTTCACAATTGTGTCCCACTTGTTGGTGATTCTTCACAAAAAATTTAAATTTTCTATCTTTATGTTTGAAGCCTGAAATGTGGCAAAAGGTTGAAAAGTTCAAGGGGGCCGAATACTTTCGCAAGGCACTGTATCTGTCACAAGAGCATGCATAAACTTGCTTGCATAAGCATTTTGTGAGCATTCTATAATATATAAATAAGATGTGGTATCTCCCGCCTTCCTCTTTTAAGGGTACACAGACTCGGGACGGGAGGCCAAGTATTAGTCATCACCAGATGGCATTTCCATCCTGGTAACCTTATGACAGCTATGTCTCAGAGGTTATTCACATTATAGGCGTGTATAACATTATAGTGATGGACTGTTTTATTATTAATGATATTCATCTATCCTCCCACTAACACACACCTTTTTCCTCATCATGATTGGATAAGATATTTTGTATATAAGCTGCCCCCACCCAAATAAATATCAGACATTTTCTTTGAACTAACTCTGTTGTAGTAGTCTGTTTATTGAAAGTGTCTCCCAGTACTGGGGGCCTCGAAGAGTGTCTTGCAGTATTAATCCTTGGCTAGTCCGTGTGTTACCTGGAGTACCTGTATAATCACTACAGTTAACATATAAAAAAAATATACAGTGTTACATCAAGACATCTTGATCTTAACATGGCATTGTTTGAGCCAAGCAATTGGATGCTAGGCCAGAACACTGTATCATGGCAGGAGTGCACACATTTCCCCACCTTTTCAGCAGTTTTGGCACAGCAGAAGAGTGTGCTTTAGAGATAAAGAAAATATATATTTTAACTACTGTAATCTAAACCCAAATGTCCACAGTGTGGGTATGAGAATAATATGTATATATCAAGTCCATTTAAAAAAAAAAAAAATCCAATGCTGGAGAAGGGCCAGTGGAGGACATCAAAAAGGACAACATCAGTTCAGAAAGAGTACTGGTGCTAGGAGATGGTAACAGAATGCACCCAGAGACACACATGGTAGGGCTTTAGAGAGGGTGAATTTTATGGATCGGTTGAATGTTGCCCTGCTTAACTATCTTGGGGGGGGGCACTCGCGGGCACACCCGCTCTGGCCCTCTGGAGTACAAAAAGTGCAGACCTCAGCCTGTCTGGCAGCACTAGTGAAGTACATACTTTAGTGTGTGCCCATCGACTGTCTACGGAGCTCTGCTGGATTGAAAACTGGGAGGCCAGAGGTCAAGTAAGCCCCACTTGGAAGAAAATATTCAAAAAATATATATATATATCTCCATGGAGTGAATGGGAAACAGGCTTACAGTGTGTGTGTGTGTGTGTGTGTATGTATGTATATATATATATATATATATATATATATATATATATATATATATATATATATATATTACACACACATTTTTTTTTTTAATTATAGTTATATTTAAACTCATGCTGTTAAATTCATGTCATGCAAGAAAGTTGGCGGCTGCAATTGCTGACCACTTATTTTTAAAATGCTAGTTCCCTGGCTGTCATTCAGATGCTTCGATAAGTAGCTTTGACATTCATTTACAGTATGCTTATGCTGAGACTGACTGCAATGTACTCTGGTCAGTTGCAGCCACACCTTTTATAAGGTGGCATGCAATGGCAGCCCTCACCTAAGAAGATAACTATGTAAAAAAATCTCAATTTCTACTTTAGACAAAGACATTTCAGTACATCAGTATATACAGTATGTGTATATAGGTGTCTCTCGCGCTACTATGAGTAGATAGGTCAGAATAAAAACTAAAAGTGAACAGTGTTTGCAGCAAAGTGAATAGTGTTCACAAAAGCACTTAATAGGATAAAAAGGTAAAAGTACTTAGCGCAAACTAAAATACTAATAAAACTGTAAGGCAGTAATAATGACTAGATTCCTCTGGGGTCACTAGTCCAGGATAGGAGAAAGGTGTGCGACCAGAGATCAAGGAGTGCAAATAGTGTAAAGAAGGAGTGAATCACTAATTGGTGAATAAATCATTAATTACACAATAAAGGATAATTAATAAATGTGATTGGATAATACTGTATCTCAAATCAGATGAAAAGTGTGCATATAAATCGATAAAGGTAAAGAATAAATAGCTAAAAATATAATATCACAAATGGGTGCACATAAACATGAAATAAAAATAAATCCTGTGTGAAATTCAATCCTGTGGTAGATGCGATAAAAATAAATAGTGACAGTATAGCATGTCAAATATCCTGTGATAGAAAAATAAATATATAATGAAATCCAGTGATAAAACCTCAAAAAGGACCTAAATTGCAAGGTAAAATCGAACCTGCGATATGGATCAAATGAAAAAAATAATAAAAAATAAATAGATAAATAAGAGGCGTATGAATAAAAATTGTCCAAAAATATATATAGCAATGTCCAACTCAATGGAAGAGATGAGACCACATACACAAACAAGCCATCCTCTTATATATATATATATATATAGTTCCAATTCCAAAACAATTTCCACAGATATTTCTAGATAGGGATAGTGGTTTCTCTATATTGCTGCTATATTCATATTGCCATTCATCTATTTAAGTGGGGTAATCCTTTTCTGGTCTCCCAGAACTCTCACCTTAAAGAAGGTCAAATAAGCCTTTCTGGGGTATCCAAATTAGCCCCTAAGTATGGTGTTTGGGGTGTCCTACAGCAGAGTCCAGCCTGGTCCTTCTCCTTTAAATCCCTCAGTAATTCTGACCTATATTGCTAGGTTGCTCCCAGCAATGTGTCATAAATGGGGAAGAAAGAGAAAGAAGGGGGGGGGGGGCTCCACTAGTGTAGTATGTTTATAAAATTTGATAATTTATTCAAAAGTAATGCAAGACTCGTACATAAAAACAGAAATAATGAGCAATGGGTTAAAATTTCACCAAAAGGCGTCCACAGCGCCTACTCGCGTCCTCCTCTGTGTGTTTGCCTACGGCCACTCCCTACGCGTTACGACACGGTCACGTGTCTTCATCTGGGGACCCAGATACATTCCCGTTTTTATCGTGTAGAATACCATAGCAATATCTTACTTTTTGTATACACACCCCTGTTAAAATGTCAGGTATCTGTGATGTAAAAAATGAGATACAGATAAATCATTTCAGAGCCTTTTCTACCTTTTTAATGTGACCTATAAACTGTACAACTTAATTGAAAAACAAACTGAAATATTTTAGAAGGGTGGGGGGAGTAAAAAAATAAAACTAAAATAATGTGGTAGCTGTGTTTAGAACTAAGCAATCGCATTCAAACTCATGTTAAATAGGAGTCAGTACACACCTGCCAGCATTTAAAGTGCCTCTGATTAATCCCACATAAAGTTCAGTTGTTCTAGTAGGTCTTTCTTGACTTTCTCTCAGTTGCATTCTACAGCAAAAGCCATGGTCCACAGAGAGCTTCCAAAGCATCAGAGGGATCTCATTGTTAAAAGGTAGTTAAAAGTCAGGAGAAGGGTACAAAAGAATTTCCAAGGCATTTGATATACCATGGAACACAGTGAAGACAGTCATCATCAAGTGGAGAAAATATGGCAGAGCAGTGACATTACCAAGAACTGAATGTCCCTCCAAAATTGATAAAAAGACCAGAAGAAAACTGGTCAGAGAGGCTGCCAAGATGCCTACAGCAACATTAACCACTTGCTTACTGGGCACTTAAACCCCCCTCCTGTCTAGACCAATTTTCAGCGCTGATGCACTTTGAATGACAATTGCGCGGCCATACAACACTGTACCCAAATTAAATTTTTATCATTTTTTTCCCACAAATAGAGCTTTCTTTGGTGGTATTTGATCACCTCTGCAATTTTTATTTTTTGTTAAAATTTTTTTAAAAAGACTGAATTTTTTTACATTTTATTTTTTTATATTTTGTTATAAAATTTTGCAAACAGGTCATTTTTCTCCTTCATTGATGTACGCTGATGAGGTGGCAGTGATGGGCACCGATAGGTGGCAGTGATGGGCACTGATTGGCACTGGTTAGTTACACGGATAGGCAGCACTGCTAGGTGGCACTGATTGGCATTGGCACCACTGGTGAGCATTGATAGGTGGCACTGGTGGGCATTGATAGGTGGCTCTGGCAGGGGGTACTGGTGGGCACAGATAAGGCATAATTGCATCTTCCTCTTCGGGGCTGATGTCCCTTGCACATAAGCTGGTGCTCGGCTTTTTTTTCTCCTCGCGCTGTCAGCGTGAGGAGAAAAAAAAAACGATTACTGAGCTTTTGTTTACATCATGTGATCAGCGGTCATTGGCTGACAGCTGATCACGTGGTAAGGGGCTGGGAACGGATCTGTGATCACCCGAGTCTCAGTGACTCGGTGATCACAGCGCATGTGCAAAGGGGAGGCCGTCGTCAGACGGCCTCCTGGAAATTCAGGTCCGCACTGTGGCCGTTATTCGGCTATAGCGCGGACGCAAAGTGGTTAAAGGAGCTGTAGGAATATCTGGCAAGTACTGGCTGTGTGGTACGTGTGACAACAATCTCCCGTATTCTTCATATGTCTGGGCTATAGGGTAGAGTGGCAAGATGGAAGCCTTTTCTTATGAAGAAAAACACCCAAGCCCGGATACATTTAGCAAAAACACATCTGAAGTCTCCCAAAAGTATGTGGGAAAATGTGTTATGGTCTGATGAAACCAAGGTTAAACTTTTTGGCCATAATTCAAAAGATATGTTTGGCGCACTGTACATCACCAAAAGAACACCATACCCGCAGTGAAGCATGGTGGTGGTGGCAGCATCATACTTTGGATCTGTTTTTCTTCAGCTGGTACAGGGGCCTTAGTCAAGGTAGAGGGAATTATGAACAGTTACAAATACCAGTCAATAATTGACACAAAACCCTCAGGCTTCTACTAGAAAGCTGAACATAAAGAGGAACTTTATCTTTCAGCATGATGACCCAAAGCATACATCCAAATCAACAAAAGAATGGCTTCACCAGAAGAGGATTAAAGTTTTGGAATGGCCCAGCCAGAGCCCAGACCTGAATCCGATTGAAAATCTGAGGGGTGATCTGAAGAGGACTGTGCACAGGAGATGCCCTCGCAATCTGACAGACTTCAAGTGTGGGCAAATATTGCCAAGTCAAGAGGTGCTTCAACAAAATATTAGTTTAAGGCTGTGCACACAATCATATTATTTAAGTTTATTTTTTATTTTTACTTCCCTTCACCTAAAAGATTTCAATTTGTAGTTCAACTGAGTTGTACAGTTTATAGGTCACATTTAAAAGGTGAAAAAGGTTCTGAAATTATTTATCTTTGTCATTTTTTTTTTTTTACATCACAGAAGCCTGACATTTTAACAGGGATGTGTAGACTTTTTATATCCACTGTACAGGCATACCCCACTTTTAAGTACACAATGGGGTTTATTTACTAAAGCTGAAAAGTGCAAAATCAGGCTCACTTCTGCATAGAAACCAATGAGCTTCTAACCCAGATTGTTCAATTAAGCTTTGGTAATAAAACCTGGAAGCTCATTGGTTTCTATGCAGAAGTGAGCCTGATTTTGCACTTTCCAGCTTTAGTAAATAGACCCCATTGTGTACTTAAAAGTGGGGTATTCCTGTACAGGGGGTCCCCGACTTACAAACATCCGACTTACAAACGACTCCTACTTACAAACGGAGGGAGACAACAGGAAGTGAGAGGAAATCTACCCCTAGAAAGGGAAATTCACTCCTGTAAAAGTTATTATGGGTAAAAGGTGTCTCCACTGATGATTTATCACCAGTCTTTGTTTCCCTAACAACCCAAAATTTTCAAAATCCAATTGTCATTGGGACAGAAGGTGAGGTGAAATCTTCTGAACAGGGGCACATACAGCAAAACAAATGTTACAGGGTGATAACCCTTCTCTATGTTATCTAAAAAACTTTAAAAATAGATTTTTTTGGCTGGAGCTACACTTAAAAAATGTACCTGTTCCAACTTACAAACAGATTCAACTTAAGAACAAACCTACAGTCCTTATCTTGTTTGTAACCCGGGGACCCCCTGTATACTACTAGCAGCACGGCTCTCCATGGCGTGGCTATGGAAGATACACAATCCTCTGAATCTCCTGGACACAGTGAGATTAATACAAACTCATTACACTTATGAGCTCCTACTAACCAGAGACAGAGGCATACTCTTGAGAGGTTATAGCTTGGCCCTCAAATTACATTAGTGGTAACCCTGTTTAGTTAACATATACTACATGGATTGTTTCAAACTGATAGTTAACGCTTGTTGATTGGATGGAATGACTATGCTACTATCTGTGTAGTCCATATGTATAGACACTTGTTTTTTCGAAAAATTACAATAAAAAATATTGAAAAGAAAGTCCCTAATTTCTACTCCTTACAACTATTAGTTACTATCAGGGTAATCCCATTAAGACTGACAAACTGCCTGCAGGGGAAAGGAAACACCACTGGGAGAGATCAGGCCAAAAATGTGTCCTGCATTCAGAGCGGTGTGCCTGTAAGGGAGGTAAATGCCACAATGAATAATGTGAAAAGAGGCAAACTGAAAACAGGGCTTTCACTAAGTTAAAGAGGAAGTAAACCCTAATGGGTTTACTTCCTCTTTGTTTCCCTGCAAAGGTAAAGCATAATGAACTACTATGCATCACATAGTAGTCCATTATGTGTCACTTACCTGACACAGGAGCCAGCGAAGTCACCGCTGTCCCCTTGTGTACGGCGTCTCCATCTTCTTGGTGGGTCTCGTGGCTCCGTTGCTGTCATTCGACGGCGCCGCAATGATGTCACTCCCGTGCATGCTGAGAGCGGCTTTCTCAGTGTGCCTGCGCGCCGCTGTCTACGGCTCATGCGCCGTAGACATCGGTGCCTGTCTTTTTTAAATATCTCCTAAACCGTGTAGGTTTAGGAGATATTTCTTAAGGGTTTACAACCACTTTAATGAAAATGGGTGCTGAATCATACCTGTGATTTTGTAGAAATTGCTCCCAATTATAAGGCTGTGCAGCCAGTTAAATGGCATTTAGTAGAGGAGAAATGAATACCAAAAGTTTTATTTTTATGAAATTTACTATGGAAGCTGAGCAGCTTGAACATGATAAACATAAATTGTTTGCTTTGAAGGGTTGCCAACTTGCTTGGTATTTTACCAATGGAAATAGTTTTGTTGCCTGTGTTATAAAAAAAAAAGTTTTTAGGAGGCCATAAATACTTTCAAGAAACATGACGGCCTTATTGTTTCCCATTTATATAGAATTGATTTAACTGTTAGGTACTTAAAAATAAGCTATAGCCAAGGAAAGGTTTTTATGGTGTTAACCTCCAATCATTTTTTGCATAATTCCTTTTGGTATAAACCTGGAACTGACAAACTTCCATCACGCAGCATTTAATAAAGCAATCTGTTTATTAGCGTGCTCAGACTGGCTCAACTATAAAAGAACAATGACTCAGAATGACTATTTACGAGACATTTCTTTGGCAAACAACATATTGTAAGCCATTCTGCATTGTTTGATCTTGTGATAATTTAGATGTTATTGATGGACCTCGCCTACCTGTGAGTTGTTTTTTTAAGGATTTTTGATGCTTTGGTTTTAATTTCCCCATACATGTATATTTCTTTCCAGTGATGGCACATCTGTTTATTATATGTGGGAGATGTAAAGAAAAAAAATACAAATGTATATGCTTGTTTTTTGTGAAAAGGGTCAGAAATGTTTGTATAACAATACAAAGAAAATGCATTTTTATAACCTTGGCAATCAGTCCACCTAAAGTACCAGTGCCAAAACTTTCACACAGTTGTTCTGAATAAAAGGGAAGGGTCAGTACCCTTTGTCATGTTTTATAGCCATATGTGGGAAAACATGCTTTGTACTTCCTGTTGTGTCAGTGAACGAGTCAATTAGCAACATTTTTCCAATTTAGAAATGGTAGTTTTTTTATTTTCCCATTTTTAATTGTTTTTCTTAGTAGAGTCCAAGTTTTATCTGTGCCCTGATTTGGGAGAATACCCTTTTGTGTTTGGTGTGGCCAATACTTCTCTTGGGGGAAAAGTATGTGTTGAAACTCACTTTAGGAGTTGCCCATTCATGGCAAAGCAAGCAACATGTGCATGGTAATGCTGACCTGGCCAGCTACACCTACCTTTAACATTCCCTCCACCCCAGCTCCATTAGGCTTCTGGTAGCAGAGAAGCATCCTGCGGCAAGTGAATACTTCCAGCTTTCATAGGTTAAATGAGAGAGGAATAGGAGTGGGTAACATTGGGCTCCATTCACAAATCGGTATATACCACTTTAAAAAATACGGTAAAATATCGCTCAGCATTTTTCTAATTTTTTTTTTCATTCACCAAAAAATGCTACTAAAATACAGCATGCGCTATGTTGTTATCAATTGATGTGGTATTTTAGTAGTTTGGTATGGATTTTGAAGGAAACCTCCGCACTAAATTATTTATTTTTAAATGGTGTGGGGTCCCCCCCCCCAAAATTCATACCAGACCCTTATCTGAGCATGCAGACCAGGCACCTCACCCCCCCCCCCCCAACCATATCAGGCCACATGCCCTTAATGTGAGGGAGTGCTTTGGGGCGCGCGGGTCATGTTGATGAGGACAAGGGCCTCTTCCCAACAACCCTGGCCGGTGGTTGTAGGGGTCTGCAGGTGCTGCTTATCGGAATCTGGAAGCCCCCTTTAATAAGGGGGCCTGGCGATCCCGCCCCCTCCCCATGTGAATGAGTAGGGGTTAGGACAGTGTTAAAACCTTTTTTTCTCCAGAAAACATCACAGCACTCTGCCTCAGTACTCCTCTCAAAGGCACTCAGCTATGGTTTGACTTTTAGGAGGAGTTATGCCAATATCAAAATGTCTTGGAGTGTGAGTGCCTAGGCAGGCTGCGTTTACATGCAGACTGTCCTAAAAAGTTTCTAAAGGTTCAATTTTTGTTTTATTTTTATTTTTTTTAATAACAAACATGTCATTCTTACCTGCTCTGTGTAATGGTTTTGCACAGAGCAGCTCCAATCCTCCTCTTTTCAGGTCCCCTGGAACTCCTGGCCCCTCCCCTTGCCCCTAATGCTTGTTTTGAGGGCACTTATGCATGCTCGCTCCTGAGCTGCCTCTGTGTGTCTTTGACAGGGTTAGGCAACCTCAGCACACCAGCTGTGGTGAAACTACAAATCCCATCATGCCTCTGCCTCTAGAAGTCATGCCTGTGATTGTCAGGGTCTTGCAATGTCTCATGGGACTTGTAGTTTCAAAACAGCTGGACGGCCAAGGTTGCCTGCCCCTGGTTTATCTGATACACATGCATCTCGGCCACACCCCTCGCTCCCTCCTCACTGGCCATGGTTGTTAGCAGCGGAGGCTCCCACTGCGCTGTCTCAGCCAATAAGAATGGAGAGGGTGGGGTGAGCTTCTGCTCTCATGCACATCGCTGGATTAGGATCGGGCTCAAAAAAGCGCTATATGTAGAGTAAAATCTGAGAAAGCAGGGCTGTCAAACTGGAGAGCCAGCCACACGCGGTCTGACCAATCGAATAACGTTACGAAGGCACGGCCTCGCCTTCTTCATCAGCTGCCACTCCCACCCAGAGACACACAGCTGACATCTCCATGAGGCTTATCGAGGCTTCAGCTGCGACTAACACGGCACCCGTGGAGTTCTCAATAGAGACTTCCCGGCGGTCCTCCTGTGCTCCTGTGACACTGCACATGGAAGCTCCCACCCTCTCTAGCACTCTGCAAGTGCTCCAACATTTTTCACGCAAGTTTTTAGTGTTGTTTTTTTAAAACTTTTATAATGAATAAATTCCTAAGAAGTTTAAAGGATTGGCTTGGCACTTCTCTCTCCTCTATTTGCTTTCCTTTTGTTCACAGTGATCAGGTTCCCCAGCCCACGCCTGAAGCAGCCTCGCTCCCTTTTGTCATAGAAATCGCCATCCCAGACAGCTTGCTGGCGCGCGCCGGTGCGCGCCAACGCCTGCGGGTGTGTGAGTCCCTGTGCACGTTCCCGTGGGCGCTGAATTGCGTGCGCGCCGCGTGTCCTGGGGCGCACGAGCAGTGGATTGCGTGCGACTGTGCGCGCTGTTGGCGCCAACCGGCCTATTTAATCAGGCAGCACCTGTTGGCTAGTGCTGCCTGATCTTCAGCTTACCAGAGACCTTGTTCCAGTGTTTTGTATCTTGTCTGACCTTGTGACCCGGCTTACCTTCTGGATTCCTTGGACCTCTGCCTGCCTGACTATTCTTCTGCCTGCTCCTCTGTACCTTGCCGTCTGAACGTTGCCAAACCCCGCTTGTATCCAGATCTATCCCACTCTCATGCTCAGTGACCTGTGCCTGCTTTCCAGTACCACACCTGATTACCAGTGAGCCTTTTACTACCTGCACCCGGGACTCCTTTAACTACCTCCCTCCTGCTGAGTGACGTGTGTCTGCATACCTGGACCTCACCCTGCCACCAGTGAGCTCTGCATACCTACACCTCATCTTGTCACCAGTGGACTTCCACCACCAACACCCGGGATCATTACACCAGGCTCTCTTACTCTTCCTGACTCTCGTGCCTCCTGTACCCACCTCCAGGGGCCGTGAGTCGGACCCGTACGGGAGACCTCCCTCTGCCCAAGCGGACTCGCCAGGTCAGGTACGTACCAGTCTGACAGTATCAGGCAGCCATGACCGAGTCCGTGCAGGGGGCCTCCCCCATGGATGAACTGTGCAGACACCTAGCGGGTCTCACCCAAGCTGTGAAAGGCCTACAGGAAGGCTATTCTCGGTTGGAGGAACAAGTCCAGGCCCTGTCTGCATCCTCTAACCCTCAGGGTGCATCTCCTGCTGGATACCCCCAGGCACCCTCCGTAGTCATGTTACCTCCAGAACCCAAGGTACCCATACCTGAATAATTCTCTGGGGAACAAAGTAAGTTCCATTCCTTCCGCAATGCCTGTGAGCTCTACTTCGCCCTACAACTATGAACCTTTTCCTTGGAAGCTACAAAAGTGGGGTTCATTACCTCCCTCCTGACCGGTGAACCTCAGACCTGGGCCCACCGCCTGCTGGAGCAGAAGTCCGTGTCCCTGGATTCCCTTGACCATTTTTTCACAGCAATGGCACAACTGTATGAGGACCCTCAACCCGCCGCCACGGCTGAAACCGCACTACAATCTTTGCAGCAAGGTCGCAGAACGGCCGAGGATTAAGCCGTTGAATTCAAACGCTGAAACTCTGATACAGAGTGGAATGATGAGGCACTACGACACCAATTTCGCAGAGGATTGTCGGACTCTCTAAAGAATGAGTTGGCTCGTGTGGAGATCTCTCATACCCTAGATGAACTTATTAACCTTTCGGTTCAAATTGACCGCCGCCTTAGGGAAAGACGGGCTGAAAGATCTTCCCCGGACCTTCTCGCCCCTTCTGGATGCTCCCCAAAGTACCCGTTCCTCCCAGCCTAGTCCCTTCAGCCTCGTCTACTCCCGTTCCAGGAGCTCCGGAGCCGATGCAGATTGAATTGCTCCGGCCCTCTTTGACTCCAGAAGAGAAGATGCGCAGACGGGCTCATAACCTGGGGTCTAAGATATTAGTTAGTTATATCAGGGTAAAGGGGGCTGAATACAGGGCCGTTTTTAAGGCAGGGCAAAAGGGGCAGCTGCCCTGGGCCCTGTCATTGCTGTGGGGCCCAAAGCAGCTGCCTCATACTTGGCAACTATCCTGGTTTAAATTCCCTCATCCTATGAGGTTTTAGTCCTGTGCTGTGTCCCAATATCTCAGTGTGAAGTGCTGGTACTAATGCTACCCAGCTCTGCTCTATTGTTGTGTACAGATGACTCACCGGTAGACCCTGTGTTTACATGTAAATTAATCATTCATATGTAAATAGCCACAGCTGGCAGCATTGATATGCATATCATGCCCCCCTGAGGTCATATCCACAGTAATCTCTAGCAATCAATCAACAAGCAAAAATCATGTGCTGTAATCTCTAGCAACTAATCAGTGAGCCGTAATGTGTGCTGTAATCTCTAGCAACCAGTCAGTGAGTGGTAATGATACACTGTAATGTCTGGCAACCATTCGCAATAGCTGCCTAATCTGATTCCGTAAATTGACTTTGAGTCTAGCTGCTATTTATTGTATGTCTCAGAGCAGGTGGAGAGCAAAACTGCATGGGGGGGGGGGGGGCAAGAAAAGTTTTGCCCAGGGTCCAATCAATATTAAAGATGGCCCTGGCTGAATACAAATGCATGCCACACTTTTCACATATTTATTTGTAAAAAATGTTGAAAACCATTTATCATTTTCCTTCCACTTCACAACTACGTGCCACTTTGTGTTGGTCTATCACATAAAATCCCAATAAAATACATTTACGATTTTGGTTGTAACATGACAAAATGTGGAACATTTCAAGGGGTATGAATACTTTTTCAAGGCACTGTACAGTAAGGTGAATCTGGGTTCTTGTTGAATCCCCTAGCACATGATTGGTTGATTGAAGTCAATACAGCTTCACCCTATTTACTAAGCAATTGAACATTCATTTTTCTACTTGAACAGTCTCTATTCTTTTAGTAAATTAACCCCATTTTTTTTTTTTTTACCTCTGATGGTCTTACTGTAAGGTTTCTGCTAATCCCTACGTTGTACTAGTCTATTTTGTGCCTTTTAGAGGTTTGCCTACTGTTTTTTTTCTTTTTGCGGTTTCCTTGGGCTCTTTCACATGGATGGCAAGTGGGCTTTAATAACAGGTGAATGATCCAGGGCTTTAATGCCCCCGGCCGCTCACCTAAATGCAAATTTTACAGGCTAACAAGACTGCACATGCAAGGGTTGCATCGCTTTGCTTCCCAAACCATGGCATTTTTGACTCAGGTTGCAGAGCTTGACAGGCAACACGACCTGTCAGATTCGCCTATTGTGTTCAGTGGGTGCGTACCACAACACAAGCCAAATACTAAACAGATTTAGTGCAATTTTTTGGTTTACTACAAATTCCCCCCTTTGGGATTGAAGGAAAAATGAACACATTTAGGAGGCGGCAGGATTGCCTCCTAAATGCTACCAACTGCTGCTGAACCGTCCTGGAATCACTTTTCAGAGGGAGGTAAGCATGGCCGCCTGTCTGAGAGAAGTCATATGCCCCGTATACACGGTCGGAAATTCCGACCACAAAATCCGTCGGATTTTGTCCGACACTGGTGTTGCATACACACGGTCGGACAAAGTTGTCGGAAAATCCGATCATTCTGAACGTGGTGACGTTCGTTGCCTACGACGGATCTACGTAGAGGCTAGTAGCCAATAGCTTTGGTCTCCTAATTTGATCTGAGCATGCGTGGCACTTTGTCCATCGGAATCCTCTACACACGATCAGAAAAAGTCAGATCGGATTTTGTGGTCGGAAAATTTAAGAGCAGGATCTCAAATTTTTGCCGTCGGAAATTCTGAGGGAAAAAGTCCAATGGAGCCCACACACGGTCGGATTTTCCGACAACATGGTCCGATCGGACATTTTCCGTCCGAATTTCTGACCGTGTGTATGGGGCAATACTCTGTTTTACAGCTTAATGCTTTTTATGTAACCATTGTTAGTTTAAAATATGTATTAGTCTTTTACATTTACCTGGAATAGGGTACATTAATATAAGCACATAGTCATACACTTAGCTGCGGTGCAAAAAAAAGCTCTTGCGCTTTAAAATGTAAGCTGAAAAAAGCTGGCTGCCAATATGTAACCTTTAAATGGAATTGCATTCTTAATCATGGTCGTTACCTCGCACATTAGTAATTCCGTCGCACTACAATATCACCTTGAATTTAATACTTTGTAATACAACCATTATCACAGCTTGAAACAACTCCCAACTTTGCTAGAAAACTTTCTATAACTGGGTCATGCAATACTCTACCAAAACTAATTTTGTAGCATTTTTTTTTATAATTGATAAAGGAAAAAATCCCAAATATTTTGGGGGAAAAAAAAACAAAATTTCCCTTACTTTCTGTTATAAATCAAATAAAAATTGTCAGCACAGCACAAACTCCCCAAAATTGCCTTTTCCCACAAATAGAGTTTTCTTTTGGTGGTATTTGATCACCGATGCGATTTTTATTTTTTGCTCAACAAATTAAAAAAGACCGAAAATTTTGAAAAAAATAAGTTTTTCTTTGTTTCTGTTAATTTTTTTGTAAATACCGTATTTATCGGCGTATAACACGCACCCCAAGTTTAGGAGGGCATTTTAAGGAAAAAAACGTTTTAGGAGGGAAGTTTAGGGGAAAAAAAACAACTTACATTTAAGTGTCATTTGCAGCTTGCCCAGCGTCATTTGCAGCCTTGCCCAGCGTCATTGTAGCTTGCCCAGCATCTTGCCCAGTGCCATTCTAGCTTGCCAGCGTCATTTTCATTAATTTCCTGGTTTAAATTTCCCGCCGCTGAGACGCTGTCGCGTGCGCCGCCAGAAAAACCCGAAGCACGGGCGAAAAAGAACGAAGCGCCCCCGGAAAAAGCCGAGCCGACTCGGACGGCTAAGCTCGCGGTCCCGCCTCCCTGCTGTTTCCGAAGCGAGCGCAGGGAGGCGGGACTACGAGCAGAGCAGAGTCTGCTCAGCTTTTTCCGGGGGCGCTTCGTTCTTTTTCGGCCGCGCTTCGGGTTTTTTCGGCAGCGCTCGCTATTTTTCAGTGGCGCTTGCCTTTTTTGCCATTTTTTGGGGGGGGGGGGTATCGGCGTATAACACGCACCCCCGACTTTCCCCCCGATTTTAAGGGGGAAAAAGTGCGTGTTATACTCCGATAAATACGGTAAGTACGTTTTCTTCTCCAATGACGGGCACTGATAAGGCGGCACTGATGGGCACTGATTAGGTGGTACTGATGAAGTGGCACTGACGGACACTGATGGGCACTAATAGGCGGCACTGATGGGCACTGATGGGTGGCAATGATGGGCACTGATAGGTGGCACTAGTATGCATCACTGATGGGCACTCATAGGCACTCATAGGCAGTACTGATGGGCACTCATAGGCGGCACTGATGGGTACTTATGGGTGGCACTGATGGGTACTTATGGGTGGCACTGATGGGCACTTATAGGTGGGCACTGATAGGTGGCACTGCTGGGTATCACTGTTTTTGTTCCGATGGAAACAGTCCGATGGGAGCTTTTCATCGGATTTTCCGACCGTGTGTATGCCCATCGGTCTTTTTCTGTCAGCATTTCCGACGGACTTTGGATTGAGAGCCTGTTCTTAATTTTTCAGACGGAAAACTTTTCTGTCGGATTTTTCGATCGTGTGTATGCAATTCCGACACGCAAAATTCCGACGCATGCTCGGAAACAATTTGACGCATGCTCGGAAGCATTAAACTTCCCTTTTATAGTGCCGTCGAACGTGTTGTATGTCGTGGTTTTATTGACCGTCGGAATTTGGTGTGACCGTGTGTAGGCAAGACAGTTTGAGCGAAATTCCGTCGGAATTCCGATGGGAAAACCATCAGAGCTTTTTCCGACGAGAATTCCGATCATGCGTACGCGGCATAAGGCTACATTCACATGGACGTTTGTATCTGACAGCAGCTAAATGCCAATAACATGCACTTGAAAAAGTTGAAATATTTCCTGCAGATAGTTGCGGTTTGTAAATTTGTTTAGCTGCATCTGTGGTTTCAGGCATTTTTATCTCAAAATACCCCATTCTTGGGGAGATGTTATACCCCAAGCACCTCCTCTTTCACCTTGTTGATAGTTTTCTGAGCAAAAAGATAGAGCTGTGTGTTTGAATTGAAGCGCGGGGTATCATTAACAATTATTTGGCACCCACGTGCAAATGACAGGGGCAGTGTGGTCACCTACAGTGCAGGAAAAGCACAGAACATGCCTTTCCCACACTGCATTCTGGTGTGAGCTGGCCCGAAGGTAGATAGAGAGGCAGACAACGAGGCCAATGAAGCAAAGATGGGTACATCCCCCAACATCCCAGTCTAACTAGGAGGTATTTTGTCATGATGTATGAGGAAATCAGAGAACCTATCCTGATAAATTTTACAACTCTACCAGAATGTCAGTGTCCTCTTCTAACAGATTACTAACTATTGTTAGATCACGTCTAAAAAGAATGAATAACAACATGAGGATGAATGAGAACCAACATGAGAAGGAATGCCAACATTTCAGGAAGAAAAGGGAAAGTTACATAGTTAGTTAGGTTGAAAAAAGACACAAGTCCATCCAGTTCAACCACAAATAAAAAAAATAAATAATATCATACAATCCCATATACCGCATTCTATATCTACACTTGATCCAGAGGAAGGCAAAAAACCCCAGCAGAGCATGCTCCAATTTGCTAAAGCAGGGGAAAAAATTCCTTCCTGATCCCCCGAGAGGCAATCGGATTTTCCGCAGATCAACTTTACCTATAAATGTTGGTACCCAGTTATATTATGTACATTTAGGAAAGTATCCAGGCCTTTCTTAAAGCAATCTACTGAGCTGGCCAGAACCACCTCTGCAGGGAGTCTATTCCACATTTTCACAGCTCTTACTGTGAAGAAACCTTTCCGTATTTGGAGATGAAATTTCTTTTCCTCTAGATGTAAAGAGTGCCCCCTTGTCCTCTTTGTTGACTGTAAAGTGAATAACTCAACACCAAGTTCACTATATGGACCCCTTATATATTTATACATGTTGATCATATCCCCCCTTAATCTCCTCTTATCAAGAGTGAATAAATTCAGTTCCTCCTAATCTTTCCTCATAGCTGAGCTCCTCCATGCCTCTTATCAGTTTGGTTGCCCTTCTCTGTACTTTCTCCAGTTCCCCGATATCCTTTTTGAGAACTGGTGCCCAAAACTGAACTGCATATTCCAGATGAGGTCTTACTAATGATTTGAAAGTGTGTCACTTTCTGCTGCTAAACCCAGTGCAGATTGTCGACCCTGGACGCAGCACTTCTTTTCCTAAATGCAGCTAAACTGTCTGCAACTAAACATTGCTAATCATTCTGTATGAATAACAGAATTACTTTGCATTGTGTGAGTGAAGCTGCTTCAAGAAAAATCTTCTAAATGCAGCTAAACTTTGAAATTTTAACATTCATGTGACTGTAACCTGATAAACGATAAGATATACCAGGGTATAAAGGTATAATAACCTGTAGGCACCTAGTTCTATCTTTCATACATAATAATAGATAAGCACTGAGATATTTGTTACAGTGGCTTTAATTTGTTCTATACTTTGCACTGCCAAGTCCATTACTCTCCCGTACTCTCAAGCCCTGAATGGTGATTCTGTAACCTTCAAAGTGCATTGATATCAATTACAGCATGTCAAAAGACAGTCATTTCCACCTAACCGACTCATCCTGTTTTTCTTTTTCACCTAATGTGCCTCAATAGGTAAAGGTAAAACTTATGCTGGCCATACACTATACGAAAAATCAGGCGAAATTCAGTCATTTGGCCAGTTTGTTCGTTTTTCGGCCAGCTAATGGTCACAAAATCAATAATCGTTGGGACGTTTTTGAGCCGAAAAAATGAAGGACAAGTTTGGAAATTTTCTGCTGAACAAACGATAAATTGAAAGGTTAATGTGTTTCCCATCCGAACTGTTTGCACTAGGTATATGTAAAAAAATAAACAAAAAAATGATTAATTTATGTCCACTGAACGACCAGTTACATGATGGCACTATGGTATGCTCTCACGGCTTGGTCCAAATGTTGGTTTTTCGAAAATAGGTTCGGCCGAATTTTTCGTATAGTGTATGGCCACCATTAGTTTAAGAGCAGCATAATATGTATATGCCGGGAGACATCGGCCAGTTCAATAAAAACCGTCTGACATTCGTCCCGTGTTTATGTCAGTCTGTCAGACGAGCACGCTGGAAAACCAGCAGCCAACCGACTAACAAAACAGCGCTCTCAGCCAATGGATTTGGATGGTTAGTACAGTGGCTCCAACTGGAGCTGACAGTTTTTTTGTCTTGTAGTATGTATCAGGCATGAGAAACATTTTGGCTTTACAAGAATGATTGTTTTAAAACGACTGCTCAGTAATTCCCCTTTTATTGTTTTGTCTATTTTAATGTGTATTTTCATTTTCGCAGTCAAATTTAAAAAAAACTCACTATATATAGATATAGATATATATAGATCTAGATATATATATATATGTATATATATATATATAATTTCTTACCTTTTAGATGTAACTTAGAACAAGGCATTATGTCTGCAAGCATTTCTGAACAATGGAGATGCCAGCTTCTAAATATTTAACCCTTTGTTAGAACAAAAAGCTTTAAAACCTAGTTTACAACTGAAATTGAGATCTCCCAGCACAGTACAGACAGGTTTAGGTGTGGCAAACACTGGAGCTGGAGTTATCAGGAAAGAGCATCTAAGATGGTAAGCAGCCATCTAAAATATTTTATTTGTAAGTTATGCTATATGAATGAGAATATGTAACAAATATAAAGTAGGCGTTATCCCAATTTGGCTGCAAAAGTGAAAATACACTTTTAGCTATTGATGGATGCAGCCCTGGAAATAATTTCACACCAGTCCCATAGAATTATTATACCAGCCCAACAGCATAACATCAGAGGCTGTGCGGACATGGTACAGGAGGTGGTCATAGTCTGTGCGGACAAGGTACAGGAGATGTCAGAGGCTGTGCGGACATGGTACAGGAGATGTCAGAGGCTGTGCAGACATGGTACAGGAGATGTTAGAGGCTGTGTGGGCATGCTACAGGAGATAGGCTGTGCGGACATGCTACATGAGATGTCAGAGGCTGTGTGGACATGGTACAGGAGATGTCAGAGGCTGTGCGGACATGGTACAGGAGGTGGTCATAGTCTGTGCGGACAAGGTACAGGAGATGTCAGAGGCTGTGCGGACATGGTACAGGAGATGTCAGAGGCTGTGCAGACATGGTACAGGAGATGTTAGAGGCTGTGTGGACATGCTACAGGAGATAGGCTGTGCGGACATGCTACATGAGATGTCAGAGGCTGTGTGGACATGGTACATGAGATGTCAGAGGCTGTGTGGACATGGTACAGGAGATGTCAGAGGCTGTGTGGACATGCTACAGGAGATGTCAGAGGCTGTGTGGACATGCTACAGGAGATGTAAGAGGCTGTGCAGACATGCTACAGGAGATGTAAGAGGCTGTGCGGACATGCTACAGGAGATGTAAGAGGCTGTGCGGACATGCTACAGGAGATGTAAGAGGCTGTGCGGACATGCTACAGGAGATGTCAGAGGCTATGCGGACATGGTACAGGAGATGTCAGAGGCTGTGCGGACATGGTACAGGAGATGTCAGAGGCTGTGCGGACATGGTACAGGAGATGTCAGAGGCTGTGCGGACATGGTACAGGAGATGTCAGAGGCTGTGCGGACATGGTACAGGAGATGTCAGAGGCTGTGCGGACATGGTACAGGAGATGTCAGAGGCTGTGCGGACATGGTACAGGAGATGTCAGAGGCTGTGCGGACATGGTACAGGAGATGTCAGAGGCTGTGCGGACATGGTACAGGAGATGTCAGAGGCTGTGCGGACATGGTACATGAGATGTCAGAGGCTGTGCAGATATGCTACATGAGATGTCAGAGGCTGTGCAGACATGGTATAGGAGATGTCAGAGGCTGTGCGGACATGCTACATGAGATGTCAGAGGCTGTGTGGGCATGGTACAGGAGAGTAACAAGAGGTAGTCAGAAGCTGCGGAGGGGTTCAATCTTACCCGGCCATTATGTAGAGAGGCGTGTGCCACCGCCAAAACCAAGACGAGTGCCTTACATTTGAAAATGGGCTTCCCTGCCCGAAAATATCAGAGAGCGTGTACGGGCTTTTCCCGAGCTCAGCTAGCTTCGGAGCAGGCGCATGTGCAGTTGACATGTCGGCATGCAGCCATATTTTCTTACGGGTGCTGATGCCTGTAACGGACATTTACGGGCAGCCCTAAAATAGACTGAAATTTACAGGATGCTGGTAAGTTAACAGGCCGTTGGCCACACTGGACTGATGGCAGGACGCTCGCCGCCACAGCTCAAAGTGGCCCCAGGGCAGGCAGTCTACTGGGAAATTTCCCGCAATCCCAGTAGGCCAGTTCAGGCCCTGGATGGATAAAATCTAGGTACTATGGGTTACTGTATTTCTATTTAAATATTCATAATAATTAATGCAAATGTTTGAACATTATTTTAATGGAATGCTTGTTGTATCTTTATTTTTTGAATCGAGATATTTTTCCACATTAAAACAAAGAATGCAAGGCACATTTGACAAAATCAGGTCACAGTGTTTTAAAAAATCGGTTTGTTTTTGACATTCAGAACAAATGCTTTTGACATTCAGTATAAATGGGAGCAAAATTAGGGATTATGTGACCTACAAAAATGTATGCACTATATAATATAGGCTTTACTGTCTCTAGGAAGAGGACATAACTACATTGTTGAATATGACAGCACATTAAAAAAGATTTCTGCTTCCCCCATCCCACCCCAGTCCCCCCCTTTCTTTTGCCTGAGATTGGCTAAAGATAAGGAACACTTTCATCATGTAAATGGTGAAATTCTAAACAAAGTGAAGCTCCTGTGACAGCACTTGGTCCATGGATGATCAGTGGAAACAGGATGCAGCTGAGCTCAATTTGGAGTGTCATGGCAAAGGCTGTGAATACTTATGTACATGGGGACAACTGTTCTAAGGCCCCTTTCACACTGGGGCGGGAGCGGCGGCGACGGTAAAGCAGTGCTATATTTAGCGCTGCTTTACCGTCGTTTTAGCCGCGGTATTCGGCCGCCAGCGGTGCGGTTTTAACCCCCGCTATCGGCCGAAAAAGGGTTAAAATCCCCCACAAAGCGCCGCGTATCGGCGCTTTGCGGTGGTATTACCGCGGTGTCCCATTGAAATCAATGCGTAGGAGCGATATAGGAGCGGTGAATACTCCGCTCCTATACCGCTCCAAATATGCTGCTAGCAGGACTTTTTTAAACCGTCCTGCTAGCGCACCGCTCCAGTGTGAAAGCCCGCCGGCTTTCACACTGGAGTGAATGGGGCCGGATTTTTTCAGGCGCTGTACAGGCGCTATTTTTAGCACTGTACCGCCTGAAAAACGCCCCAGTGTGAAAGGGGCCTAAGAGTTCTTTCAAACAGGCAGTAAGTTTCTTGTCCTCTGAAAAGCGATCTGTGGTGAATCGATTTTCAGAGGGTGGCATAGCAGCGTTTGACAAGTACTCAGGAGACGCTACTGCTTCCTTCTAATGTTTGTTCTTTTGGGGGGTTTTTTCTTTTCTTTTTTTTATTGTCGAAGGGCACTTTTACTGTACATTGTAGGACTACACCACAACTGCTAACCACGCGTTTGGCTTGCAGTTGCAGTGCAGCCCCTATCTGCCCTTAGTTTAGGCATGTAGGCAGGAGGGTGTGCGTAACTGCAAAACACCCTCCTGAAGACTCCTGGAATATATGACATAATTTGCCTAGGCCTAGAAACCAGGACACAACTAAAGAAATGTAAAAGAAAAACGTTAAAATAAGTAAATATAATACACCCTCCTATTTATTTACTAATTCTAGCAGCATAAGGAATAAAAAAAAGTCAATGTTGAGAGAGTGAAGTTCCACCTTAGGCCCCTTATACACAGCAAGCCTGTTTGGATCCGCCTGTCCGTTTTTCAGGCGGATCGGAGCGGACCATCCATTGACTCCTATGGAGAGATGGATGCAGGGGCAGGGGGGTGGGGTGGTTGCGGCATTTTTTTTTTTGGCCTGGGTGGTGGGGATGTGTGGCTTACATACACTGACCGCTGACCTACATACACTGACCGCTGACCTACATACACTGACCACTGACCTACATACACTGACCACTGACCACTGACCTACATACATTGACCTGCCTGACCTACATACACTGACCTACATACACTGACCTGCCTGACCTACATACACTGACCACTGACCTACATACACTGACCACTGACCTACACACTGATCACTGACCACTGACCTACATACACTGACCACTGACCGCTGACCTACATACACTGACCTGCCTGACAATGACATACATACACTAGTCTCTGTGTCTGACCTACCTCAGCTTAGCCGTGGTGTGCAGGCAGTCAGTCAATCACTGGGAAGAGGAGAGCCGAGCCGCCCGCCCGAGCGGGGATGTAGCGTTCCCACCTTCTGGAGCCTGCTCCAGAAGGCGGGACCAGCGGTGCTCGCCCACTTTCCACCAATTTCGTCCACTTTCGGCCGCTATGGCACTCGGCTAATTTTGGCCGCTAGGAACCGATCTGTTAGCGAGTGCAGCCAAAATCAGCCGACGGCGCTCGGCGCTAACAATGGAATGCAGGCATTCCAGAGACTCTGGCTTTGCGGGGACACATTTGGGGCTTCAGCCACGTCTAGCCACCCCCTACCGATGCCCCTGGATGGATGTCAGCGGAGATGTGTCCGCTGACACCCGTCTGCCATCCGATCCGCTAAAATAAGACGTATGGTGATATGTTCTGGTCTGTTTTTGTCCGATCCCTCCATAGGAATCAGCAGCGCTCTGACAGGCCCCTCCCCGCTCAGTGAGCAGAGACGGACCTGTCATCCGCCGGCTCAGCGGAGATCAATGGAGAGATCTCCTGCTGAGCTGGCGGACTCCGCTGAGCAGATCCGCCTTGTGTGAATGAGGCCTTAAAGCGGAAGTAAACTCATCGATTTAACAGTTTAAAAAAAAAGGCATGCCGGGAATGCTAACTGCACATTGGCTGTGCTCTCAACCAAACAGTCAAACCATCCAATGGCTGGTGTCATAACGGATCACATGTGCAGCACTGTGGCAGTTGAAGATTAAACAGAGGCAAAGATGGCAGCTTCCTTGGCTGAAAACGATAGGAGGGTTTACTTCCACTTTAAGCACAAAATCCTGCCAAAAATGCCCAAAAAAAGCACAGAAAAATTCTCCAAAACACATGTACATGTTTTTTTATGTGCTCCTATTGAAGTGGTTGGGGCCAAAAACTCACTATACAGCACAAATCACACTGCACCATGTGACATTGAGTTAAAAAAGTCCCATAGAGAATAATGTGATTTATGTGCAACGGCAGTAAACGCAGGAAAAATTGCACTAGTGGAAATAGGTAATCACATGTCTGAACTCGACATACAGCATGGGGATCCCCAGGCCACAACACCACAAAAGAGGTGTCTTTTGGGTTGTTTTCCTTGTATGAATAGCCAGAGTAAAAAATGTTTTACTGTTTATGGGGCATTTTTCTGCATGATTTGTAAAACACGCATTTACCTTGTGCACACTGCCGCATGTATGAACACATAAAATCCTACATTGTATTATATTAAAGGAAAACAGAGGGGGGGGGGGGGTTTATATATAAGTGTAAAAGTGATCAGCTTGATGTGAATATTTATTTTTCTCAATAAATGTGGCTATGTTAGAAAGGTGATTTTATTGCAGCAATTGCTGCTACAAATCACTATTGCCAGTGATTAACAGCAATTTGTAGCTAGCGATTTAATCACTGAAGTCACTGGTATTTTGTCGCTAAGTAGCTATTTGTTAAACCAGTGCTACAGCATTGGGTTGGTGTACTCTGCTACAAATTACTCTCTTTTTTTTTGCGATTTGTAGCTAAGCCATAGAGGTGATTGCAGAGTACGTTTTTACTGGTGACCTGGTCACATAACAGATTTCCTTAGCGAGAAATTGCTTTTATAAGTAGAGGATCACTGCGAATAAATTGCTCATCTGACATGGCCAAAAAGAGCTGAGAAATCTAGGGAGATATTACACAATGAATGCAGCTCTGTAATCATCAGCACATGATTAAATATATTTTATTTTCAAAGTAAGCAGCCCAAGGGCTTGATTTTGACCTGGTATCAGCCTCTTGCAGTCCCTTTACAGCAGGGCTGGGGTGTAAGAACAAGAATATACTCAAGGCTGTCCAATCAGTTAATGTGCTGACAAAGAGCATGCTGATAGGAGGAGAGAGAGTAGAGTGGCAGAGAAATGAGCTCAGTAGTGTGCTGCTTCTCTTTTCACTGTCCAGTCACAGGCTGGGTGTGGGTTCGGCACAGTCCTGGCTCAGAAGGCCATCATTGTGCCTGAAAAGCAATGCTGCAAGGTAGACATGTGCAATTCGTTTCGGTTTTTTTTTGTTTTCCGTTAAAATTCGTTACATTCGTTCATTCGTTATCGTACGAATGAACGAACGATTTGCTAAAAATTTTAACGAATGTTCGAATCGAACGAATACGAAAAACAACGAAAATCCGAAATAACCAAATTAGAAACAACGAAACTACGAAAGAAGAAAATCAGAAAAAAAACGAAAACAGGAACAACGAAAATCAAAATGAACGAAAAAATTCGTACATTCGTAACTTTTTTTTTTTGTTGAATTGGTAATTTTCCGTGTCCCTTACAATGGCGCTGCTTAACGTGCTTCGAATGGATTGAAGGAAAAAAATCGTACATTCGTAACTTTTTTTTTTCGATTCGTAATTTTCCGTGTCTCTTACAATGGCGCTGCTTAACGTGCTTCGAATGGATTGAATGAAAAAATTTGTACATTCGTAACTTTTTTTTTCGATTCGTAATTTTCCGTGTCTCTTAAAATGTAATAATAGCATACACATTACATAAAATTATGAATTATGCTCCGATTACGAATCTACGAAAACAATGTTACGAAAGTACGAATAAATCAATCTAACGAAAGTACGAATGTAACTAAATCTACGAAAATACGAATGCGTCCGAATTTCGAATAAACGAAAATTAAACTAACGGAAAAACGAATCAACGAAAAAATAACTCTTACGAATTTACGAATCGTTACGAATACGAACACCGACGACTTACGAATTTACGAATCTTTACGAATCAACGGAAACGAAAGAAACAAAACGAAAATAAACAAATTTTTCTATTGTGCACATGTCTGCTGCAAGGAATAGCTAAAGTGAATATTGCAACAAAGTTATTTTTTATTTTTTTTTCAAATATCATTTTTATTCAAGTTCAAGAAAGTGTCAGGTCCCAGTGTGACATCATAAACATTAAAACATTTGAGGTCGCAGCCTCAACAGCTTAATATCGTGAGAACCAAACAGTATTATCCTCACTTCTTGTGATATATTGATTCTACAAAAAAAGTAGACGTGTGCACAACAAAAAAATTTGTTTATTTTCGTTTCTTTTTTTTTTCGTTTCCGAAAAAAATTAGTTTTTTTTCGTTTCGTTTTTTTAGTTTCCGCCGATTCGTAACGATTCGTACATTCGTAAGTCGTCGTTGTTCGCATTCGTAACGATTCGTACATTCGTAAGTCGTCGCTGTTCGTATTCGTAACGATTCGTAAGAGTTATTCTTTCGTTGATTCGTTTTTTCGTTAGTGTAATTTTCGGACGCATTCGTATTTATTCGTACATTCGTAACATTCGTAGATTCGTAATCGGAGCATAATTCATAATTTGATGTAATGTGTATGCTATTATTACATTTTAATAATTTACGAATCGAAAAAAAAAGTTACGAATCGAAAAAAAAGTTACGAATGTACGAATTTTTTGGTTCAATAGAGACACGGAAAATTACAAATCGAAAAAAAAAAAAAAAAGTTACGAATCGAAAAAAAAAAAGTTACGAATCGAAAAAAAAAGTTACGAATGTACGAATTTTTTTGTTCAATCCATTCAAAGCACGTTTTAGCAGCACCATTGTAAGGGACACGGAAAATTACAAATTCAACAAAAAAAAAAAGTTACGAATGTACAAATATTTTCATTCGTTTTCGTTTTTCGGATTTTCTTCATTAGTACATTCGTTGTTTCTAATTCGTTTTTTTTCGGATTTTCGTTGTTTTTCGGATTCGTTCGATTCAAATGATTCGTTAATCGGATTCGTACGATTTGAACGATTCGTTACGATTCTTTATTCGGATTCGTACGATTCGAATGATTCGTTCATTCGTACGAAAACGAACGAACGAAAATAACGAAAAAAAACAAAAAACAAAAAAAAACGAAACGAATTGCACATGTCTACAAAAAAGGATGTTCAAAGAAAAGAACTTACATTGCATTAATACTAATCCAAGTAGGGCTACCCTTTCTTATTTTCAATTTTTCTTTCGGAAATCATCAAAAGTTGATAGCTAGAGAAGAAGTAAAAAGAGAAGAGATGGGGAGAGATAGGGGGGGAAGGACTAGTGGGAAAAGGATGAAGGGGGGGAGCGGGTGGGAGTGAGTGTTAGTGTAGGAGAGTGGGATAGGGGATCACAGCTATGGGTCCGGATCACATCACTAATTCAATGCTCGGGGTCATTAAGTGACTTATGTTTCCAGAAGGGCTTTTCCCTCGTTTGAGAAGATAAACATATCATGGAGTCTCCTTGTGTTCCTGTGAGCCTCTTGCCTGTCTTGTGACGATAGGACCAGATCTTCCATTTTCTTGATATCCTTGATATCCTCCGCCAATGTGCTGTCGTCGGGGGATATTGTTGTTTCCATAGTTGGGGGATGCAAGATTTAGCTGCATTGAGCAGATGTCGTAAGAGTGATTTTTTGTAAACTCTAAGCCCCCGTACACACGGTCGGACATTCCGACCACAAAATCCGTCTGATTTTTTCCGACGGATTTTGTCCGAAACTGGTGTTGCATACACACGGTCAGACAAAGTTGTCGGAAAATCCGATCGTTCGGAACGCGATGACGTTCGTTTGTTACGACAGGACTGCATTAAGGCTAGTAGCCAATAGCTTTGGTCTCGTAATTTGATCTGAGCATGCGTGGCACTTTGTCCGATCGGAATTCTCTACAAACAATCGGACAAAGTCAGATCAAATTTTGTTGTCGAAAAATTGGAGATCCTGCTGGAAAAAGTCCGACAGAGCCCACACACGATCGGATTTTCTGACAATATAATCCGATCAGACCTTTTCCATCGGATTTTCCGACCGTGTGTACAAGGCATTACAGGGATGGTTGATATATGCAGTAAAAAGAGTGCTGGGTTATTAGGAATCACGCAGTCTGTGAATTTTTGTGATATGGTATGGACTGATGTCCAGAATCCTGTCAATTTAGGGCAGGCCCAGAAGTTATGAAAAATTGTCCCTATGTCACTTCTACATCTCCAGCACCTGTCCGATGTGTCAGGGAAGATGGAATGTAGACGGCTCGGTGTCAAATACCATCTTGTTAGTATTTTAAAATTGGTCTCTTGGATTTTGGTACATATGGATGATTTAAGGGAAAGTCTTACCATGTTTTGTATCTGTAGTGTCGTGAAGGTATGACCTATATCCGTCTCCCATTTTTCGATGCATGGTAGGTGTGGCTGCTCTTGGGGAGTGTTCAGTAATGCATATGTAGTGGAGAGTACCTGTCGCATGGGGTCTGTTCAAAAGTATTTTTTAAAGCGGAGCTGCACCCGCACAAAAAATATTAAAAGTCAGCAGCTACAAATAGTGCAGCTGCTGACTTTTAATAAATGGACACTTACCTGTTCCTGGTTCCAGCGGTGTAAGAAAAATGTGACGAGAGACCGCTCGTCTCTCACTGCCCCGCCGTCAGGGAATTAGGAAATGAAGACGCAACGTCTTCACTGCCCGGTCCCTACTGCGCATGCGCGAGTCGCGCTGCGCGCCCCTATTGGTCCCCGCTGTGTCCTGGGAACTGTGTTTCCCAAGACACAATGGGGCATTCTCGGATAGAGGCGGGGCAGCTCGGATAATGCGTCCCGGAAGTGGGTGCAGATACCTGTATTATACAGGTATCTGCACCCCCCTCCCCCCTGAAAGGTGCCAATTGTGGCACCGAAGGGGGGGAGGAATCCAATAAGCGGAAGTTCCACTTTAGGGTGGAACTCCGCTTTAATTGGCTATTTATTTTTCTTATTTTTGTCTCGAGTTCTGCTTGGAAACATCTTCTTTCTATATAACTGGTAAATCTATATGTGCATGCGGGCAGGCATATTTACTTATGAATAATTAATACTGTGAAGTTTCTGTGTTTCCCTGCTTCTCTGTCCCAGTGAAAGTTTATGGCTCAGTCCAAGCTGACTGGAAAAACAGCCTTTTATGCATTTAAAAGAGCTTATTTCAGTAGTTTGCAAGCTGTGAAAGCTAATCATGCTCACAGTTATACAGATAACCACTAGAGGGAGCATTGACAAATCTGTATATACTGTATATATCAAAATTGGTAAGCATGTAACAGTACAATAACTAAAATTTAAAAATATAAATTATATGTTATAATATAATATAATGCAATATGTATGGATGTTTGCAGTAATAAAATAAAATATTTATCAAGTCAAAATACACTACAATTTCCTTTTAGACAGAAACACTTTGTAATACAAATTGGAAAAAAGGATACATTGATCATTCATGCCAACCTGAGCCATTTCTAGTCAGTCCTATACTAGTAACAAAATATTAAAGATTCAGATATACAGCCTGTACAATGCATCATATATTTAACAGTGTGCAGGGTTTCTTGCTGTGATCTAAAGTATATCCAAAGCCTAGTTTTTTTTTTTTGTTTAATTTTAGTTCATGATAGAGTAACCCTGTCAAGTTTTTTTTTTTTTTTTTGTCCATTTAACTTCAAAATGGTAAACGTAGCTGAATTATTTGACTCTTCCTTCCCTGCCCCAGCATCCCTTTCATAGAGTCGGTACACCCAGGGGCAGAAGGATCAACCACCGTGATTGGCTGTGACAGTGGTCACATGATTAGGAGCCAGTCCCACCAACTCTCAATCATTAGTATTGGCTGAGAGATGTCTTTGACAGCTCAGCCACTATCCTGTGAGCACGCTCTCAGTACAGAAAGCTCCGCCGCCCATAGATGTGCGGTGCGCGGGCATCCGCAACCCACCCTATTTGCCATTGCATATATACATAATGTGGGCAACAAGAGGTTAACATTTCCCTAGTTGTTTTTTTTTTTTTTTTTTCTACTGCTCCTTGAGCTATTGCAATTTATTCTATCACTTGGATTTACTGAGAACAAGCTTTATGCGACACCTGGCCTTGTGTTAATAATAAGATTGATAAAATAAGTAAGTACATTGATTCACACTATGTGCAATTACATAAAACACAGGTAGCTGCAATGACACATAGTAAACAGTAGTTTTCTGTGTGTTATGTTCACACCAGAATGCAGTGGTTCTATGTATTCCAGACCCAGATAGCAAGCAATTGTGCTGCATGTTTAAAAATTACTTGCTAAGCTATTGCTTGATTTTCCAGGCTTCACAAGTTTGATGCACAATTGCAGCAGGTCCGTATTGCATGACTGCAGATCAATTTTCTTTGCATACATTCTGCAAGTCTGCTGCAAGTTCTAGTTCTGCAATAGTCCTCCCACCACAGGGGTCACTGTGGCTAAATTTTCATACTGTAGACTTGCAGAGCTCTTGCTGTAGACACTGCAACTTTGCTCTTGCTAGAGACTTGCCACGCAAATTTTCTACAAATTGGAAAAGTGTCAACTAGAACTTGTGCTTCAAGTGCTCTGCAAGTTTACAACCTGCCAGTGAAAATGTGCAGCCAGGGCCGTTTTTAAGGCAGGGCAAAAGGGGCAGCTGCCCTGGGCCCTGTCATTGTTGTGGGGCCCAAAGCAGCTGCCTCATACTTGCCAACTATCCTGGTTTAAATTCCCTCGTCCCTTGAGGTTTTAGTCCTGTGCTGTGTCCCAAAATCTCAGTGTGAAGTGCTGCTACTAATGCCGCCCAGCTCTGCCCTATTGTTGTGTGCAGATGACTCACCTGCAGACCCTGTGTTTACATGTAAATTACCGGCAATCATATATAAATAGTGGTGGCATTCATATGTAAATAGTGGTGGCATTCATATGTAAATAGCGGTGGCATTCACGTGTAAATAGCGGCGGCATTCACATGTAAATAGTGGTGGCCAGCGGCATTGATATGTACATCATGCCCCCCTGAGGTCATATTCACAGTAATCTATAACAACCAATCAACAAGCAGAAATCGTGTGCCGTAACCTCTAGCAACTAATCAGTGAGTCGTAATGTGTGCTGTAACCTCTAGCAACCAGTCAGTGAGCGGTAATGATACACTGTAACCTCTGGCAACCAATTGCAATAGCTGCCTGATCTGATTCAGTAAACTGGTTTTGAGTCTAGCTGCTATTTATTGTATGTCTCAGAGCAGGTAGAGAGCGAAACTGCATGGGGGGGCCCCAAGAAAAGTTTTGCCCAGGGTCCAATCAATATTAAAGACGGCCCTGTGTGCAGCAAGTTAACAGACTTACAATTCAACACTGCCACACATTTGTGGCAAGTTGTCCTTGCTATCTGGGAAAGCTATGCGATTTTGTGCAACGTTTGAATAATATTGCACCTCTCTGGATGGCCTTGCATGTCTCTGCGCTGCTGTGCGGTGACATGAAATAAGTGTCACTTGGCTCACTTAACAAAAAGGTTCACACACAAAAAATGTGAGCTGTATGAAAGCTATCACACCTGGGCGGCATTAGTAGCAGCACTTCACACTGAGATATTGGGACACAGCACAGGACTAAAACCTCAAGGGACGAGGGAATTTAAACCAGGATAGTTGGCAAGTATTAGGCAGCTGCTTTGGGCCCCACATGCATAAAAGTGTTCATCACTCCGCCCCCCTAAACAGCTCCGTCTTACTGTGCTGACGAGTGAACGAGCCCTAAAAGGATGGAAGTAATAGAGTGGTACATAGGAGTGTAGTCCTATGGTTACCCATCTATAAAATCAATCATAAGCATCTGATCCGACTTCGAACACACTAATCTCTTATTACTGCCAATTAGTTCACATACAAAACACTTCCAGAAAAGCTTAAAGACCTTTAAAATATCTCTGAGCTTGAAATCTATAGAAGACCTGCAGCTAGATGACACACAAAGCAGCCTACGCTTGGCCTCATACAGTTCCGTCTTTCATGATGACTTTTAATGTAAGTCAATTGAGGTGTGGTAGCTTTAAAAATTGATCATGTAGAGACCTACATCAAGCTTATCCTCATTTTCCTAAGATCTGTGCCAGTTATATAACTGTGTGATTAATAGGGCAAATATCTGCTGAGCTCTGACTGCTGATGTTAACCTCATCTCAGTACCAAATTCACTGTCACCGAGTTCCACAATCAAATACAATATTTTATTTATCACAGTTTATTCATTCATGTCTTATTGTAAGCAAAGTATTGCAATTTAAAATAGAACAAATTAGTTTTTTTGATAATGTCTGCAAAGAATAATGATGTACTGTCTATTATGCCCCGTACACACGGTCAGATTTTCCGACGGAAAATGTCCTATCGGACAATGTTGTCGGAAATTCCGACCGTGTGTAGGCTCCATCGGACTTTTTCCGTCTGATTTTCCGACGGACAAAGTTTTATCTCCTGCTCTCAAATTTTCCGACAACAAAGTCCGATCGGACTTTTTCCGATCGCGTGTAGCGAATTCCGACGGACAAAGTGCCACGCATGCTCAGATCACATTATAAGACCAAAGCTATTGACTGAAGGTGGCAGACTACGAGGGACCCCCTAGCAACAGGCATTTAGAGGTGAGTGAAACATTTTTTTTTTCCAATTATTTTTTTTTTTTATGATTTTTAAGCCATATTTTTTTTTTTTTGGTCGCAACCCCACTTTAAGTGCTGTAGCTCATTTTCATTTATAATAGGAGACCATAGCCCTACTTTACATTAAAAAAAAAAAAACCTCTGTGTAATTTTTGTTTCTTCATACACATAATCTCAACAATTTTCACTTGTTATTACGGTATAAGTTGCAGACCCTGGAAGATTCACTTTAAATCGATACAAATTTAAATGGCAGCTGAAGGCATGAGGGCAACATAAAAGTTATTTCATTTTCACTGAGAGTTATTTTCCAGCATTGCAATCAGGTTGTGTCTGCTTATTTTACCACTTCAGCCCCGGAAGATTTGGCTGCTCGATGACCGGGCCATTTTCTGCGATACGGCACTGCGTCGCTTTAACTGACAATTAAAAAACGTGAAGATAGGGGCGCTAGTGTACCATTAATTGCTATATATAATAGTGATGTTTAGTAACCTATACCACAAAAAACTATTACAGAAAATAAATGAAATATACAATTGTGCGTTCCCCACAGCCAGTGAACACATTGTTAAGGGCTACAGATAGTATTCAAACATTGATAGATATATGTGCAAACAGTGACATAACAAACATTTGCTGAACCAATGTTTATAGATCAAAGAAAAGTCCTTTTAGGTGATAGTCCACCAAAAAAACAATTGAGATGCAAGCTATTTGTGATGACTTTCAGCCACTTGATTATAATCATGCACTGGTGTCTTCTGAGGATTTTAAGATATTCCTTCACCACCGATTTCGACACACACCACCCAAACGTGATTGTGAATAAAGTCTGCTTACCAGATCTCATGTGACTAATTTAATTAAAAACGAGTCAGACAGCGCTTTTGCAGGTTTGTGCCTGCTCACATACAAGATGGCATGGAGCAGATCCAGCAAGATCTCCTCTTTAGGGACTCAGATGGAGTATATAGAAAGAGCAAAGACACATCTCCATAGTGTAACTTGTTTATTAACCACTTACCCACTGGGCAGTTAAACCCCCTTCCTAACCAGACCAATTTTCAGCTTTCGGTGCTCTCACACTTTGAATGACAATTACTCAGTCATGCAACACTGTACCCAAATAAATTGTGTGTGCTTTTTTTCACACAAATAGAGATTTCTTTTGGTGGTATTTAATCACCGCTGGGTTTTTTATTTTTTCCGCTATAAATCAAAAAATACAGAAAATTCAGTAAAAAAAATAAATTCTTTGTTTCTATTAGAATTTATTGCAGAGTATTGGCGAGTATTGGCGAGTATTGGCAGAGTATTGGCAGAGTATTGGCGAGTATTGGCAGAGTATTGGTGAGTATTGGCAGAGTATTGGCGAGTATTGGCAGAGTATTGGCGAGTATTGGCAGAGTATTGGTGAGTATTGGCAGAGTGTTGCAGTGTTGCACAGTGGTGGCAGAGCATTGCACAGTGGTGGCAGAGCATTGCACAGTGGTGGCAGAGCACTGCAGAGTGCTGGCAGAGTATTGCACAGTGGTGGCAGAGTATTGCACAGTGGTGGCAGAGCACTGCAGAGTGCTGGCAGAGTATTGCACAGTGGTGGCAGAGTATTGCACAGTGGTGGCAGTGTATTGCACAGTGGTGGCAGTGTAGCTGTCACTGACCAGCGCTGTGGGCACTACACATCCAGCCCACAGCGCTGGTCCCATCTCTCCCCCTTTCCGCTTCTCCCCTCTCACTGTACCGATCAGTATATAGAGGGGAGGGAGGAACCGGCGTCATGACGTGACGCCGGTTTGTGTACATGTGATTGCTCCGTCATTTGATGGAGCGATCACGTGGTAAATGGCCGATATCAGCGGCCGTTTACCGTGATCCGTGATGCGCCGGGTCCTTGGGACCCGGCGGTCATGGATGTTCCCAAGTGCGTGCCCCAGGGGGCGCGCGGGAGCAAGTTTCTGGCAGGACGTCCACCCAGAATAAGCCGACCGCGCTGTAGCCGTCTTTCTGCTATGGGCCAGTCGGCATGTGGTTAAAAGAAAGTAAAAATTAAAAGGCCAAATTGCTCCTTACTTTAAAAGTGCCTGACCCGGCACTGGGGCTGATCGATTTATGGTTTACCGGTACGAATCTCTCGTCAGACTCCGCTGTTTGCGGCGTGCGTTCCACTCTGTGGCGCCGACAACCAAGGAGACCGGATGTTGTATGTATAAACGTGACCAGGTACCGCCCCCAGGTGGACTATCACTTAAAAGGACTTTTCTTTGATCTATAAACATTGGTTCAGCAAATGTTTGTTACTATTATATATAGCAATTAATGGTACACTAGCGCCCCTATCTTCACATTTTTTTTATGCTATAAAGAATCTTTTCATTCTTGTCTAAGGGAGCAGCTCATTTATCTACCGTATATAATATTTTTTTATATACTAATTCTTTGGCGCAGAGTTTATTCTGTCAATTGTATTTCTATTGATATTTTTCACTTAACTGACAATTGCCCGGCCGTGCGACGCTGTACCCAAACAAAATTGATGTCATTTTTTTTCCCACAAATAGAGCTTTCTTTTGGTGGTATTTGATCATCTCTGCGGTTTTAATTTTTGTGCTATAAACAAAAAAAGAGTGACAATTTTGAAAAGAACACAATGGGGGTTATTTACTAAAGGAAAATCCACTTTGCACTGCAAGTACACTTGGAAGTGCAGTCACTGTAGATCCGAGGGGGACATGCAAGGAAAATAAAAAAATAGCATTTTAGCTTGCACATGATTGGATGATAAAATCAGCAGAGCTTTCCCTCATTTCAGATCTACCCCTCAGATTTTGAGTGACTGCACTTCCAAGTGAACTGGCAACTGGTAAATATTTTGTACTTTTTGCTATAATAATTAACCCTAATTTTTTTCTCAGTTTAGGCCAATATGTATTCTTCTACATATTTTTAACTATATATTTGCCTAAAATATTAAGGGAAACTTATACCATAATACATATCCCTGTCTACTTTGGCCATTCTGCAAAATAAAACACATAATGGAAAAAGTAATAAGCAAAGCTGAACTCTAGGCAGTAAAAAAAAAAGAAAAAAAAAAAAAAAGAAAAGAAAATGAATGCAGCTCTGTAATTATTAATACATTATTAATTCATCACGAAGCAGCATGAGTACCCGAATATTATCTGGTATCAGCCTATTATCTGGAGTGTTAGAGGAAGAAGCAGCACAAGGAGATGATCAGTTCATGTGCTGAACAGAAGCACACTGATAGATGTGAAAGTAGAGTGACAGAGAGATGAGCTGCTTCACCTTTCACTGCACGGTCACAGACTTAGGCAGGTCCAGGGTGACCTGGACTCAGAAGAAGGGGGATGAATGAAGCTGGCCACCAGAATGAGGACATCTAGTGGCAGAAAAAAAGTACTGTGGGTAAAATATCTGTATTGAAGGTGAACATATGGTTAGCTATTCTTTTTTATAATTTAGCTGGATTTCAGCTTTAAGTGCCGGTTCACACTAGTGCGATGCCAGACATCGCATGTAATCAGGGGCGGATCCAGGGGGGGGGGGCAACGGGTCAATTGCCCCCCCCGAGAAAATAGTGAGCAGGCTGTGCTGATACCGACTGCCCATCAGGACACAGGGCAGCGGTGCTGAAACTTGCAGGCACTGTGAAGGGACACAGGCAGAGCCGCAGCTGCGGGGATTTCCACCCCTCCTTCTCTTCCTTGAGGCGAGCAGCTTTCCTTCCCCTGGCTATGCCTGCTCCTATTGGCTACATGCAGGCCAATGGCTGGGAAACTAATACCAAGAGCATTATGGGACATGTAGTCCCAGATACCAGCAGGCCCAGGTCGATTCCCTGAGAGTGCACTGCAGCCCCCAACATGCCGAGCGAGAGAAGGGGAGAGGAGGTCCTTGATAGGAGAAGAGGGACCATAAGGCTGTCGGGTGGAGGGAGCCACAAAGAAAGTGCCAGTGATCTGATTCTACTATATATCCCCCAAGGTAAGAACTTACCTCCAGGTGGGAGGGTGAGGGGAGGTGGGGATGCAGGCTTCCATAGAGGTACAGGACCTTATCACTGGCTGCTCTCACTCTGTCCTCCCTTCCACCTGGCTGCTCCCACCCTCTCCTCCCTTCCACCTGGCTGCACTCACCCTCTCCTCCCTTCCACCTGGCTGCACTCACCCTCTCCTCCCTTCCACCTGGCTGCTCCCACCCTATGCTCCCTTCCACCTGGCTGCACTCACCCTCTCCTCCCTTCCACCTGGCTGCCCTCACCCTCTCCTCCCTTCCACCTGGCTGCTCCCACCCTATGCTCCCTTCCACCTGGCTGCTCCCACCCTATGCTCCCTTCCACCTGGCTGCTCCCTACCTATGCTCCCTTCCACCTGGCTGCTCTCACCCTCTCCTCCCTTCCACCTGGCTGCTCCCACCATATGCTCCCTTCCACCTGGCTGCTCTCACTCTGTCCTCCCTTCCACCTGACTGCTCTCACCCTATGCTCCCTTCCACCTGTCTGCTCCCACCCTCTCCTCCCTTCCACCTGGCTGCACTCACCCTCTCCTCCCTTCCACCTGGCTGCACTCACCCTCTCCTCCCTTCCACCTGGCTGCACTCACCCTCTCCTCCCTTCCACCTGGCTGCACTCACCCTCTCCTCCCTTCCACCTGGCTGCTCCCACCCTATGCTCCCTTCCACCTGGCTGCACTCACCCTCTCCTCCCTTCCACCTGGCTGCTCTCACCCTCTCCTCCCTTCCACCTGGCTGCTCTCACCCTCTCCTCCCTTCCACCTGGCTGCTCTCACCCTCTGCTCCCTTCCACCTGGCTGCTCTCACCCTCTCCTCCCTTCCACCTGGCTGCTCCCACCCTATGCTCCCTTCCACCTGGCTGCTCTCACCCTCTCCTCCCTTCCACCTGGCTGCTCCCACTCTGTCTTCCCTTCCACCTGGCTGCTCCTACTCTTTCCTCCCCTCCACCTGGCTGCAACCAACAATACTTTTTGAAGACACTGTGTATTTATGTGTGTCTGTGTGTATATATTTTATAGATGCCCCCCTTACTTTTGTCCCTGTTCCTCCCTAAATGTGAAAGCTGGAGAAGCCACTGTCTCTCACCTCCCCCCTGCATCGCCGCATTTCTGCATCTAAAATAAGACTGCCATTACTGTGCAGGCGCAGGCAGCAGAAAGATGACATCATCTCTCACTGCCCCCCCCCACTCTGGAACAACAGGGACACTGTCACTGGCCACTGGCAAGTGACAATCTGCATCTGGTGACAGGCAACTGTAGCAAGTGACAAGCTGCATCTGATAACAGGTGACGTGGCAAGTGACACGCTCAGGGCTCCCACTGATTCTGCATTATTTTTTTTATTTTATATTACAATGTATTAATAGAAATAATGCGCTTCAATCATCCTGACACCATATTAACCATGGTGCCGTGATGATTGAGGCGCCAACACCAGCCATTGCCCCGACAAATTGCCCGCAAATATTTTGGCAGTGCCCCTCCCGAGACTAGGCTCTGGATCCGCCCCTGTCTCTGTTTATTATGAACCCTAGGAACAGGGGCGGACTGACCATTCGGCCACTCGGGCACTGCCCGAGGGCCCCGAGCCGCTAGGGGGCCCCATCAGGGTTGCCAGCCTCAGTAAAACCAAGGACAATATGTAAAAATCTGTGTTTTTTTTACATCTGTTTTTGAAATGTCCCTTACCGACATCCTTTTGGTCTAAAAATCCAGAGATTATAGCTGCCCCACCTCTCCAGTACCTTCTCAGCCAATAGAAACATGTCTGTGTATACTGTGTGTACATGTATGTGTATACTGTGTGATTGTATACTGTGTGTGTGTGTATACTGTGTGGCCCCATAATCTCTGATTGCCTGGGGGCCCCATAATCTCCTATTGCCCGGGGGCCCCATGAGTTGTCAGTCCGCCCCTGCCTAGGAATATAACTGAAAGGAACCACGGGAGGTAAGTGTATTATATTATGTACACGTGCTTCTGTGCTGTCCTTTCCAACATACAGCTCTCCAAAAAATGACTTGCAGTATGGTAATTTTTTCTTAAAGGGGTTGTATACCCTCAATTACAACTTGTACCTACAGGTAAGCCTAGATTAAGGCTTACCTGTAGGTACAAGAAATATCTCCTAAACCTGCACGGTTTAGGAGATATTTGCACAGAACGTTTTGCAACGTTGTCTATGGCGCATGCGCGCCGTAGACAACGGTGCATTTACAGGGTTAATCCCCATTCAGAACTGCGACTCACCGCAGTTGAAGTGTCCCGCGCGCATGCGCGGAGCGACGTCTTCGCTGCTCTGGCCAATCACAGCGCCGCAGCGGCGCTGTGATTGGCCGGAGCGGCGATACCCGGAAGAGCGATGGCTGCGTCTGGAGGGGGAGAAGAGGACGGCGTCGGGGGGCCCGATCTAAGGTACGTGATGCATAATGAGCTAGTATGCTAGTCATACTAGCTCATTATGACTTTGTCTTGCAGGTAGTTTACAAAAAAAAAAACGGGTATACAACCGCTTTAAATTAGTTTATGCAAACAGTGTCCTTCGTGAGACTTTTTTGCAGTTGCTAATTCCATATTTATAAAATCTCCGGGACAGGAAGTAGGGAGCGCGCAGATGGTAAGCACCAAGCTAACGGTACCGCTGACTCCCACCACTTTTATCAGAGAGCCGTATCTCATCATCGAGATGAGTGTAATTAACACCTCCTGCCACTTATACTTCCTGAAGATCTCTTTTAATAATTATAATGATAAAAAAGGCAAAGCACTGTCATCTATAGTAACCAGGATTCACCTTTTATCAGTTTTACAGCAGTGTGAATGTTTGCTGTACTGTAATCAGTGTCTCGATACATATCATTGTGTTATCATGTCAGCCCAGCCATACATATTCAGAATTGTTTTTTAATAGGTAATATTCAATGTATTGTTTGGTCTATATTTAATTCCAGAATTTTTTTTTTTTTTTGCAAATTACTAAATTATAGAGCATTTTTTTTTTTTTTCTTTTTTTTTTCTATGTGCTGTAAATACTGGTCAACAACTTTGTCTTAGTCACAGGTTTATTTTTTTTTTTAATGAACGGAAGAACACATTGATTTTTGTTGAGGAGGGAGAAGCAGGCTAATGTATGTTCCAGCTTCTCCTATCGGGGCCACTGTTTTGTGATAGAAGTTAAGTAAGTTGTGACGTAGCATTGTGAACAAAGGACAGCCTATAATGTTATGTGATATTTAGAAAGTAGGTTACTAGGTCAGGTACAGCTAGTCCTGAATGCTTGCCAGTGTCTGCTTTTTTACACACTGTTAATAATAGAGTGACCTGCCATGCTAAAATGAGTTGTGACCAGTGCTTTCAATGTGGATTTAAATGAACTTTCATTATTCATGATAGATAGATAGATAGATAGATAGATAGATAGATAGATAGATAGATAGAGAGTCCTAATTGACACTGCCAGGCTATAAGCAATTGTTAAAATGGTTGTAAAGGCAGAAAGTTTATTTTTTATTTTTTATCTTAACCACTTCAGCCCCGGACCAATTTGCAGCCAAAGGACCAGGCCCCTTTTTGCGATTTGGCACTGCGTCGCTTTAACTGACAATTGCGCGGTCGTGCGACGTGGCTCCCAAACAAAATTGGCGTCCTTTTTTCCCACAAATAGAGCTTTCTTTTGGTGGTATTTGATCGTCCCTGCGGTTTTTATTTTTTTGCGCTATAAACAAAAATAGAGCGACAATTTTGAAAAAAATGCAATATTTTTTGCTTTTTGCTATAATAAATATCCCCCAAAAATATATAAAAAACATTTTTTTTCCTCAGTTTAGGCCGATACGTATTCTTCTACATATTTTTGGTAAAAAAAAATCGCAATTAGCTATTATTGATTGTTTTGCACAAAAGTTATAGCGTTTACAAAATAGGGGATAGTTTTATTGCGCGGTCGTGCGACGTGGCTCCCAAACAAAATTGGCGTCCTTTTTTTCCCACAAATAGAGCTTTCTTTTGGTGGTATTTGATCGCCCCTGCGTTTTTTATTTTTTGCGCTATAAACAAAAATAGAGCGACAATTTTGAAAAAAATGCAATATTTTTTGGTTTTTGCTATAATAAATATCCCCAAAAAAATATATAAAAAACATTTTTTTTCCTCAGTTTAGGCCGATACGTATTCTTCTACATATTTTTGGTAAAAAAAATCGCAATTAGCGATTATTGACTGTTTTGCACAAAAGTTACAGCGTTTACAAAATAGGGGATAGTTTTATAGCATTTTTATTAATATTTTTTTTTTTTACTAGTAATGGCGGCGATCAGCGATTTTTATTATGACTGCAACATTATGGAGGACACATCGGACATTTTTGACACATTTTTGGGACCATTGTCATTTATACAGCAATCAGTGCAATTTAAATGCATTGATTCCTGTATAAATGACACTGGCACTGAAGGGGTTAACCACAAGGGGGCAGTGTAGGGGTTAAGTATGCCTAGGGGTGTGTTTCTTACTGTGGGGGGGGGCGTGGCTGTCAGGTAGTGAATGCTGATCTCTGCTCCAATCACAGGGAACCGAGATCGGCGTCACTAGTTGCTAGGCAGAACGGGGAGATGCTGTTTATCTCCGCATCTCCCCGTTCAGCCTTCCCGTGTGACGATCGCGGGTGTCCCCGCGGCCATCGAGTCTGCGGGACCCGCGACCGACCTCACGGGGTCCCGACCAGCGTGGAGGCGCGCCGCTCGCGGCGCGCTCCCGATGGCACGGCAGGCATTTAAAAGGGACTTATATATACGCCCTCCTGCCTGCCCGTGCCATTCTGCCGACGTACATAGGCGTGCGCAGGTCGGGAAGCAGTTAATGCATTCTATATGTATTAAGATAAAAAGCCTTCTGTGTACAGCAGCCCCCCCAGCCCCTCGAATACTTACCTGAGGTCCATCTAGATGCAGCGATGTGCACGAGAGACTCGTGAGAGGGAGGGAGAAGGAGGGAAAGCACCGCGGCTCTGGTGTCCCCATAACAAGCTGCTTGCTGTGGGGGTCACTCAACAGAAAGGGAGGGGCCAGGAACGCCGAAGAGGGACCCGAGAAGAGGAGGATCTGTGCAAAACCACTGCACAGAGCAGGTAAGTATAACATGTTTGTTATTTTTAAAGAAAAAAAAAACTGAGACTTTAATCCACTTTAACCTCCCTGGCGGTATGATTATGTCAGGAATGTTGTAGCAAAAGCGGTACAATTATTTTGCATGGAAATTTGGCTTTTTTTATTGTAGGCATGCTATTCTTAGGAATAACTCACTTAAATCTGTCCAAACCAGAGTCTAGTAGACATCCCGGGTATGATAAAGTTTGAAACACAAAATCATAAATTATAATATAATAAATAACTAAAAAATTATTCAATAATGTAATCAAATCAAAAACACTGAAATTTGCTCAGTTGCAGAATCGTCGCTGTCATTAGATTTAGTGTTTGATGACGAATTTCCCCAAAAATCCCTATCGCTCAATTCTGCAAGTGATTTTAATTTATTATCGCTGTTTTCTAGCTGGTCTAAAACCACTTTTGACATAAAGGGACACTTTTTGGTTGCTATTGACAATCTCCAAATTCCAGGCAGAAAAAAATGTATTTCTAATATAAAACTACATGCAGGGCACTGGACAGACCACTAGGGACAAAGGGGATGTGCATTTTTTTTATACAGTACTGTAATCTGTAAGATTACGGGGAGACTGCAGGATCCAGGGGACAAGGTAAGTAAGTCTCCCTGTATCCTGCAATGCGATCCCGAGTCTGGCTCGGGGTTACCGCTAATGGTACTGAAGTTCCACCCCGAGCCAGACTCAGGATTACCGCCAGGGGGGTTAATGCACACATTTTCCCTGGAAATGACCCTTGTTTAGGTTCAGAGCAACTATTAAAATAAAAATACTGCCATACTATGTTGAAACTGTAAGATGGATAGAGGAAAAGGCTACTAATATAAAAAGTATTTATATTGAAAGCTTAAAGCTGATCTCCAGGTTTCATTCAAAGTGGTTGTAAACCCTCGTTTACAACTTTAGGTTACAGGTAAGCCTATATTAAGGCTTACCTGTAGCCAACAAGGATATCTTCTAAACCTGCACGGTTTAGGAGATATACCTGTATTTGCATGTGCCGACGTCATGCGGCACATGCGCACTTAAGACAACCGAAGCAATGGCGCTATATGCCGATGCTTCAGTTGTACTGTGCCGCTCCTGTGCGCATGCGAGGAGTGACGTCATCGAGTCTCTGGCTAATCACATCGCCGGAGCCGCGATACCCGGAAGTCACTCCGGGACAACATGTCGGCGGTCGGAGGGGGAGAAGAGGACCGATGCCGGGGCTTCGATCTCAGGTAAGTGATACATAATTAGCTAGAATGCAATGCATACTAGCTAATTATGCCTTTGTCTTGCAGGTTTTTTTTTTTTTACGTTTTTTTAAGAGGGTTTACTTCCTCTTTAACTTCAAATAGGTTGTTTGGACCAAGCTGGTCCAAATGAGCTATTTCCTTCACTAACAATTGCAGTAGCTAGGAGTGCATTATAAACTGTATGGAGCCTTGGCTACAGACAGTATACATAGTAAACATTTTGTTCGGCCTGAGAGAAGAGGCTTTGCATTCTATGAATGAATACAAAGCCTCCTCTGATTGGCTAAGTTGGAGTTCATGCCCGCCTTTTCACCTTAGCCAATGTGAGGAAGCTTTGTATTAATTTATAGAGTACAAAACTTCTTAATCAAATCCTTAGTGAAGACAAGGTGGCAGATATATCAAAAAAGGTTTGCCAATGACCATACTTAAAGCCTTTGTGCAAATATATAACCTTGTTTGATTGGAGAGTTTTTTTTCCTTGTTCATACCAGCGTTACTTTGCTTTTTACTCATTTTACACTGGATGACCAGTTTCTGTGTCAAGAAATATTAGACTGGTCATGCAGAACCCCAGGGCAAATGCCAAAGGTCTTCTACTGAGTACCCCAAATCTTTTTCTTTTTGCATAATTCTTTACCATTACCACATTTTGTAAGTATACAACTACAAACAGTGGCAAAGCCTTACCTAAATGATGAACATGATGACCTTAGAGACCTGAAGATATTACAGACCAACATAAGAGTAGTGGCTCCCCACTAAGCCTGAAGAAGCTGCTACTCACCACAAACATATTAGCTCTGTTTACACTATGGCACTTAGTTACACTCACAATTACTTACTCCTCTTTTTCCTCCTGGTACAAACCCAATTCTAATAAAGTTGGGACTTTGTGTAAAATCTACATAAAAAAAAAGAAAGCATTGATTAGCAAATCACATGAACTCATATTTTTTCACAATAGAAAAATCATCAAATGTTTAAACTGAGAAAATGTACCATTTAAAGAAAAAAATAAAGTAATTTTGAAATAATTAATTTTGTAATTTTGTAATTTTGAAATAATGGCAGCAGCACATCTCAAAAGGTTGGGACATGGCCATGTTTACCACAGTGTATAGCATCCCCTCTTCTTTTATTATCACTCTGTAAACGTCTGGGAACTGAGGAGACAAGGTGTTGGAGTTTAGGGAGAGGAAGATTGTCCTATTATTTCCGGATATAGGATTCTAACTGCACAACAGTCCTTGGTCTTCTTTGTCGTATTTTTTTTTCAAGATGCTCCAAAAATTTTAAATTGGTAAAAGTCTGGACTGCAGGCAGACCAGTTAAGCACCCAAACTCTTCTACTATGCAGCCATGCTGTTGTCATAAATGTAGTATACAGGTTAATATTGTTCTGCTGAAATATGCATGGTCTTCCCTGAAAAATACATCATCTGGATGGGAGCATATGCTGCTCTAAAACCTGGATATATCTTTCAGCATTGATGGTACCTTTCCAGATGTGCAAGCTGTTCATTCCATACACACACATGCACCCAAAAACCTTCAGAGATGCATGCCTTTGAACTGAGCATTGAAAACAAGCTGGAAGGTCCCTCTCCTCTTTAGTCTGAAGGACGCGGCGCCAATGGTTGCCAAAAAATTTCAAATTTAAATTTGTCTAACCACGGAACAGTTTTCCACTTTGCAACAGACAATTTTAAATGAGCTTTGGCCCAGGGAAGATGCCTGTATGTCTGGATCATGTTCACATATGGCTTCTTCTTTGCATGATAGCACTTTAACCACTTGACATCCACGCTATGGCCGAACGACAGCCACAGCGCGCATATGAATTCCCGGGAGGCCGTCGTATGACGGCCTCCCCTGTGTATGCGCTCGGGTGATCACTGAGACTCGGGTGATTACCGATCTGAGTAAGGGGCCGGCCCCTTACCATGTGATCAGCTGTCAGCCAATGACAGCTGATCAAAAGCTCGGTGATCTTTTTTTTTTTCTCCTTACGCTGACAGCGGAGGAGAAAAAAAAAGCCAATCACCGGCTCATCTTAAAGGGAAATTATGCCTCATAATTACAACCTGAAAAGTGCCCGCAAGTGCCACCTATCTATGCCCACAAGTACCACTTATCTATGCCCACAAGTGCCACCTATCTATGCCCACAAGTGCCACCCATCTATGCCCACAAGTGCCACCTATCAATGCCCACCAGTGGTGCCAATCGGTGCCACCTAGAAGTGCTGCCTATCAGTGTAACCGATCAGTGTCCATCACTGCCACCTATCGGTGCCCATCACTGCCGCCTCATCAGCGTACATCAATGACGGACAAAATTGACCCGTTTTAAAATGTTATAACAAAATAAAAAAATTAAATTATTATTTTTTTTTTATTTGGTCTTTTTACATTTTTTTAACAAAAAATTAAAATCGCACAGGTGATCAAATACCACCAAGAGAAAGCTCTATTTGGGGGGAAAAAAATCTAAAAAATTCATTTGGGTACAGTGTTGTATGACCGCGCAATTGTCATTCAAAGTGCATCAGCGCTGAAAGCTGAAAATTGGTCAGGATAGGAGGGGGGTTTAAGTGCCCAGTAAGCAAGTGGTTAAAGTTGAAATTCACTCTCATTCAACATTGACTATTTTTAATCCTTATGTTGCTAACATTAGTAAAAAGATAGGAAGGTATATTATATTTACATGTTTTGAACTTTTTTTTCAATTTCTTCAGTTATTTCCCATGCAGTGATGTCCATCAGAGAATCATAACAGACATCCCCAAGGGGAGGCTTAAGGCTGCTCATATCACAGAAAGTTCTCTGGCCAACTAGTAAGGATAGATCAATTGGAGTAGCTGATATAAACGCCAACAGGGTTCTGCAGCTCTCTGAAGTGGCATAAAGGAAAGAAATGTGCCTTTACAAGAGAGTAAGAGGTCAAAGGCATATAATGATTAGTCCTTAAGCGGATCGTTGTAATCCTCGTCTGTGTGGGAGAGAGAGAGCTGTCTGATTCCCTGGTGTTTCGGAGCATGCATGGCTCCTTCCTTAGACCAGATGAAGAAGCTGTGTATACTCCGAAACGCGTTAATGCCCAACATGACTATTTTTAATCCTTATGTTGCTAACATTAGTAAATAGATAGGAAGGTATATTATATTTACATGTTTTGAACTTTTTTTTCAATTTCTTTAGTTATTTCCCATGCAGTGATGTCCATCAGAGAATCATAACAGACTTCCCCAAGGGGAGGCTTAAGGCTGCTCATATCACAGAAAGTTCTCTGGCCGACTGGTAAGGATAGATCAATTGGAGTGGCTGATATAAACGCCAACAGGGTTCTGCAGCTCTCTGAAGTGGCATAAAGGAAAGAGAAATGTGCCTTTACAAGAGAGTAAGAGGTCAAAGGCATATAATGATTAGTCCTTAAGCAGATCGCTGTAATCCTCGTCCGTCTGGGAGAGAGAGAGCCGTCTTGCAGCTGTCTGAGTCCCTGGTGTTTCGGAGAATGCATGGCTCCTTCGTTGGACCAGATGAAGGAGCTGAAACGCGTTAATGCCCAACACCTTCATCTGATGTCATATCGGCCGCGTGTTCCAGCTTGGTTCCAGAACCCGTGCCGCCTCATAGCATCTTCACCTCCTCGCTTATCCATGTCACCAGGGACTCTGACAGCTGCAGGACGGCTCTCGCTCTCCCCCAGACAGACGAGGATTACAGCGATCCGCTTGAGGACTAATCATTATATGCCTATGACCTCTTACTTTCTTGTTAAGGCGCCTTTCTTTTTCCTATATGATCCTTCAGAGCTGCTTCTTCTCTACAAAGTGCTGCCTTCAGGGCCATCTCTCCACAGGTACAGATACTCAGCCTCACCAGAGCGCCCTCATCTCTCCCTCTTTTCAGCTCTCTGAAGTGGGTGGCAGGAGTTCTAGTTCTTCATCAGAAAATCATGCCTGTTTCTAATGCAGTGCCATCCGAGGGCCCAAAGATCACGGACATCCAATATTGTTTCAACTTTGTCCCTAGTGTAAAAATATTTCTCCAGAGTCTCAGATTCGTTTAATGATATTATGTGCTGTAGATGATGATCTTTTCAAATTCTTTGCAATTTTACATTGAGGAATGTTATTCTGAAATTGTTCAACAATTTTTAGATGCAGCTTTTCACAGATTGGTGAACCTCTGCCCATCTTTACTTGTGAGATACTCTGACTCTCTAAGATACTTGTTTTACACCCAATCATATTACTGACCTGTTGTCAATGAACCTAATGGGCTTCAAAATGTTCCTCCAGCTTTTCCTTGTTCATACCACTTTCTTTCTTAGTCAGCTTTTTGTTGCCCTGTCCCAACATTTTCAAGTTAACATATTTATAAGTAGGATCCACACCCTCCTATGGTTGAACTCACCAGATCCAATGGACCCTCAAGCAGTACTGCATTGCGCGTCAAACACGCTTAGTATGGTGAACAGAGTGATGAAATGCCTTCCTGGGGTGTTTTGGTTCGGACATATGGAGAAAGAGCCTGCATAGTAAAGTATGTCTTATTTATTCATTAAAAGTCAATCTTACAAAGCTCCATAGTAGAGGGCCAACAGATAAGACATCAAGTAGCAGTCCGTTCTTAAAAGGAAGCAACAGGTTCTCTCACAAACTATACTGCAACCCAACATGCATTGGATGTGATGTCACTGCGGTGCCGTTGTCTGCCCTGGCGCGTTTTCCCCCTCCCACAGGGCGTTATCAAAGACAAAAGACTCACAGCATCACTGTCATCTACATAAGGCCAAGTGCGGGCTCCGCCCGTTCACATGACCATGATGTAATTTTCCCCTAGGTGTACATGGCTTCAAGCACACCCAAACAGGAACACTAACTGACCTAAAATATCATGCGCGGGCTTAACTCGTTCACATGACCATACCTCATTTCCCCTGGGTGTACTCCGCTTCAAATACACCCAAAGGAAACTTTCTCTCATAAAAACAAAAGGCGCTCAAAGGGAAGAATGTCCCTTGCATTACCAATTGAAAAAACATATTACCTGACAAGACCATGGATCGAAAGCACTAGTCTACCAAAACACATGAGATCATTAAAAATGAAAAATAAAAAAAGTGAAATTGGTAACGAAAAAAACTCAAAAAAGGAAATAATAATCGTAAAAATAAAATAACAAAATAACAGTGAAGGAACAGTGAAATAAAAATAAGGATAAATAAAAAATGAAAAAGTGTTGCTGCCATTAATTTCAAAATTACCTTTTTTTTTTTTTATCTTGAAATAGTACATTTTCTCAGTTTAAAATTGTTACATGTTTTCTATTTTCTATTGTGAATAAAATGTGGGCTTAGGAGATTTGCAAATCATTGCATTCCGTTTTAATGTAGATTTAAAAAAAAAAATAATAATTTTTTTAATTAGCTCTTATGTTCTTCTCCAATATGCACTTTGGGTGATTTACTAAAACTGGAGACTGCAAAATCTGGTGCAGCTGTGCATAGAAACCAATCAGCTTTCAGGTTCTGTTTTTTCAAAGCTTAAATGAACAAGCTAAAGTTAGAAGCTGATTGGCTACCATGCACAGCTGCACCAGATTTTGCACTCTCCAGTTTTAGTAAATCTCCCCCAAAGTGCATATTGGAGAAGAATCTTAAGAGCTAATTTTTAAGAGAAAGAGGTAGCAATGTACAACCCTAATTTAAAAAAAATAAAACGTGACACTGTGTAAAATCTACATTAAAAACAGAATGCAATGGTTTGCAAACCTCATAAGCCCACATTTTATTCACAATAGAAAATAGAAAACATAACATTTTTAAACTGAGAAATGTACTATTTCAAGAAAAAAAAGATAATTAAAAAAAAAAAAAATGTCAGCAACACTTTTATTTTTATTTTTATTTCCTTTTTCATTTTTTATGTATCCTTATTTTTATTTAATTGTTCCTTCACAGTTATTTAGTTTTATTTTTACCATTATTATTTTCTTATTTAGGTTTTTTCATTACCAATTTCACTTTTTTATTTTTCATTTTTAATGATCTCATGTGTCTATGACAACTTTTCTAGGGATAATGATTTTTTTTGTTGTATCTGTGTCATCCATTCTCACAACCACAGGCAAGTGCAGTTGCTCCAGAGCTTAGTCAGAAGCTCTGCTGACTTCCATCATCTAATCATGTGCAAGCAAAAATGCAGTTTTTTTTATTTTCCTTGCATGTGATTGGGTATTCCAAGCAAATTAAGCTTTACCTCATTTACTAAGCTCTGGAGCAACTGCACTTGCACTCTGCTATTTTTCTTTAGTAACCCGGATATTTTTTCATCACAGTTCTCATAACTCATATGTCAGGTGACATTACTGAATCATAGTATCTACAATTTTTTTAACCTCTTAGCACTTTAAGAGGTTTATGATGCCAGGAGGCGGGGCTTAAGATCTTGTGACCATCATAATTGGCTGTCACGACGGTCATGTGATCCGAAAACTTTTGGTTAGGCAACGGTAACTGTGCCGGGAGCATGCAGCACACATGCTCTTGGCACAGGTGTATTGGCAGCAATTCACGCAAATATGCAGCCCCTCTGTGCCAAGGACCAGTCGCCAAGACGCTGCATATTTGCATACGGCCGGCCGACACCAAGGTGTCAAACGACCTGATTTCTTAGTCTATTGTCGGTAGTGCATAATTCTTTTTTACTTAATGCACTAAGATTATATATATATATATATATATATATATATATATATATATATATATATATATATATATATACACACACAATATTATTATACAGTATATACAACAATATATTTATTGATTGCCATTCTGTGTACAATATCAGTTTAAAACCCGGGTGCCCACTGGCCTTCTACTTGCGGCCCGTGAGCTATAGATTGCAGAGTGGCAGTGGGGTACGAAGCAGTGGAATTTTCACTTTGTTCCAGCACCCGACACTGAAAGAGAGGCTGTACTGTGGGTGGATTTATCTCCACCTACAGTACTAGTAAAGTCCCAGCCTGGGGGCAGAGAGAGGCATGGGAACGTGCAATTGGGAAGTGATCAACAATGTAGCAAGGGTTAACACTTTCACTGACATTTCCACCAATACAGGGCAGGTGGGGAGGTTTACGCTATCACTGCCATGACCACCAATATTGGGGGGGGGGGTTAATACTTTCACTGCCATGCTCATCAATACAGGAGGGGATGGGGGTTAGCACTTCCACTGACAATACTACCAATACAGGAGGGTTAAAACTTTCACTGCATGGCCACCAGTATAGGAGGGTTACTTTCACTACCTGACCACCAATACAGAGGAGGGGTTAACTTTCACTGCCACTGACCACCAATGTATGTTTTTAATAATCATACTGACACCATTGTTGGGAGTTATTATTGCATCCAATGATACCAATGCTGGGGTAATTGTGCTCCAAATTCTTCAATGTGCATTGTGATACACTGAAAAAAATGCAAAAGGACAGTCATTTTTATTCGGTGAGATATAAATATGTGCTGCTATTGTGCGGCCATCTAGAATTGTCGGGGGGCCGCACTTGAGGCCCTCTATAATTTCCAGTTGATTACCACTGGTTTAAACCATAGTTTGACAATAATTAGGTCTGATATACCCCAAACTGAATGAGAAGAATAAGGATTGGCACTAAACACAGTGCCACCCTCATTTCCCCAAAATTCACAAATCTGTAACAAAACATTTAGATTTAAGTCTGCTATTTGTGCTCCAGTAAGGCATTACAACCTTTAAAAGGCACAGACAAGACTGAAAATCCCCATACTAGAATGCAACCAGCTCAGACAGATCTAGTTAAATAAACATTACTAGCCAGGGTCTGCAAAGCCTCAAAAGACTTCTAATAATAACCTGTTGAATACTCTGCTAGAGGTCTTATCCTGATCATAATTGTGGCTCATAAACCTACATTAAGCCAAAGACTCATAATTGGTCATTGTAAAATGATTTCAAAAGCAATACACATTTGAAGTCTGACAATACTTGACCTGAAACTACCCTTTTTTTTTACATCTCCAAGTTCTTTAACTCCACACATAATCTTTAATCCCCGTTATAGTTTATAACAAACATCTACCTGTATGTATAGGAGAATCAGAGCGCAAAAAAACCCTATATTACAAAGGTGTAGAAAGCTGATGGGATTTATTACGTCTCTTAAGGAGATGACTGGCTCTATAATACAGTATTGGGCTTTTTTGCACTATACAGTATACCAGTGGTTCTGGATGTGCATCTGTTCGATGGGGCATAAAGTAATGATTTGCACAGCTCTGCCCGCTGTTCCGATATGAGAAATAATCCTCTTGTATCCTATAATAATCCTATTGTATATGGGATAGAATAAGACATGTAAAAAACTTCTGTTTTAGGAAGGCCTTTACTATGCTGTGCACTGATTAGAGTGACAAGTTTTGATTGGTTTAGTCTCTTCCTACCATATCCTGTATGGTTATACTATTTACTAAGGTGTTTAAGATAATCATTATATATCTATCAAACTGTGAGGTTTTCATTCTATATATTAGTGAATAGAATTAGAATTAGAATATGCAGATTGTTGGTTTGTGAAACATGAATACTGTTAGAAAAACTGGCATTGAGGGGTGTCTACTGGAATATTATAAATGCTTCAGCGCTCCTATATTACTCCCATTAGCTGTTTAGAGGGTGAGAGTTGTCTCAATAACACCATCTAGGGTCTGCAAATAGCTGTGGCATCTGACAGCTAAAAGCTCTTAATTTTCCATCAAAACTATGCATGAATAGTAAAATTCATTCCTGAGAGCCAGTGACTCTGATACACCAGATCAGCAGGGCGATGCTACCACTAGGCAAACTAGGCATCGGCCTAGGGTGCACTGCTGCCTGGGGTGCCCAGCCTCTGGTTTTCCTCCGTGTCTGCAGGCTCTGCAGGCTGCAACATGTAACTAACTCAGTCTCAGGCAGCTGCTCCGTCAGTTTGATAGTGTAATTAGAGGCACAGCACAGCACTGGACCCTGGAGGACATGTCCTGAGTCCCCCAACAGAGCAGAAGCAAACATCCCCTGCCGCTGCTCGCCTCTATGATCATCAGTGACCGACCTGTCTGTCTCTCTCAGAGACTCTCTGGTGATGGTCCCAGTTCAGCCAGCTCTGCCTTACACACAATGCATCCCTTACAGCAAAGGGGCCCAACTGCCAGCCCTCTGATGTGGCTTGCCACCCCCTGCTCTGGGATGGCCAGATTGCGGGTCCCCGACTCATCATCCCCGAGCATCAGTGTGAAGAACAGAGCCGGCACATCACATGGGCAGGACACATGGGCAGGACAAAAGGGTGGAGTCAGGGGGCGGAGCCATGGGGGCGGCAAAATGAGATTTTGCCTAGGGTGTTAAAAATCCTTGCTTCAGCCCTGCAGATCAGACTACTTGTTGGGTATAAAGGGTTAACCTCCCTAGTGACAATCACGCTCAGTCTACTGGTCCTTAGATTGTTACCTCACAAGCTGCAAAATCTCTGCTCAGGGTGACAGCACAATTGTCCCATTCTGTAGCAACAGAGGGATTTATGACTGTAGCTGTCATGCATAGGGCTGATGTTAGAACTTATGGGGCTCTGTACAGCCTGACAGCCCCCCCAATAAAAATATTGAAACAGTATTTTCACTACAAGTACATTAAATCATTATAAGGGGACACAAATGCAAAACGGGTGGGGGGGGGGGGGGTGCACAGCAGAGGGAAGGGGACCCTGGAGATGATCGGGTGGCATTTACTGGAACTGATCCCCTGTAGTTCCCCCTGCAGCAGCTGCAAGCTGGCAGGAGGTGGAGGAGAAGCCAGCTTTTAGCTGCTGCAGGGGGGGAACTAGTGATGATTGGTTCAAGTAAAATCAACCCCTGTCACACCGATCACCAACTCCTGTCCATGGCCCCATTCTCCTTGCTGGTCAGCTGCCCAGAACCCCCTGTTGAACTGATAAGGCCTGGGCCCTGTAAAGGATGGTTGACATTACACCCTTATCAGCAGCCCTGGGCACACACAGCTTCTCCACTTTCGTTATGCTATGATACAGACCCACATTTCTATCTTGGTACCCAGGGGTACCTTAAGACTTTTCATTCTCTCACCCGGCTTCCACTGCTAATTCTGTTCAGTTATTCAGTTATTAATGGTAAAGTAATTAATGTCAAAAGCTATGCAATGGTAGTATAATAATGCCTTAAAGTGGTTGTATACCCTTACAAACCACTTTGACTTACAGGTAAGCCTAGATTAAGACCCCTTTCACACCAAGGGCGTTTTGCAGGCGTTATAGCGTTAGAAATAGTGCCTGCAATCCGCCCTAAAACAGCTGCACCATTGTCTGCAGTGTGAAAGCCCGAGGGCTTTCACACTGCAGCGGTGCGCTGGCAGGACTTCAGGAAAAGTCCTGCCAACCGCTTCTTTGGAGCGGTGAAGGATCGGTGAACTCACCGCTCCTCCAGCGCTGCTCCCCATTGAAATCAATGGGGCAGTGCTGTAATACCGCAGCGTTTTGCCAGGGGTTTTAACCCTTTCTCGGCCACATGCGCCGTAGACAGCGGCGCGCAGGCGCAGTGAGCGGGCCACTGTTTAGGGCGATATGCCGCAAGTGGCGGCTCCCGTGCCCATGCGCAGGAGTGACGTCATCGCTGCTCCATCAAATGACAGCGCCGGAGCAGCGAGACCCACCAAGAAGATAGAGGCTCCGTACACAAGGGGACAGCGGTGACATCGCTGGCTCCTGTGTCAGGTAAGTGACACATAATGGACTACTATACGATGCATAGTAGTCCATTATGCTTTACCTTTGCAGGGAAACAAAGAGGAAGTAAACACATCTGGGTTTACTTCCTCTTTAATCAATAAAGCCTTAATGGAAAACGTCCTAGGCATTGTTGAGGACATTGCTGAGAGAGACCCATCAGTTACTGTTCACCATCACAGGAGTGAGCTCTGAAACGCTGAGCTCATAGCTACTGCATCAGAGGCGAGAAAGCGCAGGTGAGGAGGTTTAAATCAGAGAAAGAGCTGGCTCCTGTTATGGTGAAGGTGAACAGTAACAGCTGGGCCTCTCTTAGCATTGTCCCGGGTGTTTTCCAGTCAGCCTCCATAAGGTATGTAAATGGCCTACACCTATAGCAAGGGCATAATTCGATTTTGGTCAAAGCTGCATAGTGTGTTTTTATCTACAGCCGTCCATTATCTTCAAAGGCAGCTTTTTTGTAAAGATGAACTATGTCTGTAAATGTATAAATGTTGTGGTTTTCTAAAGAATGCAATTTAAATTAAAATAAAATTATAATTGCAAATCACTCAGAGAAGGAAACTGACCTTCCAATTATCACCAGCAATGAATGGCCAGTAAACACAGTATCTGTGGCATCTGTTAATAAAATATCATACATTGCCTCTTTGTATTATGCCAATTTATGATAAATTTATTGCATGCCCTGAACACTCTGGAATTGATGCAAGGTTGGAAGAGCAACAGAAAAGTCAGAAACAATGATGTGTGAAATTAGTTTACTCATTGCCCTTGGATCCTGCAATACACTCTGAGCTTCAAAATTGGAAGTGAGATGCACTTGTCAGATTGACTCTTGTGCTTTATATGCTGGCATACATTCTATAGCTGACACATCATTACAGCCCACTCTCTTAAAGGTTTCATGCAGTGACTAACATGCAATAGTGATGGCTCCACCATGATTAATTCTATAAACGTGTATAACATATAAATCATGTAATATGTTTTACATTATATATATTTAGTAGACAAAAAACATACGCTGAATACACTTAAAAAGAAATTGTTTTATCAATGTAAGTGATGCTTGTTCATGACTAAAAGAGAAAATAAAATGTGTTTCTTTAAACTTTTCAGAAGAGTTTTGTTAATCAGTAAATTATAGACAATTATTCAGTTAAATTATGAAGGTGACAGTTTACATCACTTCCAACAATGCTATTTTGACAGAATAATGACATATCATGCCTCCGGTGCACTGTCCCCTCGTGCTCCCCATTAAAGTGGATGTAACCCCCCATGTCATGCCAGTCTTGCCACACAGATTTACTCGAGGCCGGAGCAATCCTCTTTTATTGTTCAGTTAGAAATATCTTGACAAAGTGCTGAAAACTTTGTCAAAAACGCCCCCTTGCTGTGAGTGACAGGTGATTTACATATATCATGCACTAGCCTGAGACAGGCACATCCTGTGTAATTATAAAAAGTGAGAAATTCACCCCTCCCCCACATAACAATGATGGAAAGTAATGTTATCTGTGATCAGGTGACCTCAGACACACACACTGCACTATAACAATCATCAGATCACTGCATGTTCTACTCTGCCCAACTCTGACTACATACATCTCCCCTATATTCTTCTTGCTGTTCACTTGAGAATACATTTTCTTTCACTCTGGTCTGTGGTCTGTGCCTGTCTCAGGCTAGTGCATGAGATATGTAAATCACCTGTCATTCACAGCAAGGGGGCGTTTTTGACAAAGTTTTCAGCACTTTGTCAAGATATTTCTAACTGAACAATAAAAGAGGATTGCTCAGGGCTGGAGTAAATATGTGTGGCAAGACTTGAAATTAAAAGAAATCTTATCCTCTACATTATGACATTTTTTTTGGTTTACATCCACTGAGTTCTAGGTTTCCTTACATTTTTAATGGTTTGATCCTCCAAGGCTGCTCTGCTCGATTCCACATCACCATTGCTTTCTCAACATTAGTCTGCTGCAGCTTCTCCCCCACTACTTCACACTTAACGGAGAGATACAAACTGGAAACTAACACAGAGAATGTCTTGGTGTCCTGTAGAGGACAAGGAAGCCACATCTGTAGAAAGAGTTGCCAATTCCTTTCAAGCCCATAATGCTGCAAACATTGACTTTCAATAGTATAAAGCTTGGTTGTGATGTCTGAGTTGGTTTTCACATGCTTAGATACAAGTTATGCCCGGTACACATGGTCGGATATTCCGATGGAAAAAGTCAGATTCGGATTATGTTGTCGGTAAATCCGATCATGTGTGGACTCTAGCGGGCTTTTTCGACTGTTGCCCTGAAAAATGAAGCCACGACCCCTTCCATTTCCTGTCATCATCATCCAGCCGCGAGAGTTGCTGATTTGAGTCTCAGCCATTTTGCTACACCCAGAAACCACAGCTGCCTACGTTCCAGTCTGATGCCTGACAACTGTACTTCCACCAACAGCTACCCAGCCGAACTCTGCTTCAGCCAGCCGCTTGCCTTCCAAGCTTTGCAGCCTTTACGGTGATCCTGTGGAGGTCTATATGGGTTTATGACAAGTCTTTATAACTTTTAACTAGCGAGTGCATTTTTATTATCTTTTATTCTTCTTAATAAATCTCTACACCTGGATTGTGGGGCCCTCTTGTGTTTGTTTTATATTGTTTTCTATGGAGTTTGAAGGAGCTGATCAGCTCCCTCATAGTCCATTGACACTTACTACAGCTCTGAAACCGACAGCCCACACAGAAGCATTGGCAGAGAACTGTAGGCAGTGCCTGCAGGCCTGACATTGCACCCGCAATCCACTGATCATAGGTGCAAAAAATGAATTTTTTTTTTTTCTGCAAGGGAATTCCTATCCTTTAAGGAATTGTAACTTTTATCATTTGGAGAACAGCTGGGACCTCACCTATTTGAAATCTTTAAGGGGGATAAAGGCCATCATGTAGGGAGTGTGAGGGCCACATAAGGCCTCAGAACACCAGTTTGACAGTTTTTAAAAAAACAAAACAATAAAACGATTATAATTTACCTATTTTCCAAGACAAAAATTATTGAATGGCAGTAGTTGTATTGCTGTCCATGGTGCTGAAATGCAGTGTACTGTATATATGACCTCCATGGTGCTGAAATTAAGTTGTAAAAAATCACAGATTCAATTTACATCATACATATTTTACACACATTTTATGTATTATGTGCAGTATGTTCTTATCAATGTTCTGTAGCATCACTAATTCTTTTATTGTGGTTAATGCATGTTTAATTAAGCAACGCTATCTTAATGTATACGTGATTTTATGATTAGGAACATGGCTTTTATCTTCTTCAATCTTCATGTTATCGTGTTAACTCTATAATTATTCTAAGTGTCCCTAAAAAGCTATTCTCTTTCATTTTTTTTTAAAGGATGAAACAATTGGAAATTAGACTGCATTAATAATATTAATTGTTTTTCTTCCTTATATTTCTCTGTAAACAAAATACAGTTTTGGAATGTATTCCTGATTGTAAAGGCTTTTACACACACACACACACACACAGTGTTTCCCCAAAAATAAGCCCAGGCTTTATATTAATTTTGGCCACCATTATTTTCGGGGTAGGGCTTGCCATGCAATGTGCTGTCTTCTCTCCACCTCTCCCTCCCTGCCTGTCAGTAATCTCCAGTGTGAATAATAGCAAAAGTGCTTGTAAACTGCCAGTCAAACACCTTCCTATAGCATCGCTCATTGCTTCCGTGACTTGCCTGAGCTGTCTTCCCTGCACTGAGCACTGTAAAGGGGGGGCGACATTCCCTGCTGACAGCCAGGAGAAGAGAAGGGGGGAGCAGCGGGAGATCAGCTGAGCGGCGCTTCCATGGCCCGCTCCGAGCACTGCAGAGGGAGGAGGGCCAAGATCCCCTGCTGACAGCCAGAAGAAGAGAAGGAGAGAGCAGCTGGAGATCAGCTGAGCACCGAGCAGTGCTATAAGAAGGCACCTGATAAAACCAGACCACAGAAACACACACCTTCCACACTATACAACACTGCAATAGTGAGGATTCCAGCAGTTTACAACTGCTTTAAACTAGGGCTTATGTTCTGGGTAGGGCTTATAGTGCAGCCCTCCCCGAATAGCATATTAGGTCTTATTTTCAGGGTAGGTCTTATTTTTGGGGAAACACAGTATATATTATATATATATATATATATATATATATATACACACACACACACACACACACACACTATAATAACAAAAGTATTGGGACGCCTGCTTTTACACGCACATTAAATTTAATGGCATCCCAGTCTTAGTCCATAGGGTTCAATATTGAGTTGGCCCACCCTTTGCAGCTATAACAGCTTCAACTCTTCTGGGAAGGCTGTCCACAAGGTTTAGGAGTGTATCTATGGAAATGTTTGACCATTCTTCCAGAAGATCTAATGCCCAAACCTTTTTTTTTTTTGGTTTTGAATAGTTTGATCAGGGGTTAAACCTCATATCATTTTTTTTATTGCTGTGTGTATCCCTTATAGTGAGATTTGCTGTCTCTATTTTTCCTGGGGACCATTTTCATTAGGACTAAAAGTGAGGGGAATTCCAACATTTATTGTCACGAAAACAGGAATAGAGGGAATAACCTTTGGGGACACTGTTTTCAGTGTAAACTGTCTAAAATGGGATTTCAGTCACTTTGGAGAGGCTTTTTCTCCCTTCCTGTTGTGTTCACAGAAAGTAAAAAGCAATCACCTCAATGGTCTCAGAGGACCACAGCAGAATGACGGCCCAGCGTGGGATCAATTTTCCTGACTGGGCGTCATATGACTTATCCAACAGGATAAGCTGCTCGTGTGTGCCCCTGTGGGCGCGCAGAGCAGTGATTGGTGGTGCGGTGTGTCACCCTGACAAACCATATCTCGGATCTCGGTAAAGAGCCTATGATGTAGGCTCTTTACCACATGATCAGCTGTGACCAATCACAGCTGATCACAGCAGTAACCAGAAGGTGCCGATAATTGGCTTTCCTCTGTTCGCGCTGACAAGGCACAAGCAGAGGAGAGCCAATTAGCGGCTCTCCTGACAGGGGGGCGTCTGCGCTGATAATTAGTGCAGCCCCCATTAGAGATGCACACAACAGATGCCAATCAGTGCAAAAACAAAATGCCAATCAGTGCCCATCACAGATGCCAATCAGTGTCTGTCTGTAATGCCTGCCAGTGCCTCCTTATCAGTGCTGCCTATCAGTGCCCATCAGTGACACCCATCAATGCAACCTATCTGTGCCCATCATTGCCACCTATCAGTGCCCATCAGTGCCGCCTATCAGTGCCCATCAGTGCTGCCTATCAGTGCCCATCATTGTCACCTATCAGTGCCCATCAGTGCTGCATATTAGTGCCACCTTATTAGTGCCACCTCATCAGTGCAGCTTCATCAGCGCCCATCAGTAAAGGAGGAAATATACTTATTTACATGAAAAGAAAAACCTATTTTTTTCAAAAATGTTTGTCTTTTTTAATTTGTTTAGCAAAAAATTATAAAAAAATGTAATATGGGTACAGTGTAGCATGACCGTGCAATTGTCCTACAAAGTGTGACAGCATTGAAAGCTGAAAATTGGTCTGGGCAGGAAGGGGGTAAAAGTGCCCTGTATTAAAGTGGTTAAAGTAAAGATGTTCTTTTTTAAGAAACAACCTGCATAGGTTCCGGTGTCCTAACTCAGCTCTGCCAGGCACCAGGAGAACATTGAATGTAAAACCTGAGAGCTGGGTAGTGTAAAGCACAACCTTTCATGCATTGGTAGTCTGAATCGTGATATAATAGCTGTGGGGTGACCCCTCTTGGTTTTTCTCAAAAAGGTACACATGCAGGTTAAACAGCAGCTTGAAAATTCAGTAAATAATCAATGCAATTCATAAAGCATTTAGTCCTGTTCACGTAAAAACATTCAAATCTACCTAAATTTTAGGGAAATTTTCCTATGGTCTCTTGCAATCATATCATGCAGGACATTTCCAGTGCTGTTGGCAAGACTGTTGCCCAATGTTACTCATTTTGCATAACCCCCCCAAAAAAGTTATTTTTATCAAAGCATAGCTGCATCTTACTGATATTGCACTAAACAATTGAAATAAGACGAAACTAGCCAACAGGCAGCCTCCAATTTGTATATTCCTCTAATGAAAGCTCTTAATTAGCTGATTAAACCTGGAAATATACTTTTCTTCACAATAATGCTGTTTAAGATTCCAGATGGACCATCAGTTAACCGTTCATGTTTAAAACATTGTCTGACTTCTGCCATCAAGTAAAATGGGTACTTTTCAAAGCTCTGTTTTTCAGTCTTTTAAAATAAATAAGAATGATTTAATTTATCTTCATTAAAGACAATGGTTTCAGGGTGTAATTATATTTTGAAGAAAGCTATTCATTTTCTTACACTCCAGTTCAGCACAGCATCAGGCTAAATTCGCACTATGAGGGTGATTCACTAAGAAGAAAGCGCTGCGCCAGTTCATACATTAATTTGTGTGCCGGAAAAATCATTAATCCAACGTGCGAACCGGCGCACATTGAAGCGCAAATAGCAATAATAAATACCCACATATGTAAACTGCAACTGGCGCTAGGGTAACTGCGATTTTCTCGTTGATAATAAGCAATTAGTAGGTGTTTTCAGTTAATTAAGCCTTTTGATGCTAATCTCATTCCTATTACTTCTAATATATCTTTGAAATGTGTTTTTTTCCCCAACTCTTTAAATACATTACAAAGAACAGAGAAGTGTTTCTAAACCCAATAAATTAATATTTTCAGATCTTGATACACTGCAATCAGTTAGATCTTAAAAAAATTAGATTTAGTGCAAGAGCCTGTTTGATTTCCTATAATTTGAATTAAAGCGGAAGTAAACCCTTTGATTTAAATAGTTTAAAAAAATGGCACGCCGGAAATGCTACCTGTCACATTGACTGTGCTTTCAACCAAACTGTCAAACCATCCAATGGCTGGTGTCATAACTGATCACATGTGCAGCATCATGGCAGTTGAAGATTAAACAGAGGCCAAGATGGCAGCTTCCTTGGCTGAAAACGATAGGGGGGGGTTTACTTCCACTTTAATTGTTCAAGTGCGTCTTCCCATTACCTATTTTGCCTTAAAAATCGAGTTGTAGAGAGATTGGCCATCAGATTGCATAGTGCATGACCATCTTAAGTGCCAAATTTGGAATGTAGATGTGCCATGACCCACTTGCATTTTCCAAACGATATTTCTTGGGCATTATACAAGGCACATGAGAACACACCTTTTTTCAAGACATGCTGAAGTGACCAGGAATCTTCAAACTACGGCTCTCCAGATGTTGCGGAACTACACGTCCCATGAGGCATTGTAAAACTCTGACATTCACAGACATGACTGGGCATGATGTGAATTGTAGTTTCTGAACAACTGGTGGGCCGTAGTTTGAAGACCCCTGTGCTAGACCATTATTATGCCTCCAGAATTGTGGACTCTCTGCTGGTGGACACTTGAACCTACATCTATAGATACAGTATATCTATATATTTATACACACACTGAAGCAGGAAGCAATATACATTGGCCCGGAAGTGACTCTATACACAGGAAGTAGGTGTGTGTTTTGAGGCCAAATCAGTGACTGCTTATACAAGCTACAGGAAGTGATGTAATCTGAAAATCCATTCAAAGATACAACAAGACTGATAAGATTCTAAATATCATGTGAATGAGACCACTAGGGAGCTGATTTTTTGGTATCCTGCAAGAATCTTTTCTGGAGTGTCTTTAATTAAATGGAAGGGTGCAGTACTTGGAGGCCTGAAGAAAAAGTCACGTGACCTGTGACGCAATGCGGCGGGAGGAGGAGCCAGTGACATCACCGAGTGGGTTACGAAAGTAGCCGGAGTTACACGAAGGTGAAGTGAGGAGAAGCAGGGCTCACAGCCCGCAAGCCTGACTGTTAAACAGCAACCGCTCTAACAGCGCTGGGTACATGTGAGTGTATCAGCCTTATACTTGTATTTCACTCCAGTATATACACAGTGCTGCACAATGATTTGTCTGTTTTGTGTCTTATATATATATTGGAAAACTGAGAGACAAAAAGGCAAAGGAAGAAAAGGGCTGAGGATATCTCTTGTAATAGAAGAAAGACAAGCTGTGTGTGAATTTTTCTTACACAAAGGAGGAGTAATAAGAGGAAAGTCTGTTTATTTATTTTTACCTTTATATGCAATCTTTTTTACCTATATATGTGATCTGTTTATAAGGAAGGAATACTTGAGGGTTAATTTAATTTAACCTATCTGCAGGAAATTTTTTGCCAGTGTATTCTCCTGAACAACTTTTGCTATTGTCCTCAATTAAGCACACCTGACTGATCAATCGATCATCAAGTGATCAGTGGAGATTGGCAAGTGTATGTTGACTTAGGAGTATATGAGTTCACCATCACACTGATTTATTTATTTATTACATTTTTTTATGGGCAATAGCTCAGCAGTGCAGGTTTTTATTACACATTTGCTTATTATCGCCCATTATTAATATTTTTCACAATTATATTGCAACATTTGCTTATTTTTGCACAGTTATTGTATTAGTAATTGTATCTGCACAAGGTACATTTTTAGGAATCACATTGCACTTTTTTGCAATGTGGGTGGAGCTGTGCTGACCCCGGGTGTTCTCACTCCCAGTCTCATGCTCGGATCTCTGCTGGTATGGCTGGTATGGCTGGTATGGTCTACAGCTGGCAGGTGAATATCCAGACCGAGGTTCTCTCCCTCTACCCTCTACTTTCCTACACAGTTTAGTAAAAAAAACTCTCTCCACTCTTACTGCGCAGTGCATATTGGAATTTGTACTGTAACCATTATAGTGTAGCCATTATATGGCTGCCATCTCAAACTACAACTTCCAGCATTCCCATGGTTCTGCATAGAAGTCTATGGTCTTGCTTGACTTTAGCTGTCCCCCTGCTGGCAGGTGGAGGATGATGCAGCATAACATTTATATCACAGTAGAGACAAAAAGGCAAATAAAGAGCAATGTCTCCTTCTTCAAGTTTTTGTAGCCCAGCACCTGGCTACATAGGTGTGATAAATAACGTTTCCAATCATGAGAAAAGAACACTCTGCAGTAAAATTGTTAATGCTAAAAACATGTATGGTCATAAGGTATTTTAGTACAGGTTATTGGTGTTGTAAATTTGTGTTTTTTATATTGTATGAATTGATGAGGTCTGCTGTATAGCAACCTTCACCTGCAGCAAAGTCATTTTCTTCAATAGACAGATGGAGCTAGCTTTCTATGAGCTTTCCCTAATTGACATCTTTGTGTTTATTTCTTGTGACATCAGAACTAAGCCGTAGATCAAGGTAAGCTCCCTAAATAAGGGAGATAAGCTAATACATGGATGGCTGGCTCTCACAGAGCAGAAAATAGATGCTGGAGAAGTCATCAGATAATGCTAGTAGCCACTACTACTAAACTCTTGGACCATACATAGGACTTTGTACACAATGTACTGTTCAAGAAATGAAAGCTTGGTGCACTCAAAATTGTGACCCACATAAGACACACCATCATCCTGCTGCAGCATGAGTCTCATCCCTTTATACATACTCTCCATATTTATAAATGACATTGAATTTTTAACAGATAGAGTGACATCGCCGCATAAGCAACAGGCAGGCAGGTAGGCCCGGGGAGTGTAATGAAGAGATATTATTAAAAGGTTCCTAAAGGCCCGTACACATGATCTGACTTTTTGCCAACAAACATGCAAATTAGCTGTTTTGGACCAACATCCGACCGTGTGTACGCTCCATCGGACCAACTTTTTCAGTTTTCATCTGACTTTTGTTGGCTGTGCGAACGGACCAACTTTCTGCCAACAAAAGTCCGATGGAGCAAAGTCTGACCGTGTGTACACAAAACCATCGGACTTTTGTACAAAGTACAAACATGCATGCTCAGAACCAATGCAAAAGATCAGACAACAATACAGAAGTTGACCAAAGGTGGCGCTGGAGTATTTGAACGTCCTCTTTTGAAGTGTCGTCAGTACGTTGAAGCGTCACTACGTTCGTATTTGTTGCCTTAAAAGTCCGTTCGTGTGTATGCAATACAAACTTGGAGCCAATGCCCTTTGTACAAAAATCCACGGGACTTTTGATTCACTGGAAAAACCCACCAGCTTCTCATGAGTAAAAATACTCTAAAAGTTCAATGTAAAAGCATTTATAGACAAATATGTAAAGGTTTTAGAAAACAAAAGTGTCTCATTTGATAAACTGATTCATTTGTTTTTAGGAAAGTCAAAGTCCGGTTGCTGGAACAGCTGTTTTTTTTTTTTCCCTGTCATCTTATGGACTAGATTAAGCCTTATTGATCTAAGGCTAAGCCCTCTTCACTTTTGCCCACGAACCTTCACTATGGCTTTCAGCAACACAGCTTAAAGCAGCATTAAAACGCAAAAGCAAACCTTTATTATATTGCAGCTTACCAATTCTTGGATTTGTTTTCTTTTTTAGGCTTTTCTTCCTTTGTTTTCACCTGGCGATCTAGCCAGTAAATCTGTTGCTTTTCAACAGAGCAAACTGTCCTGAAGATGTAGTTAGAAGGTTGACACCAACTATTAACACTGAGAGGGGTGCTTACAATGGTCTGGTTGTATTTATTCATCTAAAACCTTTATCCCAAAAGGAACAAATGTGTGGCTGTAACTGCTTATAAAGTATTAGCTGGAATTTGGTTTCAATTTGTTTACTGTTTCTAAACTTGCTGGTTCATCTAATGCCCCGTACACACGGTCGGAAATTCCGACCACAAAATCCGTCGGATTTTTTCCGACACTGGTGTTGCATACACACGGTCGGACAAAGTTGTTGGAAAATCTGATCATTCCGAACGTGGTGACGTTCTTTGCGTACGACGGGACTACGTAGAGGCTAGTAGCCAATAGCTTTGGTCTTGTAATGTGATCTGAGCATGCGTGGCACTTTGTCGGAATTCGCTACACACGATCGGAAAAAGTCCGATAGGACTTTGTTGTCGGAAAATTTGAGAGCAGGATCTCAAACTTTTTAAAAAAAAGTCAGATGGAGCCCACACACGGTCGGAATTTCCGACAACATGGTCCGATAGGACATTTTCCGTTGGAAAATCCGACCGTGTGTGCGGGGCATAACACTTCCCTCCCCTGCATACTGATAATGCTGCTATCCAAAGGTATCAGTTGCTCATCCATCCAGAGTGGAGGTATTCTAATACAGGGAGGGGTGTTACTGGCCAGATCATCAGGTGAAAACAGAGGGAGAAAAAGTCTAAAAAGAAAGAACTAAGGCACCCACCACATCTAATGATTGGTAAGCTGCAACATATTACATTTTTGGTTTTAACCACTTCAATACTGGGCACTTAAACACCTTCCTGCCCAGACCAATGTTCAGCTTTCAGCGCTGTCACATTTTGAATGACAATTGCGCGGTCATGCTACACTGTACCCAAATTACATTTTTATCATTTTTGTTCCCACAAATAGAGCTTTCTTTTGGTGGTATTTGATCACCTCTACGGTTTTTATTTTTTGCTAAACAAATAAAAAAAGACCGAAAATTTTGAAAAAAAAAAAAATGTTTTTTTTTTGTTTCAGTTTCAAAACTTTGTAAATAAGTAAGTTTTCTCCTTCACTGATGGGCACTGATGGGGCTGCACTGACGGGCACTGATAAGGCGGCACTGATGGGCACCGATGAGGTGGCACTAATGAAGTGGCACTGATGAGGTGACATTGATGGGCACTGATATGTGGCACTGATAGGCGTCACTGATGGGCACTGATAGGTGGCACTGATGGGCGACACGGATGGCACTGATAGGTGGCACAAATTGGCACTGATAGCTGGCATGGATTGGCATGGATAGGCGGCATGGATGGGCATGGATAGGCGGCACGGATGGGCATGTATAGGCGGCACGGATGAGCACTGATAGGCAGCACGGATGAGCACTGATAGGCGGCATGGATGGGCACTGGTAGGTGGCACAGATGGGCACTGATAGGTGGCACGGATGGGCACTGATAGGCGGCATTGTATTGTATTGTACTGATGGATGTACTGATGGATGCCAATCAGTGCCAAACAATAATGCATGCCATTGCACTGATTGGCATCCATTGTGGGCACTGACTGGTATCCCTGATGGTCTAGGGTGGCGTCCCTGGTGGTCCAGTGTGGGCATCCTCGGGGGGGCTGCGCTGATAATCGGTCAGCACAGACCCCCCCTGTCAGAGAAGCAGCCGATCGGCTCTCCTCTACTCACGTCTGACAGACGCGAGTGAGGAAAAGCCGATCAACAGCTCTTCCTATTTACACTGTGATCAGCCGTGATTGGACACGGCTGATCACGTGGTAAAGAGTCTCCATCGGAGACTCTTTACCGAGATCGTAGTTGCGGGGTGTCATACTGACACCCCGCAACAACGATCGCCGCGATGTGCGCCCCCCCGGGGGCGCGCAGCAGCTCAATATCCTCAGTACGTCATATGACGCTCGGTCAGGATTTTGAAACCACTTTGCCGCCGTCATTCTGCTATATGGCAGGCGGCAAGTGGTTAATACTGTTTTCAGCGGGCTATATACTAGTCAAACAAACGTTTGTTTGAAAATTTATACCAACATTTGTACAAAAATTCTCAGAGCATTCAGTAACTTGACAAATGTTGTTCAAAAGTACTTTAAACTTTATTTTTATTTTAACATTTCATTTTATAATAAATGGACTTCCCTGAATAAAAAAAATTTCCATCTTGCTTCTTCAAATGTTCACATCACTGAACCTGAAATGAACATCGATTTGACCCCATTAACAATTAGAAAATCAAACAAATTAGAAAACCAAAATTAGCAAAATTATACTAATGTATAGCCAGGTTTAGTCACATGTCCTAAACTGCTTATGGACTAGATCAGGGGTAGGCAACCCGCGGCACGCAAGGCCTCTTTTGCCGGCACTCGACTCCCTCCCCATCAGCAGAGCAGTGCAGGGAAGTGTCAGTGAGACACTAATGCATTCCAATTACAGAATTCACCACATCGCACCTGCACTGAGGGAGAGGCACTGCACCCCCACACATTGTAAAAGATGGGAAACATTGTTTGGTTCTTTAACTTTGCTGTAGCTGCGATCGTGAGCTCTTGTGATGGGAAGAGATTGGGGTGCAGTTCTGCTAGGGGGGCGGTCCCTGTTTCCAGGAGGAGAAGGATTGTCTTGGCTACTGCTAAAGCCAATCAGTCCTGCTAGTCCCATCCAACATCTGGAGGAAGATGATTCACTTGGTTGCCACTAACAATCTCAGAAAGAAGGGATTTCACTGTCATTGAGAAAAAACACAATCAGGTGACAGTTTGTGGAATTACTGTTGAGCTTTTGGGAACTTTGTTGAAATTATTTCTGAACCTTTGTGTCACTTACTACTGAACCCCTGCATCCCTTTAAGCCACAGCCAGTATTCAGCGCAATGAAAATCACGTACAGCAATTGTCAGTTAAAGAAACGCAGTGCCGTATCGCAAAAAATGGTCTGGACCGGGGGTGAAGTGGTTAATGGCATCCCAGTCTTAGTCCGTAAGATTTAATATTGAGTTGGTCCACCCTTTGCAGCTATAACAGCTTCAACTCTTCTGGGAAGACTGTCCACAAGGTTTAGTAGTGTGTCTATGGGGATGTTTGACCAGGGATGTTTGACCGTTCTTCCAGAAGCGCATTTGTGAGGTCAGGCACTGATGTTGGACGAAAAGGCCTGGCTCACATTCTCCTCTTTAATTCATCCCAAAGGTGTTCTATCAGGTTGAGGTCAGGACTGTGCAGGCCAGTTAAGTTCCTCCACCCTAAACTCGCTCATCCACATCTTTATGGACCTTGCTTTGTGCTCTGGTCCAAATCATTTGGTGGTGGGGGGATTATTGTTTGAGGTTGTTTTCAGGGGTTGAGCTTAATAATAATGTCCCTGAGGTGTTCTATTGGATTTAGGCGAGCCTGGGGGCTATTCAATGGTATCAATTCCTTCATCCTCCAGGAACTGGCTGCATACTCTCACCACATGAGGCCGGGCATTGTCGTGCACCAGGAGGAACCCAGGACCCACTGCACCAGCGTAGGGTCTGACAATGGGTCCAAGGATTTTATCCCAATACCTAATGGCAGTCAGGGTGTCATTGTCTAGCCTGTAGAGGTCTGTGCACCCCTCCATGGATTTGCCTCCCCATACATCACTGACCCACCACCAAATCGGTAATTTGAACGATGTTACAGGCAGCATAACGTTTTCCTCGGCTTCTCCAGACTTTCACATCTGTCACATGTGCTCAGGGGGAACCTGCTCTCATCTGTGAAAAGCACAGGTGGACCTGCCAGTTCTGCTGTTCAATGGCAAATGCCAATTGAGCTCCATGGTGCCTGGCATTGAGCACAGGCCCCACTAGAGGATGTCGGACCCTCAAACCACCCTCATGAAGTCTGTTTCTGAATGTTTGGTCAGAGACTGGAGGTCATTTTGTAGGGCTCTTGCAGTGCTCATCCTGTTCTTCCTTGCACAAAGAAGCAGATACTGGACCTGCGGAGGGGTTAAGGACTTTATATGGCCCTGTCCAGCTCTCCTAGAGTAACTGCCTGTCTCCTGGAATCTCCTCCATGTTCTTGAGACTGTGCTGGGAGACAAAGCAAACATTCTGGCAATGGCACGTATTGATGTGCCATCCTGGAGGAGTTGGACTGCCTGTGCAACCTCTATAGGGTCCAGGTATCGCCTAATGCTACCAGTAGTGACACTTACCCTAGCCAAATACAAAACTAGTGAAAAACGTCAGAAAAGATGAGTAGGGAAAAAAATGTCAGTGGCCTCCACCTGTAAAATCATTCCTGATTTGGAGGTTGTGTAATTGTTGCCCATCCAGCACACCAGTTGTTAATTTCATTAACACCAAAGCAGCTGAAACTGATTAACAACCACCTCTGCTACTTAACTTGACCAGATCAATATCCCATAAGTTTAAATGACTTGATGCTATACTCTAATAAAAAAGTGTTTCTTACATTTTTTTGAGCAGTACATATTGATTACTTTTGTGATTCTTGGGATCCAACAGTTACTTGCATAGACAACCGTGTGTGTGTGTGTGTATGAGTGTGTATATATATATATATATATATATATATATATATATATATATACACACACATACACAGTATCTCACAAAAGTGAGTACACCCTCTCACATTTTTGTAAAAATTTTATTATATCTTTTCATGTGACAACACTGAAGAAATGTCCCTTTGCTACAATGTAAAGTAGTGAGTGTACAGCTTGTATAACAGTGTCAATTTGCTGTCCCCTCAAAATAACTCAACACACAGTCATTAATGTCTAACCCATAGGCAACAAAAGTGAATACACCCCTAAGTGAAAATGTCCAAATTGGGCCCAATTAGCCATTTTCCCTTCCCAGTGTCATGTGACTCGTTATTTTTACAAGGTCTCAGGTGTGAATGGGGAGCAGGTGTGTTAAATTTGGTTTTATCTCTCTCACTCTCTCATACTGGTCACTGGAAGTTCAACATGGCACCTCATGGCAAAGAACTCTCTGAGGATCCGAAAAAAAGAACTGTTTCTCTACATAAAGATGGCCTAGGCTATAGGAAGATTGGCAATACCCTGAAACTGAGCTGCAGCATGGTAGTCAAGACCATACAGCAGTTTAACAGGACAGGTTCCACTCAGAACAGGCCCCTCCATGGTCGACCAAAAAAGTTGAGTGCACGTGCTTTGGGAAATAGACGTATGAGTGCTGCCAGCATTGCTGGAGAGGTTGAAGGAGTGAGGAGCCAGCCTGGCAGTGCTCAGACCATACTCCGCACACTGCATCAAATTGGTCTGCATGACTGTCGTCCCAGAAGGAAGCCTCTACTAAAGATGATGCATAAGAATGCCTGTAAACAGTTGGCTGAAGACAAGCAGACTAAGGACATGGATTACTGGAACCATGTCCTGTAGTCTGATGAGACAAAAATAAACGTATTTGGTTCAGATGGTGTCAAGCGTGTGGGGCAGCAACCAGGTGAGGAGTACAATGACAAGTGTATCTTGCCTACACTCAAGCATGGTGGTGGGAGTGTCATGGTCTGGGACTGCATGAGTGCTGCCGATACTGGGTAGCTACAGTTTATTGAGGGGACCATAAATGCCAACATGTACTGTGACATACTGAAGCAGAGTATTATCCCCTCCCTTCGGAGACTGGGCGGCAGGGCAGTATTCCAACATGATAAAGACCCCCCCACACATCTCCAAGACGACCACTGTCTTGCTAAAGAAGCTGAGGGTAAAGGTGATGGACTGACCAAGCATGTCTCCAGACCTAAACCCTACTGAGCATCTGTGGGGCATCCTCAAATGGAAGGTGGAGGAGCACAAGGTCTCTAACATCCACCAGCTCCGTGATGTCGTCATGGAGGAGTGGAAGAGGACACCAGTGGCAACCTGTGAAGCTCTGGTGAACTCCATGCCCAAGAGGGATAAGGCAGTGCTGGAAAATAATGGTGGCCACACAAAATATTGACACTTTGGGCCCAATTTGGACATTTTCACTTAGGGGTGTACTCACTTTTGTTGCCAGCGATTTAAACATTAATGGCTGTGTGTTGAGTTATTTTAAAGTGGTTGTATACCCAAATTATTAACTTTTACCTACAGGTAAGCCTATAATAAGGCTTACATAGTTACATAATTAGTTAGGTTGAAAAAAGACACAAGTCCATCCAGTTCAACCACAAATAAAAAAAAAAAATAATATCATACAATCCCATATACCCAATTCTATACCCACAGTTGATCCAGAGGAAGGCAAAAAACCCCAGCAGAGCATGCTCCAATTTGCTAAAGCAGGGGAAAAAATTCCTTCCTGATCCCCTGAGAGGCAATTGGATTTTCCCCGGATCAACTTTACCTATAAATGTTGGTACCCAGTTATATTATGTACGTAAAATGAATATCTCCTAAACCTGTATGGTTTAGGAGATATTCCCTTTGCATGCAGCTGCTTAAGTCAGCGGCACATGCGCTGTGAAGGCCCGGCTGAAGGTAACGGGAAGAAAACTCCCGTGCGCACACGCTGGAGTGACATCATCGCGGCTCCGGCCACTCACAGTGCCAGAGCCGCAAACCCGCAAGACATGCCAAGGGCAAAATGTCAGCTCCCTCGGCGTGGACTGGGTGAGATACCGACGCCTCGTTCTAAGGTAAGTTTTTTATAATGAGCTAGCATGCGCTGCATACCAGCTCATTATGCCCTTGCCTTACAGGTTTTTTTTTTGTTATTTTTTTATTTTGTCCTGCGGCTATACAACCGCTTTAAGGGGACAGCAAATTGACACTGTTATACAAGCTGTACACTCACTACTTCCTGTTGTAGCAAAGTGTAATTTCTTCAGTGTTGTCACATGAAAAGATATAATAACATATTTACAAAAATGTGAGGGGTGTACTCACTTTTGTGAGATACTATGTGTATATATATATATATATATATATATATATATATATATACACACACACACACACACACACACAGTATATTGTCTGTAAGTGTGTGTACATAAAGCCAGATGACATAGATATTAATTCCAACTGTAGGCTTATTGTAAGGATTCAATACACATGCCTTCCTCTCAGTGGTAGTATCTCAACTATTCATTGATGCTATAATTATTTTGTCCATTTCACAAGTTTCCTGCAGATTGATTATTCTTTCTGCTGTAACTGTGGTTTTCAGTGTAATCTACATGAGTGGGGTGAAGGGCATAATTGTGTTAATATCCTCTGGGTGCATGCTCTATAATAAGGCAGAGCTATTAAATCCCATTACTTCCTCTTGCCTATGGCTCCTACAAATATATGTGTGATCCACACCTTCTATCCGCTGTGAGCATCAATTGCTTTGCTGCTTCCATGTAGATTGCGGAAAGAGAAAAAAATAAATAAAAGTCTTATTACAATATCGGCTTGTAATCATACTATCCCATTATAGTGACTGACAATTTGTGCAGATAAAATTGTATCTTTCTTTCTTTTCCCTGCAGAATTAAAGGCTTTTTATATTATAGTAGACTGACACTCCATCATCTAGTTAATATGTGGATAATAAGGTAAACTAATATTTCAACCAGTAGTTAATTAATTGATCAGAACACACTTTCCTAAGCCACAAAACCAAGTTTCAAGCAATTAATAGTATAACCTAGAGTTTCCAATCAGAAACAATAAACCATATCAGTTAGGGAAAATCTGTACTTAAAGAATATGAATGCAGTTTTCATTCAAATTTTTACTAATCTGATACTGCTAGTGTCATTGTTGTCATGCTGATCCAGTATAGGGTGACCAGACATCCCCGGTTTCCGGGGACAGTCCCCGGATTGAGGACACTGTCCCCGAACCAAGCCATGTCTCCGGTTTTGTCCCCGGATTGGATTTGAACAGGGGCTGGGGCAATTTCAAAGACAGTCAGTGCAAAATAAAAAAAAAAATCTGAATTACCCCCCCCCCCCCCCCCCCCCCGCTCTGCCGCTCCTACTAGCTTAGGGGGTGGGGTGTATTTTTGTCATTATCTGTGCCCCTTTCTGATGATCATGTGCTGGTCGGAGCGGAGCGAATATTTCTTCAGTTTCCGGTGCATGATCGTTCCGCTCCTGCTCGCATGTTCTTCTGCCTTGGCTCAAGTCCCGGCCAGCCCACCTGCCCATCTCCTTGCCTTCCCTGGTGGAGGGATCTTTCTCCGCTCCCCACCCAGTAGTAGCCGGGACTCAGAGAGCAAGACTTGACAGGCTGTGAGGCAGGGCGGCGACGGGCAGATAGTCGCTAATTGCCGCCATTACTAGTAAAAAAAAAATAAGTCCCCGGCTTTCATTTAAAAAATCTGGTCACCTTAATCCAGTAGCTTCAGTACTGTACTATTTTAAAGCGCAGACCCTGGACAAGTTTGTCAGATCAGGCATTCTGACTTTCTAATCTCATGTTTGTTATGGGTCAGTGATTTAGGAACTATTGAAGCCAGAGACAGCTAGACAATGTTCTTAGAAGGAGGTCAGCAATGGCATCCCCTGTACATAGCCTGCTTGTGACTTTTCCATCAACTAACATTTTCCACCTAATATGCAACTTTTATTATCTCTGGCTACCATACCGAGAAAGTCATTTAAAGCAAACTAGATTCTGTTTCAAGGCTGCATAAAGCAATAACAAGTAAATTCATGGTGAACTATGAATTGTGGATTTCTTTATAGCTTTACATACCAGCTATACAGCTATACAGAGGTCAAAAGACTACATTTACAATTGATTTGGAACTTTATATGAAACACACCACTGGAATCGAATGAATCAATTAATAAGTTTACCTTGACATTTATTAAATACAAACGAGCATGCTGGACAAATAAAAAATTCATCATAGTACAAAGTATACAAATTATAATAAACATGATTGGTAAATCACATGATAAAATTAGCTAAATCATAAAATTATAATATAATAATTACATGATATGCCTCACTGTATCCAAATAGTAACATGATAAAATGGTGATAGACCTAGTTATCTGAAAACATGGTTAACATGGTGATAAAAGGCCATGGTACCATATAATTGATTTATAATTGTCCGGGGTAAAAATCACATAGTAACGCATAGTTGCTGTGACATAGCATCAGTAAAAATCTTGACGCGTTTCGTGGATATCTTCCATTTATCAGGAGCAGGTGTAGCCTGGGTAAATCTGTAATGAAGTATAAATTTACCATAGATATAGTAATAAATATAGCGGAAAGAGGGGGACAGAAAATAGGGTCCCAGCCCTTTTACCTATGGGTAGATTTTTCTGTATAAAAAAGCAGATGGTACTAATGATATAAGCTGCAGGGAACATAGTGGGAAACATGATCCCAGGGGGAAGCTGAGATAATGGCACCGCTGCAACAACACGGCAAGGACAACCGATCAATGGACATGTAGTGGAAAAGGTCCCCATACGACAGCTGTGGTTGTAAATGGTGTAGGGTGAAAGCCTGTAAGGTTTCTATAAAAATATATAATAGAAAATAATCATATATCGTGAAGGGTGGTTAACGTAATGAATGAGTGTGGAAGGAAGTGACCATGTACCAAGAGAAAGGTAGTCCACGAAAGAAAAAACACAAGTGTAAAGATAAAAAGTTAGTTGTAACACCAGGATAAATAATAAGGAAAAAGTGCCCACAACAAAACCAATGTGAAAAAAGTACTAGCAAAAATGACCTAGGCAAAGGTGTAGTATTGTTACAGGGGGACAAAAGGAGGGTAAGGTAGATCCTCCATCAAGGAGTGGTGGTAAATGCTAGTGAGTCCGCCGCGGAACCCCACCAACGTCACATTGCATGCTAGTGGGAGAGAAGGCGAACACATCCAAGCGACTACCGCTCTGAAATAGGCACTTAAACCCTCCCACGTGATGCATGCAGATGGCAAAAGGTCACACCGGCATTGGTTTGTTTCATATAAAATCCCAAATTCCCCCTTTCCCTTACTCCCTTCTTTCGTTACAAGTAATAGAGATGGAGACAATGGTATCAATAGCCATTGCCTCATATAAAGTCCCAACTTTTCTTCTTTTTTAACCAAATGCCAAGGGATGGAAACACACACTTCTATATTAAGATCATAGTGCTACTATCTGTGAAATGCACTATTTGCCAAGTACAGTTGAGTTTTATTTAATTGGGTTAGTTAATCCAATCAGGTCCCTTTTAGGGGTTTCTGTGGTTCATTCATTCATCCCTGGGAGCTGCGACATGCACTGGGTCCTTCCCATCCTCTCCTGATCTTATTAGACGCGGGAGCACGAGCAGGCACTCTCTGGCGCTCTGCGTGTCGACGCCACACTCTACACTCATTCTTTGCCACTTATCATACACCAAAGATTTGTGGGGTACTAAAAATAAGAAAACTTTTACCAACAGAAATAGCTTTAGATATTCCTCACAATACAGGTTTCATTACAGAATAGGTAACCTGCAGAATGATCTGAAACAGAGTAGAAACAGAATAACTGTACCTTTCAGTTTACTAAATAGATGCAACGTTAGAATCAATATTGTATAGCAGGTTTAGGAAGGCACAGAGCATGCATACACTGCAGAAAAATATAAAAAATATTATGAAAGCTGCACAAACATGGACTCTTCACAGCAATGTCTCTGTAGCCCAGTCAGGGATTTATAACATAATCTCTATAAGATTCCAACACAACAGAGAGTCTAGCTACTATTTCAGTTAAACAGATGAAAACACAGTTAGTTGCGATTATGCCCAGTGTATTGCTTCACACTGACCTGAATATCTGTTCTTTCCTGCTGCTGGCACCACTCTGGAGACCGCTAGCTAGGATAAGAGATGGAGTGCAGTTGGTATCACTCCGCATGGGACAAGAGCCAGCACTGCAGAGAAGGCATCAGCTTATGAGGCTCTTATTACCTACCACAGCTCCAACAATACAAGTAGTCCCTCTGCATTGCACTCTGATGCTCTGGAATGGCCGGTCAGCAAGCCCAGACGGCAATCCACCAGTCACCTGTCCGCGATCTTCTGGTAGATTGAGCCCGCTGTAGACAAAACTTTTGTATTAACTGTTATACCCACCAGCATAGCTAGATGGTTGGTATACGTCATAGACAATGGCATTATATCGGGGAACTGGAGAAAGTGCAGAGAAGGGCAACCAAACTGATAAGAGGCATGGAGGAGCTCAGCTATGAGGAAAGATTAGAGGAACTGAATTTATTCACTCTTGAGAAGAGGAGATTAAGGGGGGATATGATCACCTTGTATAAATATGTAAGGGGTCCATATAGTGAACTTGGTGTTGAGTTATTCACTTTACGGTAAACACAGAGGACAAGGGGGCACTCTTTACGTTTAGAGGAAAAGAGATTTCATCTCCAAATACGGAAAGGTTTCTTCACAGTAAGAGCTGTGAAAATATGGAATAGACTCCCTCCAGAGGTGGTTCTGGCTAACTCAGTAGATTGCTTTAAGAAAGGCCTGGATACTTTCCTAAATGTACATAATATAACTGGGTACTGACATTTATAGGTAAAGTTGATCCAGGGAAAATCCGAATGCCTCTTGGGGGATCAGGAAGGGATTTTTTTCCCCTGCTGTAGCAGATTGGAGCATGCTCTGCTGGGGTTTTTTTTTTGTTTGCCTTCCTCTGGATCAACTGTGGGTATAATATGGGGTGGGGTTTATTGGATTATACGATATATTTTATTTTTATTTATTATTTCTTTTTTTTTATGGTTGAACTGGATGGACTTGTGTCTTTTTTCGGCCTAGCTAACTATGTAACTATGTAACTATTAGCTATTTGCAGACAACCCTTTGTAAAGATTTTGTTATAACCGTTCATTCTGTCACATATCAAAAACCTCCAGTCCCCTATGACAACTTATTTTAGAGTGATTTTACTGGACACACTGAGCTCTACTCACCCAACAGCATCCTATGATCTGCATGACATAGTAACCTAAAGCATGAGAGCCCTGCAAAAGACATGCTCACTTTTTTTTATTTTACATCACTGAAGAGTCATACCCTGATGACACATGCCATGGCATGAAATGGTGTCCTCTGTGTAACCCAATGAAAGGCAACACTGCTCTGTACCAATTTCTCTGTGCTTGACCATCACGCAGTAGAAGTGTTCTCTGCTCTCTGACCACGAGCCCCCCACCTTGTCCCCTTACACATCCAGTGTTAATCATCAGTGGCCTGGCTGATAGAAGCAGATAAACAATGTTTTGAATTAAACAGCACTTAATTTGTTTCTTTGCTGGGGGATTATAAATTTGTATGCAGAAACATAAACTGGACAATATACTTATCCCACCCTGGCTGAGGAACTGACTGTGTACAATATATATGCTAATATCCTGTATATATTAAGGAAAGTGGAAGTGGTATTGCTGTCTTATCCTAAGGTATTATATACTGTATAAGGTTGCCAAACCAGTTGCTGACAGGACCTGTGTTTTTTACTCACCCTGGAAGAAATACCAACTCAGATAGCAACAGAGGCGTATCTAGTGAAAATGGCGCCTATGGCAAGCACTGAAACTGCGCCCCTGTCAAAACATTTGAAACCCATCTTTCAGATAACCTTAACAAAAAAACAGCTAACAAAACTACAGGTCAAATTTTCAAAATATAAAATTGTAGTATATTAGTGATGGTGACACCCTCTATTGTAAGTAGAGTTATTTTATTTCTTGAGGGGGTGTTACCATCACTTATATATTGCAACTTGTTATAAAAAAAAATTTGAGGGGGTGTCAATATCACTAATATGCTGCAATTTTATATTTTGATATTGTTATTTGTTTGAAAGATATAAAGTTGTATATTTGGTTTACAGGACACCACATATACAGTATATGGTATTCAGAGGGAGGGCTCCACCATCACTTAAAGTGGAAGTAAACTTCCTTTACTGCCTTTTACATATGATAGGTACAGTAAATATCTCCCAAACATGTACAGTTTAGGAGATATTTACATTAGATAAAGCCAGTGACATCACTGGCGCATGCACTCTGAAGGAATGGCCACCGCTGTGCTGTTCCTTTAGAACCCTGTGCCATGAACGGTGGCTGCCACGTGCATGCATGGGAGTGACTTCATCATGGCTCCGGCCAGTCACAGAGCCCGCAAACCCAGAAGCAAGATAAGTAAAAATGAGAGCGCCTGCTGCGCTGACTTCTGGGTGCAGGAGGGCTTTGTTTTAAGGTAAGTTTACCATAATGTGATAGTATGCGACCAATACTATCACATTATGCCATTACCTTGCAGGGTAAAGAAAAAAGAAAAGTCTAGCAGTATATAACCAAATTATGCAATTACATTTAAATTGAAACACTAAGGTGAAGAAGGAAGCACAGCATTGTATATTTTATTTTAATTTTAACAAAGTGTTTATACTGGTTATGGCAAGAGGGGAAAAAGGGAGGGGGGAAAGAAGATGGAAGGGGGGAGAGAAAGAGAACTGGGAGGTAGGGAAGGGGGGAGAGAGAGAGAGAAGGGGGTGCAGGGGGGGAGAGAGAGAGAGAGAGAGAGAGAGAGGGAATACAGAATACATCAGAAAGTACAGAGAGAATAAAGAGAGGAGCCCTTGCAGTAAATGTCTCTTCCTGTGCACATTCTCCAGATTACCTTGTCCTGAATTCATTCTTCTGCTTCTCTTGCTCATTTCTCCTCCTTCTCTGCCCCTCCCCAGTCGGCAGCTCTGATCTTTCTCCAGGCTCCAGCATGGCTCCAGTATTCTTTTCTTCTCAATCGAAGGGGGCGGGTTACAACAGCACCCATTGGCTCAGTAAGCAGCAGGAGGCGGATCAGCTCTTGCTGTTAACTCCTTCTTGTCCTGTGGCTTGCTGGCAGCCGTTTCTATAATGCTGCTTCTATAGAGTCAATGACAGGACAAGAGGGGGAAGCTGCAGGGCGCTCCTATACACACACACAGCCACTGGGAGAGAAGAGCTGCAGTGTCAGGACTGTGAAGCTGGAGAGGAGGGAGAGCACAGCGCACCTCTCGGCTCCTTTCCCCTCTCTGGCACAGCAGCCTATTTTGAAAATATCCTAGGGGACACCACTGCCTAAATGCCTCTCTCCCTTTGTGCACTGTGCCTCACATGTTTCTTGTGCACTTGGATAAGATGCAGGGAGGAGGTGGGCGGAGCTAAGCAGTGGGCGCGGAGGAGGAAGTTAAATCCTCTCGCTCTGAATGCTGGTCTCTGCCTCTCTCCTCCTCCTGACGTCACTGGTTACTAGACGCCAGGCGGGCCCTGGCTAGCAACCAGTTTGGGCAGTGAGCCAGGGGCCAGTGCTGAATGACCTAAAGCCTCCGCCGGCCAGGATCCCACTCCAGGCTGACAGTGAGCGATACCAGGGCCATTTTAAAAGAGATCTCTGTAAGTGCCTTGCTGCCCAGCCACTCAGGAGCGCCCCCTTCACATGGCGCCCATGGCACTTGCCATATCTGCCATACCCTGGATACGCCACTGGATAGCAAGGATAACTTGCCACAAATTTGTGGCAGTGTTGAATTGTAAGTCTGTTACATGCTGCACATTTTCACTGGAAAGTTGTACACTCGCCGAGCACTTGAAGCACAAGTTCTAGTTGACACTTTTCCAATTTGTAGCAAATTTGCATGGCAAGTCTCTAGCCAGAGCAAAGCTGCAGTGGTGAGTCTACAGCAAGAGCCCTGCAAGTCACAGTGACCCCTGTGGTGGGATGAATATTGCACCCCATAACTGAATCAGAACTTGCAGACTTGAAGAATGTTTGCAAAGAAAGTTGATCTGGAGTCATGCAATGCGGACTTGCTGCAATCGTGCAACAAATGTATGAAGGCTGGCAAGTCGAGCAATAATTTTAGCAAGTCATTTTTAAACTTGCAGCTCAGTTGCTTGCTATCTGGGAATGAAGGTAGCTGTTTTGGACCCCCTGAAACATGTTAACTATTCTTTTGCCTCCCTGACCAATTTACATTTTTGTTACAGTATATATGTGTCTGGCCCAGTTTTGTCCCTCTTGTAGAAATCTACCCTGGGGCAAGTGATATGCATAATCTGCATAACCTCACATCACATCTGCCAAACCCTTGAATCAGTGGATAGCTTTCACAAAAGCAGTGATTGTCAGATCTTGATGTCCTATATTGTACTATCAGTCTATAGCACACGTCTTCTACCAAAGAATACATGGGCAATTTATAATAATAAGTGAAACAGTAATGAAGTGCGCTAATTCAAGAGGCTAAGCAGGAAAAATAAGGATAGGCATTCATGTAAAAATACAATAATATGCAATATGTGAAACAGTGATAAAAGTGCTCAAATCAAAAGCAGATACTTTATAATTTTTTTATGTAAAATCAGATGAATATCTGCTTTTCATTCAAGCACTTTTATCACTGTTTCACATATTATCGCATATTATTGTATTTTTTTTTTTTTTAAATAAGGTAGTATAGTCATTTATGCATATTTGTCTATTTTTGCTGCTTAGCTTCTTGAATTAGCGCACTTCATCACCGTTTCACTTATTATCACATATTGGCGCCGTTTTTTTTTTTTTTTTAAATGAAGGATAGTCATTCATGCATATTTCAAACGAAAAGTGTAGCGCTGTGAGAAGGTGACAGAATAATAAAAAAACACCTAATCAGTGTAGAATTGACCTATAACGGTAAATAATCAGTGATAAATAAACCAGTGAATGGTAAACTAAAACAGTCCAAAGAGGTATTATCGTGAAATGTCCAATCAAGGAGGGATGGCTCTCTTCACTCACTGAGGTATGGGCTCAAGTGAGGGATGGAAGTTCAAAATTAACCAAGATGGATCAGCAAACACTAGAGATATTCAGATGGAAAGAATGGGTACTCTTACCGATCCTGCTGGTGGTTCCCAAACTCTTCGGCAGGTGAACGCAGCTTCAAAGCTTCCCACATTGCTTTTTTATGCTTTTATAACGTTTTTGTGATCACTTTTATATATCCTACATAATTGTATGATATTTTTTCAATAAACCAATCTTGGTTAATCTGCACCATGAGGAGCATCCATTTTTCTTGTTCCTTCCATGGTTGAGTTTTGCTAATTACCAATAGACCAGCCCTCAGGTCTGAATCTGTGTCCGCTTTGAACCTGCGTTCACAAGCCGAAGAGTTTGGGAACCGCCATCTCGGTGCCATCTCAGGTACTTCCATCCACGTCCGAGACGAATCGGGACTGCAAGTCGCTGCATGACCATCCAGGCTGCTACTCTCGGAAGTTGTCTGTTTAAGCCTTGTAGACGCACTGCCGTATGGTATATGCATCCAGCAGGATCGGTAAGAGTACCCATTCTTTCCATCTGAATATCTCTAGTGTTTGCTGATCCATCTTGGTTAATTTTGAACTTCCATCCCTCACTTGAGCCCATACCTCAGTGAGTGAAGAGATCCATCCCTTCTTGATTGGACATTTCACGATAATACCTCTTTGGACTGTTTTAGTTTACCATTCACTGGTTTATTTATCACTGATTATTTACCGTTATAGGTCAATTCTACACTGATTAGGTGTTTTTTTATTATTCTGTCACCTTCTCACAGCGCTACACTTTTCGTTTGATATTTGCCTTTGACTTAGTTGTGTGTTAGCTGCTTTAAGTTACTTTTTTATTTGTTCTCACATATATAGGTTTAGCGCAGTATTTTATCCCCTTTCCACACATTCATGCATATTTGTTTATTTTTTCTGCATAGTTTCTTGAATTAGTGCACTTTATCATTGTTTCACAACATTATTGCATATTACTGCATTTTTTTTTTTTTTTTTTAAATTAGGGATAGCCATTCTTGCATATTTGTCTATTAGTGCTGCATAGCTGCTTTATTTAGCGCACCATTTTTTATTATTACATATACACAAATACACAGGGCATCCCATGATGGGAATCGTTGTGTTTTAAGATCGAGGGGCAACAGATGCATAATTACAGAGATTGCAGAGTACAGCCAGCCAGGAATAAAGCTACAGAAGACAACAGAATGTAAGAGGGAAATGGTAGACATTGCACACAATGTAGGAGGCAAATCTAGCCATTTTTAGACCAAGCCCAATACAGCACAATAGAGAAACCATTAGTGGGGGAACCCTCTGCTCATCTATCTGCTTTACTGTCAGGGATAGAAGGCATACCTAGACCAGAAAGGTCATGTGACCTGAGACCTCTGTAGAGTGAGGTGAGCCCAGTATAAATGGTGACAAAAGCATCCACCTTTTCCTATTTCCCATGGAAGGGATCTCTCTGTATACAGCACAGTGAATGGATCTCCCTGTATACAGTACAGTACATGGATCTTTTTACAACACAGTACAGTGCAGTCATCTCTCTATATACAATGCATGGCTTTCTATAGATGGTGGTATTCTGCATTGTTACTGTATTGCTGGGATTTGTAGTCCTCTATACAGTGGTGGAACTAGCTACCAGGTTTCTTGCACCAGGTCTTTGAGGTTTCAATTTCCACCACTCGTTAAATACACACATTTTCTGCTAAATCGCAACATATATATAAGGAAAAATAAAACATTCCAAATTGTACTACACCAATGGGATATTAGGGTTTATCACTCCTTGATTTCTACCTCCCTGAACTCCATATCAGATCTCATGGTTACCACTCACCTCTCTGCACACCACTCCCAAAGTGATTCTATGGCTGCCCCAGCACCAAATAAAGAAAAACCTTACACACAGCAGAGAGCAATGATGAACATTCAGCCACAGTGACCCCTGCGGTGGGATAACTATTATAGATCTGGAGTCATGTCATGCGGACTTGCTGCAATTGTGCAAAAAAAATTTGAAGCCTGGCAACACTAGCAATAGCTTAGCAAGTCATTTTTGCAGCACAATTACTTGCTATCTGGGTTGTTTCATAGAAACAAATAATATTTGTATGATAGATTAATTATTTTATACAATGACACAGGGTTTATCATTATATATGGTTGTTGGATTGAATGAATTTCACAGATGTACAGTAAGGGATTAGGTTAATAACAGTGGGTTCACTATCACCAGATTGTGGGATTCTAGATTTGCACTGCTTGCTTCTTTTTTCTTGTCAACAATGGAGACTTGCATAACTCTGGCTGTAGTCTTGTGGGGCTCTTGCCGTAGACTTACCACTGCAACTTTGCTCTTGCTACAGACTTGCCATGCAAATTTGCTACAAATTGGAAAAGTGTCAACTAGAACTTGTGCTTCAAGTGCTCTGCAAGTGTACAACTTGCCAGGGAAGATGTGCAGCAAGTTAGCAAGACTTACAATTCAATACTGCCACAAATGTGTGACAAGTTATCCTTGCTATCTGGGCCAGTTTCTCCCAGCCCATGATAACCCCATTGCCAATCGCTGATGGTATAGAATGGGAGTAAAAATGTCTATGAGCTTCATTCCCTTGATGGCATCAAATCTTTTTGTTATCTGCAGGAACATTGGCAATCGCCAACCGATGAAGCCTTTCAATACATACAACTTATATGCCACATTAGCACTGAAAACAGCCATTTTAGGTATTTGCGCAATCTCAGTAAAAAATGTTGCTCTGTCAGTAAATTTCATGGTTATTTTGTCAGTAAAAAATTGGTGCTGTTTGTAAATGTTGATGTCCTGCCAGTAAATTTTAGTTGGGGGGGGTTTGGCAACACTGGTCACGTGCGTGCGGGAACCGATGGTAATGGCACGGGCCCTATAGAAACGGCACGATCGTGCCCTCTCTTTAGTGCATATGCGCCGATGATGTCGGGGCAAGCGTATATGGTAAATATCTCCTAAACGGTACAGGTTTAGGGGATATTTTCAGTACCTACAGGTCAGCCTTAATATACAGTTGTGCTCATAAGTTTACATACCCTGGCAGAATTTATGATTTCTTGGCCATTTTTCAGAGAATATGAATGATAACACAAAAACTTTTCTTTCACTCATAGTTAGTGTTTGGCTGAAGCCATTTAATATCAATCAACTGTGTTTACTCTTTTTAAAGCCTAATCACAACAGAAACTACCCAAATGACCCTGATCAAAAGTTTACATACCCTGGTGATTTTGGCCTGATAACATGCTCACAAGTTGACACAAAGGGGTTTGAATGGCTATTAAAGGTAACCATCCTCACCTGTGATCTGTTTGCTTGTAATTAGTGTGTGTGTGTATAAAAGGTCAATGAGTTTCTGGACTCCTGACAGACCCTTACATCTTTCATCCAGTGCTGCATTGACGTTTCTGGATTCTGAGTCATGGGGAAAGCAAAAGAATTGTCAAGGGATCTGCGAGAAAAGGTAGTTGAACTGTATAAAACAGGAAAGGGATATAAAAAGATATCCAAGGAATTGAGAATGCCAATCAGCAGTGTTCAAACTCTAATCAAGAAGTTGAAAATGAGGGGTTCTGTTGAAATCAAACCATTGTCAGGTAGACCAACTAAAATTTCAGCCACAATTGCCAGGAAAATTGTTTGGGATGCAAAGAAAAACCCACAAATAACTTCAGGTGAAATACAGGACCCTCTGAAAACATGTGGTGTTGCTGTTTCAAGATGGACAATAAGGAGCTACTTGAAGAAAGATGGGATGCATGATCGAGTCACCAGAAGAAAGCCATAACTACGCAAATGGCACAAAGTATCCCGCTTACAATACGCCAAAACAGCACAGAGACAAGCCTCAAACTTTCTGGCACAGTCATTTGGAGTGATGAGACCAAAATGTAGCTTTTTGGTCACAACCATAAACACTTCATTTGGAGTCAACAAGGCCTATGATGAAAGGTACACCATTCCTACTGTGAAACACGGAGGTGGATCGCTGATGTTTTGGGGTTGTGTGAGCTACAAAGGCACAGGAAATTTGGTCAAAATTGATGGCAAGATGAATGCAGTATGTTATCAAAAAATACTGGAGGAACATTTGCATTCATCAGCCAGGAAGCTGCGCATGGGACATACTTGGACATTCCAACATGACAATGATCCAAAACACAAGGCCAAGTCGACCTGTCATTGGCAACAGCAGAATAAAGTGAAGGTTCTGGAGTGGCCATCTCAGTCTCCTGACCTCAATATCATTGAGCCGCTCTGGGGAGATCTCAAATGTGCAGTTCATGCAAGACAGCCCAAGAATTTCCAGGAACTGGAGGCTTTTTGACAAGAGGAATGGGCAGCTTTACCATCTGAGAAGATATAGTGCCTCATCCACAAATACCACAAAAGTCTTCAAGCTGTCATTGATGTCAAAGGGGGCAATACACGGTTTTAAGAACTGGGGTATGTAAACTTTTGATCAGGGTCATTTGGGTAGTTTATGTAGTCATTATGATTCAAAAAGAGAAAACACAGTTGATTGATAATAAATGGCTTCAGCCAAACACTAACCATGAGTGAAAGAAAAGTTTTTTGTGTTATCATTCATATTCTCTGAAAAATGGCCAAGAAATCATAAATTCTTCCAGGGTATGTAAACTTATGAGCACAACTGTAGGCTGACCTGTAGGTAAAATTGGTTGTACAGGGTTTACAACCACTTTAAATGCAGCAAATTAAAATCAGGTTTCCTGCCTTTCCAGAGTTCTGTTGTGTGGCAGAGCTGCGTACATCACAGGAATGGATGAACAGAAATAAACATATTTTGTGTATTTAGCTATTTGACATGAGTTCAGCTTTAAAGTGGACTATTCAGTAACTTTGCAAGTACAAATGCATACATTCCTGACATGTTAGTTTAGTTACTTTGCATGAGCTAAGATGATTTCATCAGATTGCTGCAGGCAGGAGATAGTATTTAATCAGTTTCCTCTTCCCAGTAATCACTCAGACTTTGTATTGTAACTTTATAGTAAATTGCAATCTGAGAGGCTGCAGTGGGAGCTGATCTGTGTCATACATTTGTGAACACTCAGTCCAGGTACACGTTGACCCTGGATGATGTCTGCACCAAGATGGCTCCATCCTTTAATAAATACCTGTACATGTTACATTACTTATTATTCATGAATTTAAAACAAAACAATATAGTTACATCCCCTCTGAGGAAGTTGGAAGGGACGAAACGTACATCGGGGTGTGACTGGCGCCAACCGGAATCATCGCTCTAACATTCCCCCTCTACCATATCACCTTTTCTAGCACAACCCCCCCCCCCCCAAATCCCCCCGTTTTAGCACAAATCCTCTTCCCCTTCCCAACGCAAATCCCCCCGAATCACCACTCCTAGCTCACCTCACCAAATTTCCCCTCCTAGAGCAATTCTTACCCACTGCCACCCCCCAAATTCCCACTCCCAACACAAATCCCCTCTCTCCAATCTCCTCATGGTGCCCCCCTACCTCACAATACTCAGGGCAGGCGCCCCTCCTGCCCACCCCTGTCCCGGCCCTGCTACTGATCCATGATACCATGGTCAGTTTATGTGCCTCAGTCATCCCACTGTGTTCTGAGTGTCTCCCATCTCCCCTCCCTCCCTGCCTGTCAGCATCAGTCTGTGTGTAAGAGCCGATCTGCTCCCTGTTCCTCCCCTCTCCTCCTGCCTCTATTCTGCTGCAATACATATCCCTGATACTTGTATCCTCTCTGTTTATATAGCTATAAAGTAGTGTGTGTTAGTTTTTTATTTTTTTTATTTAATCCCAAATACCTTCTTTCACAGCGCTATTCTGCAGTCATGTGACCTCCCTCTGCTGGCCGACAAGTGCATCCCATTGGGAAATAAATTTAAAATAGCAAACAAAAGTCCTCGATGGCTGAACTCCAATGTAAAAATGCATATAAAAGCAAAGGAGGTCTTCAAAAAATACAAGGCTGAGGAATCATCATCAGCATTCAGACTTTACAAAGAATGTAACAAGAAATGTAAGGGGCGGTTAAGATAGAACGCGAAAGACACATAGCGGAGGAGAGCAAAAAAAATCCCAATAAATTCTTTAAGTATATAAACAGTAAAAAAGGAGGACAGATCATATTGGCCCCATAAAGAATGAGGAAGGAAATCTGGTAACAAAGGATGGGGAGATGGCGAAGGTATTGAATTTTTTCTTCTCCTCAGTCTTTACAAATGAATCGAGTTTCAGTAGCCAAAACTGCAGTGTTTATGCTCATGACACGTCAGAGTAAGAACCCTCATGGCTAACAGAGGACAGAATTAGAGATAGACTTGGAAAACTTAACATTAATAAGTTACCTGGGACCAGATGGCTTGCACCCAAGGGTCCTTAGGGAACTCAACTAATTTCCAGACCATTGTTCCTAATTTTTACTGACAGTCTACTAACAGGAATGGTATCAGCTGATTAGAAAAAAGCCAATGTAGCACCAATATTTAAAATAGGGCCAAAATACATCCCTGGGAATTACAGACCAGTTAGCCTAACATCAATAGTATGCAAGCTCCTGGAGGGGATGATAAGGGACTATATACAAGATTTTAGTAAAGAAAACTGTATCATTAGCAGTAATTAGCATGGATTCATGAAGAATCGTTCTGGCCAAACCAATCTATTAACCTTCTATGAGGAGGTGAGCTGCCATCTAGATAAAGGAAGACCCGTAGACTTGGTGTATCTGGATTTTGCAAAAGCATTTGACACAGTTCCCGATAAACATTTAACATTTACTGTACAAAGCAAGGTCCGTTAGCATGGACCATAGGGTGAGATTGAAAACTGGCTGCAAGGGTGAGTTCAGAGGGTAGTGATAAATGGGGAGTACTCCGAATGGTCAGGGGTGGAAAGTGGGGTCCCCCAGGGTTCTGTGCTAGGACCAATCCTATTTAAAGCAGAGTTCCGCTTAACATAAAGAAATAAAGTCAGCAGCTACAAATACTGCAGCTGCTGACTTAATAATCGGACACTTACCTGTCCCAGGGTCCAGAGATGCAGGGGATCGAAGCCCCGCTTGTCTCCCCCTCTGCTCGGCAGCGCCGGCATTGTAACTGTTGGCACCCACTGTGCATGCGCGAGCTGCGCCACGCGCCGTGACTGGCCGTGCAATCATCTGGGACCTATGACGTGTCACAGATGATTGTCTAGAGGGAGGATGGAGAGATGATCTTCCTTCTGGCACAGAGGGTGCGCCAGAAGGAAGTGGGAGCTGGAACCCTCCCCCCCCCCCCAAAAAAAATGACATGCCAAATGTGGCATGTCAGGGGGTCGTCTTCTCTTAAAACGGAAGTTCCATTTTTGGGTGGAACTCCGCTTTAATTTGTTCCGAAGCGACCTGGAGGATGAGATAAACAGTTCAATCTCTGTATTTGCGGACAATACTAAGCTAAGCAGGGCAATAACTTCTCTGCAGGATGTGGAAACCTTACAAGAAGATCTGAACAAATTTATGGGATGGGCAACTACATGGCAAATGAGGAACACATTTAAAATAATGCATTTGGGTGGCAAAAATATGAATGCAATCTACTCACTAGGGGGAGAACCTCTGGGAGAATCTAGGATGGAAAAGGATCTGGGGGGGTCCTAGTAGATGGCAGGCTCAGCAATGGCATTCAATGCCAAGCTGCTGCTAACAAAGCAAACAGAATATTGGCATGCATTAAAAAGGGGATTAACTCCAGAGATAAAACGATAATTCTCCCACTCTACAAGACTCTGGTCTGGCCTCACCTGAAATATGCTGTCCAGTTCTTTGCACCAGTTTTCAGGAAGGATGTACTGGAAATGGACCAAGTACAGAGAAGGCCAACAAAGCTAATAAAGGGACTGGAGGATATTAGTTATGAAGAAAGGTTGTGAGCACTCAACTCTCTGGAGAAGAGACGCTTGAGAGGGGATATGATTTTTTTTTTATGATATGTTGCTTTTCCCCTGTCTGTGTGCACCTGTTAACTGATTGATCTGGTCAGTCACCTGATATAAGCAAACCCAACACTCTATCCCTCGCTTGTGATAGATTTACCTGCATTGTTCTAGAACAAGCCTCCCGTTAGTCTGCCTTGCTTGCTGTTGGATCCCCTGTGTATGACCCAGATTGGATACTGGACTATCCCCTGAACTCAGCCTGCCTTTTACCTGGAATGGATACTGGATTATCTACTGAACTCAGCCAGCCTTTACCTGAACTGTCTTTAAAACCACGCTATCTGTCTGCTAAACTGCAAGTACCTGTTTGCTTTGCTCAGTTCGCATCTGCCTTGGCATGGTAGCCAGACACTATAGCATTGTGTAGAAGTCCTGGGGGCAACCAAGTACCGGTAGGCCTGCTTGCCTTAAAGCGGAAGTAAACCCATCGATTTAACAGTTAAAAAAAAAAAGGCATGCCGGGAATGCTAACTGAACATTGGCTGTGCTCTCAACCAAACAGTCAAACCATCCAATGGCTGGTGTCAAAACGGATCACATGTGCAGCACTGTGGCAGTTGAAGATTAAACAGAGGCAAAGATGGCAGCTTCCTTGGCTGAAAACGATAGGGGGTTTACTTCCACTTTAAGGGAAAGGGTGCTGCTATAGGTGAAGCACACAGTAGCAAGCTACAGTGTCTGACCACCTGCATTTAGGTAGACATGACATACGTGACAGGGAGTTTAAAGTGGTTGTAAACCCTTACAAACCACTTTGACCTACAGGTAAGCCTAGATTAAGGCTTACCTGTAGGTCCAAGAAATATCTCCTAAACATACACGGTTTAGGAGATAATTTCAAAAAGACAGGCACCGCTGTGTACGGTGCATGCGCCGTAGACAGCGGCATGCAGGCACACTGAGCGCGACGCTGTTAACGGCTATATGCCGTGAGTGGCGGTTCCAGTGCGCATGCGCGGGAGTGACGTCATCATGGCTCCGGCAAATCACAGCGCCGGAGCCGCGATACCCACACAGAAGATGGAGGCTCCGTACACAAGGGGACAGCGGTGACATTGCAGGCTCCTGTGTCAGGTAAGTGACACATGATGGGCTACTATGCGATGTATAGTAGCCCATTATGCTTTACCTTTGCAGGGAAACAAAGAGGAAGTAAACCCATCAGGGTTTACTTCCTCTTTAAAGCGGCGTGACACTGTCTGTAATGTTTTTTTTTTTTTTGTGCAATGAGAAGGATTAGGAGATGTAAATTCCACACTCACGTGTTCCGTTTTCCAAGCGAACTGCTGCCGGTTTTAGTCACATAAAAACACTTATAAAAAGTGTTGCTGCTGGGTGCCATCTTGCCTGTGGGCATGTGAAACCACACAGGCACCTTCTATGGCCCAGCATGCACCAACATTATTGCACCGATCTTTCGCGTGCGCAGTAAAGGCAAAGTAGCTCACGTTCGCCGAAATCTTGCGAGATTTTGGCCACATCTGCCGAAATCTCTCGCGATTTCGGCAGGAGCCCCGTAAATCTCGCGAGATTTCGGCACGAGCCCAGTAAATCTTGTGAGATTTCGGCGGATGTTCGCACTGACTCCTGGGATCAATGACACTAGATCCCAGGAGACAGTGCGGCATGACGAGGATCGACGCATAGACCCCGCCCACCCCCGAAGAGACAGAGCAGCAATTACAAGGTAAGTGGAAAAAAAAAAAAAAAAAACACTTCATTTAGTACTCTTTGCCTGATTTGGAAGGCAAAGAGATTTACTAAATGAAGTGTGTGCAGAACCGCTTTAATAATACATGTGGCCACTCATTACAATGTGAAGAAATTAGATTTAATCTTAAACTGCGTAGAGGGTTCTTTACTGTAAGAGCGGCAATGATGTGGAATTCCCTTCCATAGGCGGTGGTTTCAGCGAGGAGCATCGATAGTTTAAAAAAATTCTAGATAAGCATCTGAACGACCACAACATACAGGGATTTACAATTTAATACTAACATATATTCACACACATAGGTTGGACTTGATGGACTTTTGTCTTTTTTCAACCTCAACTACTATGTAACTATGTAACTATGTAATCTGTAGGTGCCTTATCCAAATATTTTGTCCAGCAACTCATTTTATTTGTTTAGGTCTGTGAAATGGGCGAACATACCTCTAACTACACAAATAAAGGTAAATGAAATATAGCAAATACATTGGGTTGCACAGTGTTAATCAAGCAACACTATCAACCGAGATAGTGAGCAATTGTGCTGCAAGTTTGAAAAATGACTTTCTAAGCTATTGCTAGACTTGCCAGGCTTCACAAGTTTGTTGCACAATTGCAGCAAATCTGCATTGCGTGACTCCAGATCAGCTTTCTTTGCAAACATTCTGCAAGTCTGCTGAAAGTTCTGGTTCTGTTATGTTGTGCAATATTCCGCAGCGGTCACTGTGGCTGAATTTTCATGCTGTAGACTTGCAGAGCTCTTGCTGTAGACTCACCACTACAACTTTGCTCTTGCTAGAGACTTGCCTCGCAAATTTGCTACAAATTGGAAAAGTATTCTGTAAGTGTTCAACTTGCCTGTGAAAATGTGTAGCAAGTTAACAGACTTACAATTCAACACTGCCACAAATTTGTGGCAATTTATCCTTGCTATCTGGGAAAGAGCTAAAAAGTCAACCTAGAAGATAGACAAGTGATTTTCAAGATGTTTTCTTCATATTACCAACACCATGGAACAAACTTAAAATGTAATTTTTACAGTCTTTTACTCCTACGTACTAAATTATCTGTTTCAACATTCTGCAGGACTGCAGCCAAGAATTATAAGGAAATTAGAAGTAAGCAGAGACATGTTTACGTATCCATTATTTATTGTCATCATGGATGGCACATTTAGGTCTTGTATGCAAAAGGGAGCTTTTCTTTACAGAGTTCATCTGTTCATCTGTAGCGTAGTGTAATGCATCGTGTTCTGATGAATGCAGTATATGGCCAGTTGATACTGTAATTATTGTTTCTCTGAATACGTATTAGTGGGCAATGACTGCCTAGAAGAGGGCTAAGACACAATGCAACACTGCTTATTTGTGCACACATACTAGTAGTGTGAGGTGTAAGTGTAGAGTAGGGATAAGATTTGGATTAAATCTGAAGCCATGTTCAGTCCAAATTTGGCTTGTTCAAATTTTACCAAGAGATTGAACTAAATGGTCCACATTTGGTCAACCAATTCAATATTGGGCACTTAAACACCTTTCTGCCCAGACCAATTTTGAGCTTTTAGCGCTGTCACAATTTGAATGACAATTGTGCGGTCATACAACACTGAGCTCAAATGAAATTTTTATCATTTTCCCCCCACAAATAGAGCTTTCTTTTGGTGGTATTTGATCACCTCTACGGTTTTTATTTTTTGCTAAACAAATATAAAAAGACCGAAAATTTTGAAAAAAAATATGTTTTTATTTTGTTTCAGTTTCAAATCTTTGTAAATAAGTACGTTTTCTCCTTCACTGATGGGCACTGATGGGGCTGCACTGAGGGGCACTGATAAGGCGGCACTGATGGGCACCGATGAGGTGGCATTGATGGGCACTGATATGTGGCACTGATGGGCACTGATAGGTGGCACTGATGGGCGACACGGATGGGCACGGATAGGTGGCACAAATTGGCACTGATAGCTGGCACGGATTGACATGGATAGGCGGCATGGATGGGCATGGATAGGCGGCACAGATGGGCATGGATAGGCGGCACGGATGAGCATGGATGGGCACTGATAGGTGGAACGGATGGGCACTGATAGGCGGCATTGTATTGTATTGTATTTTACTGATGGAATGCAAATCAGTGCCAAACAATAATGCATGCCAATCAGTGATGCCCATTGTGGGCACTAATTGGCATCCATTGTGGGTACTGATTGGCATCCCTGGTGGTCTAGGGTGGCATACCTGGTGCTGGGCATCCCTGGTGGTCTGGTGGTGTCCCTGGTGGTCCAGTGTGCATCCACGGGGGGGGGGGGCTGCTGCGCTGATAATCGATCAGCACAGACCCCCCCTGTCAGAGGAGCAGCCGATCGGCTCTCCTCTACTCGCGTCTGACAGACGCGAGTGAGGAAAAGCCGATCACCGGCTCTTCCTATTTACACTGTGATCAGCCGTGATTGAACACGGCTGATCACGTGATAAAGAGTCTCCGTTGGAGACTCTTTACCAAGATCGTAGTTGCGGGGTGTCAGACTGACACCCCGCAACAACGATCGCCGCGATGCGCGCCCCGGGGGCGTGCAGCGGCTCAAAATCCTGAGGACGTCATATGACGCCCGGTCAGGATTTTGAAATCACTTTGCTGCCGTCATTTTGCTATAGGGCGGGCGGAAAGTGGTTAATTACATTAGCCACCGTCCCTGCCCTTTTGTTTACATTTCAGCTGTCAGCAGGGAGTCTCATTCAGCAAGGTGCAACAATGGGATTAGACGTGCCAGCATTATTTTTGATTTGGAGGGCGTTGGGTATCATTTTTCGTTATTGATGAAGATATACATCACTGGACAACATGATTGATGATGATTTCACAGTGTGGGACTTTTATGGAGGTTTTATTTTTTTAATGATTTTTTTTAAATAAATTACTTGTAAAAATGTGTGTGTTTTTTTTTTTTTGTACTTGCACAACCACATTAACAATTCCTTAAAATCTAAGCATTAATATCACCAGCGCTGGGATGTTATAAACAGATAAAGCTGCTATATACAGGATCAATCCCTTTAAAAGGTAATTGCACAACCACACTCTGAATTATACAGTGCTGACCTGCTGTTACCTGTATCCCTCTAAAAACAAAGATTGCAAATATGTATGTAGCGCCGGGCTCCTAATGAGCATGCGCTATATGTTTTGTAAATTTAAATGTTCCTAAAACCACAGTTGAGTTTTAGGGTTAATTGTTCTAAATTATGGTCTCAGTATCAGTTTGGCTGGATTGCACTGTGTTCTGCTTGACCATAGGTGTCGGTGTCACCTCTGGCAAGCATAAGAACGCGGTCCGGTTGGACGCATTGGGTGCCAATCTCTCTTGGAACCAATCAGTGAGTGTGTTATCTTGCTGGGCATTCTGGGAGGGGGTACTTAAGGTACTGAGGTCACGTGTTACGGGGTTCCGGTCTAGAGGATCATTCTGTCTTTTTGGTCCTGGTCCTCCTGACCAGCCCTCAGGGTCCCTCATGGCTTGTGGTGCGGATCCATCCATTTCCGAGTCTCAGGGCTGGCTAGCCTGAGGCGCAGTAACTGGAAGGAGGATTCTAAGATGGTCGGGTGCCGTCTCATTCATGGAGAGGCCCAGCAACTGAGAACGCATCCAGGGGAGGACTCTTCAGAAGTGGGCCATGCAAAAGGCTGGCTGCTCGGCAAGAGCCTGGAAGCTAAGTTGAAGGACACCAGGTGAATCCACACTCGTACGGTATCGCCGGACCGGCTGCAAGATACTGGTACCGTATGAGGGTTCTTTAACTTCATATATCCTTCAGTTAAAACCAAGTCTGTGGCAGAGACTTTTCATTTACAAGGTCTACAACCAAGTCTGTGGCAGAGACTTTGCTCTGTTCAAATTGTCTATTGGCTGCTAAATCTGCTCAGAGGAGATTTATCCAATGTCTGTAATATCCAGTTGCGAATGGATATTCTCTGGATTTCATGGTGAGAGACATTCAGTGTCAAGCAGTTCAAAGAGTACCTGAACTTCCTACCTATGCCCTCTATCCTTTATTGAGAGACTGTGTTTTGTCTACCGTTTTGCAAATAAAAATCCCTAAAGTGGATCCAGTGTCGGTCTTTACAGTTCTTTGGGCCATCTACCTCGGGAAACCCCTAAACGCATACGAGGTCAAGAAGGTAACAGTAAGCCCAAATTAAACCAGCAGCTCCTTCGGGGGTAAGTGCTACATGTATGTCACAAAAATCACAACACATAAAGTGTCTGTGCAATATTATAATCTCTGTAATAAACACCAAAAAGTGTTATAGTGCTGTGCAAATATTCTTCAAAACAATGTTGGAGGTCTTCAACAAAGTTTTCCAGTGATCCACCACCGCCGCACTAGAGAACTTACCAACTATACATGACTACCCGGAAAGTCATGTAATGCATGCTATCATCAATGGGTCCAGAGTGGCTCTGGAGTTCCTCCACGCTTGATATCACCAGGGGATCACCCATCCTCAGAGACTTTATCCACCACTCCTCTCACCAAAAAAAAAAAAGTTGTGCTGATAGGTTTCACATATAGGACTTAAAAAACAAGGAGGAATCGGCATAGTGTAAAACCTTTAACTTTTATTGTAATAGACAATTAGGTAGTCCTACTCACATGCTAAGGTGTTACACCTTGCACCAAGGAGTATTCACATGTTAAAACCTCCTAAAATCCAGTAAATTAGATCCAGCAATTTCTTTCCATGCATAGCATTCTCAATAGTTGCTTCCTGCTTGATCCCAGGTATACAGAGATGTCACTTCCGTGAGTAGTTTGGGTGATGATGTCACTTCCAGTTACGCCAATCTTGATTTTGATTCCTGTATGTGAAACCTGTCAGCACACTTTTTAATTTATTTTTTGGAAGAGGAGTGGTGCATAAAGTCGCTGAGGAGGGGTGATCCCCTGGTGATATCAAGCGTGGAGGAACTCCAGAGCTGATGTGGACCCCTTAATGATAACATGCATTACGTGACCTACCTGTAGCGGGTGATCATGTATAGTTGAGTTCTCTGGTGTGGAGGTGGTGGATCACTGGAACACTTTGTTGAAGACCTCCAACACTGTTTTGAAGAATATTTGCACAGCACTATGGTACTTTTTTGTGTTTATTAGAGGGACAGGTAACAGTTAGCAGGTCAGTGCTGTAAAATTCAGAGTGTGGTTGTACAATTCCAAAAAAATTTTTTTTATTTTGATACAAAAAAAAATACATTAAAAAAATAAATTTTTATAAGTCATTAAAAAAAAAAAATCATTTAACAAAATAAACTCCAAAAAAATCCCACACTGTAAAATCATCATCAATCATGTTGTCCAATGATGCATATCCTCCTCTTCATGCGATGATGTTGAGTCATGGCAATTGGCCATAATATGGGAGAAAGTCACAGGCTCTTCCATATCAGGGAGCACCAAATATTTGACAGTAGCTTTTCCCTAAATAAAACAATCTTTAATAAATCATGAGACAGTTCTGTCGTTGTAGAGATAGGGAATATGAAGAACCCTTCACCAGCTTCAGTGTGTACAAGACAGCACACCACATCCAAGTGAATCCAATCTGCTTACTAGAGGGTAATAAAAGGCATTTATCATGAAACAGAGGATCAAGGTATCACACTCCAGATAATGTAAATCGATCATATATCATATCATCGACTCCATATCCAGATCGCATATAGCCACCAACTCATCAGACTTCAAGACAGGGATGCATATGATAAATGCTCATTAATGTGATATAACCCAAATGCAAGAAAATAAGGCAGCAATAGTGAGGCCCCTAAGATATAAAACAATAATTTATTGTAGTCTACTTACAGGTAGTAAGAAAATACAGGCCTCATGATGTAAAAATAAAAATTCCGCGGCTCACAGCGTGCTTGCATCGGCCAGCCTGACATGTTTCATCCCATAGGATGTCACCCATCCATTGTCTTTTTCACCAATCTATAATAAGGCACTCCTGAATATTTATCGCTCAACTCTTATCTAAAACCAGTATTTCAGTTTTGCATATTCACTTGCAACATAATTGACATCCTCCTTGCTCTTACAGACTCCATTCAGAAAATATCTTCACCAGACTGTAGGTTCTGTTGCTACAAAAATTGTTCTAAACTCCCAGACTAGAATCTTAAAGCGGAGCTCCACCCTAAAGTGGAACTTCCGCTCATCGGAACCCTCCCCCCCTCCGATGCCACAATTGGCACCTTTCAGGGGGGAGGGAGGTGCAGATACCTGTATAATACAGGTATCTGCACCCACTTCCGGGCATAGATAGCCGCAGAATCTGCAGGTATTTACGCCACTTCCTGTCATCCCCCTCGCTGTCTGCTGGGAAACACACGAATCCCAGAGACAGCAGGGAGCGTCCTTATTGCGCAGCGCGACTCGTACATGCGCAGTAGGGAACCGGGAAGGGAAGCCACAAGGCTTCACTTCCTGGTTCCCATACCGAAGATGGCGGCAGCAGCACCCGAGAGCTGATCGGCAGATCAGCTTTCGGGTGCCGATATCACAGGCTCGCTAGACAGGTAAGTGTCCATATTTTAAAAGTCAGCAGCCGCAGTATTTGTAGCTGCTGACTTTTAAAATAAAAATTTTCGCCGCATTCCCTCTTTAAATATAGAATGAACAGATATTTGAGAAATTCAGCTGCAAAGTACATTGTAGCATAATAGAGATGCGTAGTGGGGAAATCGTACCTCTTATATGTGTAAATCCAGCATGTCATTCAGCACACCAGAGGTCCCCCCAAATGAAAAGACAAAATAACCACCATATTCTTTTCCCAATTGCTGATGGCGGCTGATGGTAGCAGACATCACAGACATCAGAAATACAAACAGTTTGGCCTGGAAAAGAGGCTGATTACTAAGAAGACAATAATGGAAGACAATGGTTAAATGCTTTTTCATCCTTATCTTCCTGTGGAGTTCCAAGACCAGCATGATGAACCGACTTTTGAACCACTGTGCGCTAAAGCCTCGCACACACTATGAGAATATGGGATTTAAGAGGTTACTAAACTTACAAAAATTCTCGTACAACAGAATACAACTTCGGAAGTGATGTAATATATTGTAATGTGTTCTTTCATTTACAAACATGCATGCGTGGTCTTGTTCTTACAATTTTTTTTTCCGGACAAATACTGTGCTGATTAAACAAAAATCATACGATCTGGTATCATACAAGAGATTTCCGTGTTTGTTCCTTCGGATCATTTCCGATGAATTGTCATGACTGGCTCTCGAAAGCTATGTATTTATGATCAGATTATTGTACGATTGCTTCAAAAGTGGTATTATTCATCTGATTTTCTGATCATGTGTACTAGGCTTTAGCATTAAGAACAAGGCAAAAATAGAATATTTTAGTTTTATAGATTGTTAAAAGCGGGCAAAAGCATTGGGGCCTGCTTTCTTGGGACTGGGTGCTACCTGTCCCTTTAAGTAGCCCAGGTACAGGTGAGGACTATCCAATGGGAATCCATGGAAGGTTCTGGTTTCCAGGGAACGCTATTTAAGGGCTGCAGAGGGTCTAGGGCGTCCTCTGCAGCGGTCTAAGAAGAAGAAAGAAGAGCTCCCTCCCTTCCCGTTGCGACATCTTATGTGGTAGGATCACCCCGGATTCGGGGGGGGGGGGGTGGTGGCATATTTGGTGTTGATACAGTGAAGCTGCCCGAGTTCCAAAAACTGGGCAGAGTTGATGTAATGATTTATGGTATTATAAAAGTGTTTCAGTTATATATGGTTATGTAAATATGTTGTAAAACCAATAAAGTGCCGCGGCCATTTCTGCCAAATAAGACAATTTTTTTGGTGTTGGTTTGTGTGGTTGTATCTGGGGAATAGGTGGGGGTGGGTGTGGCCTACAGTCCCATGTTCCCACCATCAGCAACTTAAGGCTATTTTCACACCCAGGCGCTGGGTGCGCTGGCGGTAAAGCGGCACTATATTTAGCGGCGCATTTCGGCCGCTATCGGGGCGGTTTTACCCCCGCGAGCGGCCGGAAAAGGGTTAATACCGCCCGCAAAGCACCGCTGGAGCCGGGGTTCGGAGCGCTGCCCCATTGTTTTCAATGGGAGGGGGCGCTTAAGGAGCGGTAAATACACCGCTCCTACAGCGCACCAAAGATGCGGCTTGCAGGTCATTTTTCAGCGTCCTGCAAGCGCACCGCTCCAGTGTGAAAGCCCTCGGGACTTTCACACTGGAGACACAGCAACGGCTGTTTCAGGTCGGTTTGCAGACGCTATTTTTAGCGCAATAGCGCCTGCAAACCGCCCCAGTGTGAAAGGGGCCTTAGTGAGAATTTACTTTATTTTTGTGCAGGAGCAGCACAGCAGCTGGGGGCCGAAAATGAAAAAGAAAACAAATACTGTATTTATCGGCGTATAACACGCGCCGGCGTATAACACGCACCCCAAGTTTAGGAGGGAATATTAAGGAAACAAACTTTAAGGAGGGAAGTTTAAGGAAAAAAAACTTACATTTAAATGCCCATCATTGCAGCCTTGTCCAGTGTCCATCTGCAGCCTTGTCCATCCTTGCAGCTTTGCCCAGTGCAGCCTTGTCCATCCTTGCAGCCTTGCCCAGTGCAGCCCTGTCCATCCTTGCAGCCTTGCCCAGTGCAGCCTTGCCCAGTGCATTTGCAGCCTTTCCCAGTGCAGCCTTGCCCAGTGCATTTGCAGCCTTGCCCAGTGCAGCCTTGTCCAGTGCTATTGCAGCCTTGCCCAGTGCAGCCTTGCCCAGTGCCTTTGCAGGCTTGCCCAGTACATTTGCAGCGTTGCCCAGTACATTTGCAGCGTTGCCCATTTAAATTTGGTGCCGAGTGGGGAGGACGAGCGCCGCGTGACATATCGAAAGCCGCGTGTATTTTCGGCTATTTTCGGCTCCTCTCGCAGTCCCGCCCACCTCCACTGATTGCGAGAGGAGCCGAGCGCTGACAACATACAGAAATCCGAGTTCGGCTAGTCTCGGCTCTGCTCGCAGTCAGGGGCGGGACTGCGAGAGGAGCCGAAAATAGCCGAACTTGGATTTCTTTATGTTTTGTCGGCGCTCGGCTCCTCTCGCAATCAGTGGAGGTTGGTGGGACTGCGAGAGGAGCCGAAAATAGCCGAAAATACACGCGGCTTTCGGAATATCGGCTCCCCTAAAGAAAAAATCAACAGGAGATCGGCGGGTATCGGCGTATAACACGCACCCACGATTTTCCCCTGATTTTAAGGGGAAAAAAGTGCGTGTTATACGCCGATAAATACGGTATATCATTTTTTTATAGGTTATTATCTAGAATTGCCCCAACCCTGCAGTATCAGGAACATCATCAGTATTGGGCTGCTAAGGGAGTTATTAATGATGAAAAACATGACAAAAGAAGAATTCTTTTAAGACTTTTTCCAGGTTGTGGCAACATCAAAAGACAGCATCACCAAGTACTTTTTAGCCTGGGCAAATAGACATTGACTAAGAGCAATAGGTTGAAGACAGAATTAAGCAAGAATTGTGATTTTTATGTCTTGGACAGGGAGGGGATGAATGATAATCATGTAGGTAAATGTACAGTGCCTTACAAAAGTATTCACCCCCTTGGCATTTTACCTATTTTGTTACATTACAGCCTTTAGTTCAATGTACTTTTATTTTGAATTATATGTGATGAATCAGAACACAATAGTCTAAGTTGGTGAAGTAAAATTAGAAAAATATCTACATAAAACTATTTTTCAGAAATAGAAAACTTTGTTATGAAGCCCAAAAAAAGCTCTGGTGCAACCAATTACCTTCAGAAGTCACATAATTAGTGAAATGATGTCCACCTGTATGCAATCTAAGTGTCACATGATCTGTCATATTATATACACACCTTTTTGAACGGCCCCAGAGGCTGCAACACCTAAGCAAGAGGCACCACTAACCAAACACTGCCATGAAGACCAAGGAACTCTCCAAACAAGTAAGGGACAATGTTGTTAAGTACAGGTTTAGGGTATAAAAAAATATCCAAATCTTTGATAATCCCTAGGAGTACCATCAAATCTATCATAACCAAATGGAAAGAACATGGCACAACAGCAAACCTGCCAAGAGACGGCCGTACACCAAAACTCACGGACCGGCAAGGAGGGCATTAATCAGAGAGGCAGCACAGAGACCTAAGGTAACCCTGGAGGAGCTGCAGCAGAGACTGGAGTATCTGTACATAGGACGACAATAAGCCGCACGCTCCATAGAGTTGGGCTTTTTGGGGGAAGAGTGGCCAGAAGAAAGCCATTACTTTCAGCAAAAAACAAAATGGCGCGTTTTGAGTTTGTGAAAAGGCTTGTGGGAGACTCCCAAAATGTATGGAGGAAGGTGCTCTGGTCTGAGACTAAAATTGAACTTTTTGGCCATCAAAGAAAACGCTATGTCTGGCGCAAACCCAACACATCACATCACCCAAAGAACACCATCCCCACTGTGAAACATAGTGGTGGCAGCATCATGCTGTGAGGATTTTTTTTCAGCAGTTGGGACTGGGAAACTGGTCAGAGTTGAGGGAAAGATGGATGTTGCTAAATACAGGGATATTCTTGAGCAAAACCTGTACCACTCGGTGTGTGATTTGAGTCTAGGACGGATGTTCATCTTCCAGCAGGACAATGACCCCAAACACACTGCTAAAGCAACACTTGAGTGGTTTTAGGGGAAACGTGTAAATGTGTTGGAATGGCCTAGTCAAAGCCCAGATCTCAATCAAATAGAAAATCTGTGGTCAGACTTAAAGATTGCTGTTCACAAGCGCAAACCATCCAACTTGAAGGGGCTGGAGCAGCAAGTAGGAATGGGCAAAAATCCCAGTGGTAAGATGTGGCAAGCTCATATAGATTTATCCAAAGCGACTTGGAGCTGTGATAGCTGCAAAAGGTGGCTCTACAAAGTATTGACTTTGGCAGGGGGGGTGAATAGTTATGCACATTGACTTTTTCTGTTATTTTGTCCTATTTGTTGTTTTCTTCACAATAAAAAAAAAAAACATCTTCAAAGTTGTGGGCATGTTCTGTAAATTAAATGATGCAAATCCTCAAACAATCCATGTTAATTCCAGGTTGTGAGGCAACAAAACACAAAAAAATGCCAAGGGGGTGAATACTTTTGCAGGGCACTGTAATCATTTTTTCTTTTTTATAAAATAAATGTGTTTAGGCATGGTCTGGAAAAGATGGTGGTTGGTAGGTATAACTAAGGCAAGATGGTTTGTTAGTCAGTGTTGACTTGACAATACAGTATCAGGAGATTATATTTAAGAACCAGGTTACTTCTACATGTAGTCTGACCTACCACAATGTGCTAAATGATAGAAGTATGGTTGTGGAAGCAATGGCTCACAGCATGTAAGTTCTATGAACAGCGCTGAGAGGACGTGCACTCAGAAAAAAAAGTTAGCAGGAACTCAATGTTTTTTTTTTTTCTTTTCAAATTGTTTACACCATAGCATTCAAATATGGAAGAGAGACAGTTCCAGAAAAATACTATCATGATCATGACAACCCACTCCTGCTGTGATGGGACACAGCGGGAGCCAATCATCGAGTCTGGCGGACTCGATGTCCGCCAGGACAAGCTGATCGCTTGGGACACAAGCATAATGGTTGTCTGCCTATGTAAATAAGGCAGACTGCCGTTCTGTCAGTAGGGAAGGTATTGATCCTGTGTTTCTGCAAAGCACCACCCATACGATAACCAAGCACACGTTAGGCACACAGTTAACCCCTTGGCAGGGGCGGACTGACAACTTATGGGGCCCCCGGGCAATAGGAGATTATGAGGCCCCCAGGCAATCAGAGATTATGGGGCCACACAGTATACACACACACAATATACAATCACACAGTATACACATACATGTACACACAGTATACACAGACATGTTTCTATTGGCTGGAAAGGTACTGGAGAGGTGGGGAAGCTATAATCTCTGGATTTTTAGACCAAAAGGATGTCGGTAAGGGACATTTCAGAAACAGATGTAAAAAAAAAACTGATTTTTACATACTGTCCCTGGTTTTACTGAGGCTGGCAACCCTGATAGGGCCCCCTAGTGGCCCGGGGCCCTCGGGAAGTGCCCGAGTGGCCGAATGGTCAGTCTGCCCCTGCCCCTTGGTTGCCCCTGATGTTAACCCCTTCCCAGCCAGTGTCATTAGTACAGCGACAATGCATATTTTAGGTACTGATCACTGTTATGCCTCGTACACACGTACGGACTTTTGCCGGCGGACCTAGTCCAGCGGACAATCCCGCGGGACTTTCCGGCTAGGTCCGCTGGACTTTCCGAGGGTGTGGACTTGCCCACACACGCACGGACTTCTCCAGCGGATAATCCGCCGGCCAAAAGTCCGCGGGACTTTTGAAAATGAACGGACTTGCCCACACACGGAGCAGTCCGTTCATTTCGAACGTAACTTCAGGTTACGTAGCTAGCGTAGGCAGTAAATGCCGCCGCGCTAGCTCCGCAAGCTGGCATAGATTTAAAGGGAATCCCCACGCCGAAAAAAAAACGGCGTGGGGGTTCCCCCCAAATCCATGTCAGACCCTCATCCGAGCACGCAGCCTGGCAGGCCAGGAAAGGGGTGGGGACGAACGAGCGCCCCCCCCTCCTGAGCCGTACCAGGCCGCGTGCCCTCAACATGGGGGGTGCCCTGGGGAAAGGGGGGCCGTGCGGCCCCCCCACCCCAAAGCACCTTGTCCCCATGTTGATGAGGACAAGGGCCTCTTCCCGACAACCCTGGCCGTTGGTTGTCGGGGTCTGCGGGCGGGGGCTTATCGGAATCTGGGAGCCCCCTTTAATAAGGGGGCCCCCAGATACCGGCCCCCCACCCTATGTGAATGAGTATGGGGTACGATGTACCCCTACCCATTCACCTAAGGTGTAAAATGTAAAGTACAAAAACACCCACACTTTTGAAAAAAATATTTTATTGCACTGCTCCGGGGGTCTTCTTCCGTCTTGGGGGTCTTCTCGCCGGACTCCCCCGCCATTTACCAAGCTCTTTTACCGAGCGGGGGAAGTCCGGCTACCTTCTTCGTCGTCGCCGCCGTCTGGGGGTCTCGATCCGCCTTCGGGGGTCTTCTTCCGTCTTGGGGGTCTTCTCGCCGGACTCCTCCCCTCTCTTCTGCTCTTTTACCTAGCTCTTTCACGAGGGGAGGAGTCCGGCTACCTTCTTCGTCGTCGCCGCCGTCGTCTGGGGGTCTCGATCCGCCTTCGGGGGTCTTCGGGGGTCTCTTCTGTTCTTGCGGCGGTCGTCGTCTTCCGCGCCGCCGGCGCCTTCTTCTTCTTGTCCTCCTTCTTGTCCTTCTTGTTCTTCTTCTTCTTCCGATGTTGACCCGACGCTCTCTCTGCCCGGAATGCCTGTGCCGCTCTGCGCTCGGACTTATATAGGGACATGGGCGACAGGGTCACATGCACATGTCACATGGTGACCCCGCCCCCTTGTGTTGTCACAGTCCCGGAGGATGCTGGGACTATGACATCGCAAGGGGGCGGGGTCACCATGTGACATGAACATGTGACCCTGTCGCCCATGTCCCTATATAAGTCCGAGCGCAGAGCGGCACAGGCATTCCGGGCAGAGAGAGCGTCGGGTCAACATCGGAAGAAGAAGAAGAACAAGAAGGACAAGAAGGAGGACAAGAAGAAGAAGGCGCCGGCGGCGCGGAAGACGACGACCGCCGCAAGAACAGAAGAGACCCCCGGAAGACCCCCGAAGGCGGATCGAGACCCCCAGACGACGGCGGCGACGACGAAGAAGGTAGCCGGACTCCTCCCCTCGTGAAAGAGCTAGGTAAAAGAGCAGAAGAGAGGGGAGGAGTCCGGCGAGAAGACCCCCAAGACGGAAGAAGACCCCCGAAGGCGGATCGAGACCCCCAGACGGCGGCGACGACGAAGAAGGTAGCCGGACTTCCCCCGCTCGGTAAAAGAGCTTGGTAAATGGCGGGGGAGTCCGGCGAGAAGACCCCCAAGACGGAAGAAGACCCCCGGAGCAGTGCAATAAACTATTTTTTCAAAAGTGTGGGTGTTTTTTTTTACTTTACATTTTACACCTTAGGTGAATGGGTAGGGGTACATCGTACCCCATACTCATTCACATAGGGTGGGGGGCCGGGATCTGGGGGCCCCCTTATTAAAGGGGGTTCCCAGATTCCGATAAGCCCCCGCCCGCAGACCCCGACAACCAACGGCCAGGGTTGTCGGGAAGAGGCCCTTGTCCTCATCAACATGGGGACAAGGTGCTTTGGGGTGGGGGGGCCGCACGGCCCCCCTTTCCCCAGGGCACCCCCCATGTTGAGGGCACGCGGCCTGGTACGGCTCAGGAGGGGGGGGGGCGCTCGTTCGTCCCCACCCCTTTCCTGGCCTGCCAGGCTGCGTGCTCGGATGAGGGTCTGACATGGATTTGGGGGGAACCCTCACGCCGTTTTTTCGGCGTGGGGATTCCCTTTAAATCCATGCCAGGTCACGTAGCTAGCGCGGCGGCAGTAACTGCCTACGCTAGCTACGTAACCTGAAGTCACGTGCTAAATGAACGGACTTGCCGATGAGCGGCAAGTCCCTTCATTTCAAAAGTCCCGCGGACTTGCCCACTAACGGCGGGATTGTCCGCTGGACTTCCAAGTCCAGCGGATAATTTGAAAACAAAACCTGAAACTTTAGTCCGCCGTACTTTGGCGCCAAAAAGTCCGCCGGCGCCCACACACGAGGGGATTATCCGCTGGACTTCAGTCCAGAGGATAATCCCGCGGGATTGTCCCTTCGTGTGTACGCGGCATAAGTGTTACTGGTTCCAAAAAAAGTGTCAAGTGTCACTTAGTGTCCGATTTGTCCGCTGCAATGTCGCAGTCCTGCTTTAAGTCACTGATTGACGCCATTATTAGAAAAAAAAAAATTCCATAAATATATCCTATAGTTTGTAGATGCTATAACTTTTGCGCAAACCAATCTATATATGCTTATTGGGATTTTTTTTTTTTTTACCAAAAATATGTAGCAGAATACATAAATTGTATGAAGAAATTTTTTTTATTGATGTGTTTTTATAGCAAAAAGTAAATAATATTTTACATTTTTTTTCAAAATTGTCTTTTTTCTTTATAGTGCAAAAAATAAAAACCACAGGTTGATCAATAACCACCAAACGAAAGCTCTATTTGTGGGGGGAAAAAAGGACACAAATTTTATTTGGGTACAGCTTTGAACAACTGCGCAATTGTCAGTTAAAATAACGCAGTTCTGTATTGCAAAAATGGCCAGGTCATAAAAGGGGGGTTAAACCTTCTGGAGCAGAAGTGGTTAATTAACACATGCTCTAAAGCAGGGGTATGCAATTAGCGGACCTCCAGCTGTTGCAGAACTACAACTCCCATGAGGCATAGCAAGACTCTGACAGCCACAAGCATGACACAAAGAGGCAGAAATATGATGGGACTTGTAGTTTTGCAACAGTTGGAGGTCCGCTAATTGCATATCCCTGCTCTAAAGCATACTACACAATGAAAGTTCTTTTCTCTACTCTATCTTGTCTTGTTTATCAAACATTAATCTTGGCTGGATTTTTTTCCATGTCGAAAAACATAGCCTAGGACCTAGAATACTCTTTCAAATAATTTGTAAACTTGATTGGGTAAACATAGGAAATGGGGTTTGAATTTTATTTCTAATACTCTTTTTAATGCATAGTGCTTAGCAGCTTCTTTTCAACCTTCATGTTTACTTTAATGAAAGGGAAAATAATTCAAATCGTCTTTTGGCCACTAGGGGCGCATCAGTGCACCAGCAGCATGTGCACGGAGCCGATGCGAGTGCCCGGCAGGCGCGATGGTCAGCGGGCTCCCAGATCCCGGTTCTCTCAGGGGAGTAGAGACAGATTGTGTGTTCATACTATGTATAAACACCTTTCTCTCTTTTTCTTTCTATCTCTCAGACAGTCCCATCCCCCTTCAGTTAGAACACACCTAAGGAACACAGTTAACCTCTTGATTGCCCCCTAGTGTTAACCCCTTCCCTGCCAGTTACATTTATACAGTAATCCGTGCATTTTTATAGCACTGAGCGCTGTATAATTGTCACTGGTCCCAAAAATGTGTCAAAAGTGTCCGATGTGTCCACCGCAATATCCCAGTCACGATAAAAATCGCAGATCGCCGCCATTACTAGTAAAAAAAAAAAAAATAATAATAAAAATGCCATAAATATATACCCTATTTTGTAGACGCTATAACTTTTGCGCAAACCAATCAATATATGCTTATTGCGATTTCGTTTTACCAAAAATATGTAGAAGAATACATAACGGCCTAAACCTGAGGAAAAAAAAAATATTATTTTTTTTAATAAAAAATGTGGGATATTTATTATAGCAAAAAGTAAAAGATATTGGTGAAAGCTCTATTTGTGGGGAAAAAATGTAGGCAATTTTGTTTGGGTACAGCGTTGCGCGGCCGCGCAATTGTCAGTTAAAGCGACGCAGTGCCGTTTTGCAAATAGTGTCCTGGTCATTGAGCAGCCAAATCTTCTGGGGCTTGAGTGGTTAAACTATTAAACTACTAACTTTAAAAACAGTTTAATGTAATGGTAGGTTAATTGGCTTCTGTCCAAAATTGGCCGTAGTATATGAATGAGAGTTGGGGAACCTTGGATTGTGGGCTCCTTGAGGGTAGGGACCGATGTGAGTGTGCGATGTATGTGTGGAGCGCTGCGTAAAAATTGACGGCGCTTAAACGGTACCTTAAATAAATAATATATAATAGAGGAGTATCTTGATGAGACACAATGTACAGGGATAGGGACAATTGTAGACACTCAGGTTGAACTGGATGGACTGGTGTCTTTATTCAACCTTACTAACTATGTAACTATGTAACAAAATAAAAAAAAGTCAAGATAAAACCGTGAGAATTACTTGGATCCTCTTATCTCTATCTTGTTTGAAAACTGATATCTTCCATTCTAGGTTTCATTTAACTAACAACATTTATAGTACAATATGTTTAGTATAGGCTTATTTGTTACATTTGAAAGCCAAATTACCTTTCAAATACACCTTTATGACAGCAAGTGGTTGGCAAATGTGTATATCTATTTCCTGTGCTATTCAAGGAACCCATATTGTTGTGAATATTAACAAAGAACTATTGCTATAAATTTGTCCATTATTTACCAGTTACTAAATCATTAAACTGTCATTCTGAATGAAAACTGACTTAGAGGATGCACAGATTACTTTACCACAAATTCTGTTTCATTCCATCATTCTTTGGTGAAGTGGCAAACAGCATTTCTACATACACTATATTACCAAAAGTATTGGGATTCCTGCCGTTACACGCACTGGTGTGCAGTCATGTTGGACCAGGAAGGAGCCCTCCCCAAACTGTTCCCACAAAGTTGGGAGCATGAAACTGTCCAAAATGTCTTGGTATATGGATGTCTTAAGAGTTCCCTTCACTGGAACTAAGGGGCCAAGCCCAACCCCTGAAAAAACAACCTCAAACCATAATCCCTCCTACACCAAATTATTTGAACCAGTGCACAAAGCAAGGTCCATAAAGACATGGATGAGCGAGTTTGGAGTGGAGGAACTTGACTGGCCTGCACCTCAACCCAATAGAACACCTTTGGGATGAATTAGAGCGGAGACTGCGAGCCAGGTCTTCACGTCCAACATCAGTGCCTGACCTCACAGATGTGCTTCTGGAAGAACGGTCAAACACTCCCATAGACACACTCCTAAACCTTGTGGACAGCCTTCCCTTCTCAATATTGAACCCTACAGACTAAGCCTCCGTAAACACAGTTGGAAATTCCGACCACAAAATCTGTCTGATTTTTTCCAACGTATTTTGTCCGAAACTGGTGTTGCATACACACGGTCGGACAAAGTTGTCGGAAAATCTGATCGTTCCGAATGTGGTGACGTTCGTTGCGTACTACGGAACTGCGTAGAGGCTAGTAGCCAATAGCTCTCTTAATTTGATCTGAGCATGCGTGGCACTTTGTCCATCGGAATTCCCTAAACACGATCGGAAAAAGTCCGATCAGATTTTGTTGTCGGAAATTTTGAGATCCTGCCTTCAAATTTTTTCCGGCGGAAATTCCGACGGAAAAAGCCTGATCGGACTTTTTCCATCGGAATATCCGACCGTGTGTACGGGGCATAAGACTGGGATGCCATTAAATTTCATGTGCGTTTTTAAAGGCAGGTGTTCCAATACTTTTGGTAATATAGTGTATATCGGAACAGATTTGATGCATAGTGGCAGGTATAATTTCTCCAGCAGGTAAGATGCAGTTTCATCAGGAAGGTATTTCATCACATGGTCCATATGGCCATTGAAAAGCAATTGGGTAAGTAATATTTAGCATACAAATGGAACTGTTATTAGAAAGTACATACTTGAAGCAAGTACAGACTAAATCTGAAATAGATACAGGCGCATGGTCATCACTTAAACTTTGTATATTCAGGTTAAAAAAAAAAGGCTCCTCCATCAACCTTAAGGAAACGTCAAATAAAAATGAATAAAAAAAAAACCTGCATTCTAAAAACCACAAACTCCCAGCGGATCCAAAGTTAAAGTATATCTAAAGGCAAAATGTGTTTGTAGTTTTGGACACAGTAGAGAAGGATTAGAAAATTTGTTTTTCTTTTTTTATTACTTTCTGTGCCCCGTTAAGGAGATTCACTATCTCAATTTGTACTGTTTACCATTATCGTTGAAAGTGAAAGAAAATCTAAAATTTTGGGTTGTCCCCAGAAAAATAAAGAACAGGAAATCTTTCAATGAAGACATTAGTTCTGGTGATCTGGGGGTCCCCAAGGAATTCCCTTTATTTGCAGGGATTTCCTCTTATGTTCCGTTAGCTATGGGACACAAAGTGTTAAATCTCCCCAATTGCAGACAGAGGCAACAAAAAAAAAAAACAACATGTTTTACTTACCTACTCTGTGAAGTGGTTTTGCACAGAGCAGCCTCAATCCTCCTCTTCACAGGTCCCCCGCTGTCGCTCCTGTATCCCTTTGCTATGGGGGCACTGGTGAGTGCCAGCTCCCGTGCCCTATGTGTCCATAAGACACATAGAGCTGCAGCTCAGCCTCACCCCCCTCCCCCCCACTCTCTCCTCATTGGCTCACTGGCTGTGATTGATAGCAGTAGGAGCTCCATTTTTTGTTGAAGGCTATGGGTACTATGTACTATGCAAAAGCGCCCTGAGGTGATTCAGTTCGCATAGGTAGCACTATACAAGTCATTCATTCATACAACTGCTCTCTCTGCTGCTGCTGCTGCTCACTCTGATCAAAATGGCAGAAATAGTTAATAATACATGCTTTCTGAGCTTGGGGAGGGTCTATATGATGTCATCTTCACAAACGCTTATAGACGCAAACGTGGCTAAACGCGTCATGAAAACGCAGCAAAACACGCGTTTTTAAATGCAGGCTTCTGCTTTTCAAAACATACTTTCAGCAGAGTTTGCATCTGCGTCTCGTGTGCATGGGGCCTAATGCCGCGTACACACGATCGGAATTCTCGTCGGAAAAGACTCTGACGGTTTTTCCAACGGAATTCCGCTCAAGCTGTGTTGCCTACACACGATCACACATCAAATTCCGATGGTCAATAACACAGCGGCATAAAACGCGTTTGACAGCACTATAAAAGGGAAGTTTAATGCTTCCGAGCATGCGTCGAATTGTTTCCAAGCATGCGTCGGTATTTTGCGTGTCGGAATTGCATACACACGATCGGAAAATCCGATAGAAAGGTTTTCCGTCGGAAAAATTGAGAACAGGTTCTCAATCCAAAGTCCGTCGGAAATTTCCGACAGAAAAAGACCATTGGGCATACACACGGTCGGAAAATCCGATGAAAAGCTCCCATCGGACTGTTTCCATTGGAAATTCCGACCGTGTGTACGCCGCATTACACTATTTATGATTATGAACCTTAGAAAAAGTGGGAAGCAGGCGCAAAAAATTAAACGTGTTACTGCTAGAATGCTATTATTTATTACTGGAATAAAGTGGAGTGATATTCATAAGCACAATTCTGATTGGTTCTAAAAGCCTGTGCATTGTTATACATGAGAAAAATGTATACGTGTCTCCCCAGAGAGTGGTTAAGAATGATTGCTCTATATGACTTTTAGGTGTGTCTCCTCCTTCTGTACATCCTGGAAATGTCTTTTAGATTCTAGGAAAATAATTTTCTTCCAAACCACTTCCATAGAAAAACGCTGTCTGTGGTAAAAGGCCGATGGCGACAAGGACGGCGTGTGACTCACTTCAGTTTGGTGACGAACTTGTAATGTGCACATTCTGTTTATTCTATGACAGAATGCTGGCCTGTGTCCTTACAAGCTATGCAATCCAGACATGAGCAAATTAAGGCCAGGTTTACAGAATGTCAGCAATGCTTCTAGTCTGGAGGAACGGAAACAAGCTCAGCTATTCAGCTGGCATGGAAGGAGGACTGATACACCGTCAGCAGATAATAGAACGTCAGGAATTACTCTGGGCCTATCACATAGCATGACAAGCAGGCCAAAACCTCTGAACTGTCTGCTGAACTGATGACTCCTGCAGCCAGCACTCTGTGGTGACGGCCATTACCATAATACAGTATACTGGGAAGTAACTTACTAAAAACTAGGTCAGCGCTCTCCTGGCTAAGTCGTTTATGACCTTATTAGGGACAGGGCGGACTGGATCAGACTGAAACGCATGACAGATGAATGATTCATCTGTTTTTATGCTCTCCCATCGCTTCACAGCCAGCGTAAAGAATTCGCACGGCTTTTCCAATGTGCAAAGATATTATTGGAAAAGTCGTGAGGAGTTATATAAGTCATTCACCCCGTACACTACTGTGCATGCAGACTAAATGTGGGCCAACGCTCGTGTGAGAGTCTACTTCCTGGATTTATAGTTACAGAGGAGCCAACAGGTTTTATTCCTATGTAAATAAGATCCATCTAGGTATACAGCACCTCTTAAAGGGAAAGGATGATGTATTTGCAGTAATTGCGTCTTCAGAATTATTATTGCAGTGTTTACTAGACATGTGCAATTCGTTTAGTTTTTTTTGTTTTTCTTTTTTTTTCGTTATATGGCCTCATGCACACGGACGTTTTTGCAGCCGCGTTTTTGAGCGTTTTTTGCAGCTTAACCACTTCAATACCGCCCGCCGTCATATGACGCCCACAAGGTGGATCTACCATCCTGGGCGTCATATGACGTCCTCGGATTCCCGGCCGCCTGGGGGGCGCGCGCGCGCCGCCGGCGGCATCGCTCGGGACCCGGTGCGAGTGCCCGGCGGCCGCGATGTCCGCCGGGCACCCGCAATTGCCCGTTAAAACAACGGGACCGGGCAGGAACGTGGAGCTGTGTGTGTAAACACACAGCTCCACGTCCTGTCAGTGCAGAGGAGACCGATCATGTGATCCCAGTACAGAGGATCACATGATCGGTCTCCTCCCCTTAAGTCCCCTCCCCCTACAGTTAGAATCACGTCTATTAGGGAACACATTAACCCCTGCAGCGCCCTCTAGTGTTAACCCCTTCCCTGCCAGTCACATTTACACAGTAATCACTGCAATTTTATAGCAACGATCGCTGTGTAAATGTGAATGGTTCCAAAAATGTGTCAAAAGTGTCCGAAGTGTCCGCCGCAATGTCGCAGTCACGAAAAAAAAAAATCGCAGATCCCCGCCATTACTAGTAAAAAAAAAAAAAAAAATTCAATAAATCTATCCCCTATTTTGTAGACGCTATAACTTTTGCGCAAACCGATCAATATACGCTTATTGCGATTTTTTTTAACAAAAATATGTAGAAGAATACGTATCGGCCTAAACTGAGGAAAAAAATAGTTTTTTTTAAAAAAAATGGGATATTTATTATAGCAAAAAGTAAAAAATATTGTGTTTTTTTTCAAAATTGTCGCTCTTCTTTTGTTCATAGCGCAAAAAATAAAAACCGCAGGGGCGATCAAATACCACCAAAAGAAAGCTCTATTTGTGGGAAAAAAAGGACGTCAATTTTGTTTGGGTGTAACGTCGCACGACCGCGCAATTGTTAGTTAAAGCGACGCAGTGCCGAATCGCAAAAAGTGCTCTGGTAAGGAAGGGTGTTTAAAAGCCCTGTATTGAAGCGGTTAAAAACGCCTGTCCATGTTAGTCTATGGCTTCATGCCCACCTAGGCGTTTTTGAGCTGCAAATGGCATAGGCGTTTTTGAGCTGTAAAAAAACCCCAGGACCAGTGCGTTCCGTGGCGCAGCGCTAGAGCTGTAAAAACGCGAATCGCGCAAAAACGCGCACCGGCGTTTTTGAGCTGCAGCGTTTTTTTGCTGGACACTGTAATCCCTGTATAGGAATCCCTGTATAGGAAATTAGAGATGTGTAAAACGCTAATTAACGCTGACGCTAAAAAACGCGCAAAAACGCCAATGCAAAACGCGGTAAAAGTCACGTTTTTTTTAGGCTGCTTTTTCCAGGCATCCGACCTAGCTTTACAGCCCGTTTTTTAAAACGTCCGTGCGCATGAGGCCTATTCGTTCATTCGTTATCGTACGAATGAATGAACGATTCGCTAAAAATTTTAACGAATAACGAATCGTTCGAATCGAACGAATACGACAAAACAACGAAAATCCGAAATAACCAAATTAGAAACAACGAAACTACGAAAGAAGAAAATCCGAAAAACGAAAACAGGAACAACGAAAATCAAAATGAACGGAAAAATTCGTACATTCGTAACACTTTTTTTTTTTTTGTTGAATTGACAATGGCGCTGCTTAATGTGCCTCGAATGGATTGAATGAAAAAAATTGTACATTCGTAACTTTTTTTTTTTTTTTCGATTAGTAATTTTCCGTGTCTCTAAAGCCCCATACACACGGTCGGAAAATCCGACCACCAAATCCATCGGATTTGGTCCGACGGATTTAGTCCGACACTGGTGTTGCATACACACGGTCGGACAAAGTTGTCGGAAAATCCGATCATTCTGAACGTGGTGACGTTTGTTGCGTTGGACGGGACTACGTAGAGGCTAGTAGCCAATAGCTTTGGTCTTGTAATGTGATCTGAGCATGCGTGGCACTTTGTCCGTCGGAATTCGCTACACACGATCGGAATTGGTGTGATCGGACTTTGTTGTCGGAAAATCTATCCAGCAGGAGATAGAACTTTGTCCGTCGGACAATCCGATGGAAACTGTCCGATGGTGCCTACACATGGTCGGAATTTCCGACAACATCCATCGGAAAATCCGACCGTGTGTATGGGGCATTACAATGGCGCTGCTTAACGAGCTTCAAATGGATTGAACTGAAAAATTCGTACATTCGTAACTTTTTTTTTTTTTTTGCGATTCGTAATTTTCCGTGTCTCTTACAATGGCGCTGCTTAACGTGCTTCGAATGGATTGAACAAAAAAATTCGTACATTCGTAACTTTTTTTTTCGTTTCGTAATTTTCCGTGTCTCTTGAAATGTAATAATAGCATACACATTACATAAAATTATGAATTATGCTCCGATTACGAATCTACGAAAACAATGTTACGAAAGTACGAATAAATCAATCTAACGAAAGTACGAATGTAACTAAATCTACGAAAATACGAATGCGTCCGAATTTCGAATAAACGAAAATTAAACTAACAGAAAAACGAATCAACGAAAAAAATAACTCTTACGAAAATACGAATCGTTACGAATACGAACACCGACGACTTACGAATTTACGAATCGTTACGAATCGTTACGAATCAACGGAAACGAAAGAAACAAAACGAAAATAAACAAATTTTTCTGTTGTGCACATGTCTAGTGTTTACCTTAACCACCTCGGTACAATGCATTTTCACCCCCCTTCCTGCCCAAGCCATTTTTCAGCTTTCATCGCTGTCGCACTTTGAATGACAATTGCGCGATCATACAACACTGTACACAAATGAAATTGTTATCATGTTGTCCCCACAAATAAAGCTTTCTTTTGGTGGTATTCGATCGCCTCTGCGGTTTTTATTTTTTGCGCTATAAACAAAAGAAGACAAGTTTTTAAAAAAAAAAACAATATTTTTTACTTTTTGCTATACTAAATATCCCCCAAAAGTATAAAAAAAAAAACATTTTTTTTCCTCAATTTAGGCGGATACGTATTCTTCTACATATTTTTGGTTAAAAAAATCGCAATAAGCGATTATTGATTGGTTTGCGCAAAAGTTATAGCGTTTACAAAATAGGGGATAGTTTTATAGCATTTTTATTAATATTAATTTTTTTTACTAGTAATGGCGATCAGCGATTTTTTATTGTGAATGCGACATTATGGCGGACACATCGGACATTTTTGGGACCATTGTCATTTATACAGCAATCAGTGCTATTTAAATGCATTGATTCTTGTGTAAATGACACTGGCAGGGAAGGGGTTAACCACTAGGGGGCGGGGAGAGGTTAACATGTTCCCTGGGAGTGATTCTTACTGTGGGGGGAGGGGATTGACAAGGGGAGGAGAGCGATCGGTGTTTCTCTGTACAGAGAACACACCATCGGCTCCTCTCCTCTGACAGGACCGTGGATCTGTGTGTTTACACACACAGATCCACGGTCCCGCTGTGTTACCGGGCAATCGCGGGTGCCCGGCGGACATCGCGGCCGCTGGGCACGCGCATCGGGTGCCCAGTGACATGGCGGCACGCGCGCTCCCTGGAGGGCCCTGAGAGCTGCGCCGCCTGGCCGTCAATAGACAGCCAGCGGTCAGCTACTGGTTAAAGTGATTTTGATGTGACTTTCACATTTCTACATATCCCATATTTTTTTTTAATTGCATTAACGAGGAACTGCAGTCTGCTCACATAATTCGTAATAAAAACAGCTTTTCCATTCTGAACCTTCCCTCAAATCTCTTTGCATATTATTTTATATATATATATATATATATATATATATATATATATATATATACTACATAGCTCCCAACTGTCCCTGATTTCGAGGGACTGTCCCTGATTTGGAGCAATGTCCCTCTGTCCCTTGTTCCTCCTCATTTGTCCCTCACTTTGGTCTGATCTATATAGTTGTATATAAAATTCACTTTTTATCTTTCAAAAAGTGTTTTCCAGTGCTAAACCTTCATCTGATTTCTAAATTGCTGCAAATTCCAAATGTTTGTAAATTCCAAAAGCCAATATAAAGGAATAGTATTGGTAAAAAAAGCTAACCAATCTTGTTTTTCTTTTTGTACAATTCTCCTTTAAGGGGGCGTGACCAGGGGTGTGTCCTATGCCTGCCTACATTTGCTGATAGGTGTCCCTCATTCCCATCTCAAAAAGTTGGGAGGTATGATACTATAATTCTGTACTTGCCAAATGTGCTGCAGAAATCTCCCTCCACTGAGTCCTGGCTGCATCCATTTTAACTGTGGGCAGCTGAAGCTGCTGCCTGTTCACTTCCTGGATTTACACAGGCGCACACCTCCAGATCTGCAGCTCTCATTGGCCCTCGTATAAATCATCCCCCCTCCCTTCCTGGCAAACTCTCAGGAGAGAGAGAGAGAGCTGTGCATGATGTCATAAGCCTTGGCTTTTTACCAGACAAAAAACAGGAAGTGGGCTGTATGAGGTATTTACTGGCAGAAAAAAAATGTTTTACTATCCAAAGGTAAAACAACAAGAGGTCAGAAGATTTAATAGATGGAAAGATGAAAAAAATTACTGAAGTTCCGCTTGTGTCTATTTATAGATTGGAATTATATACAGTTGAATATATATATATACAATTAAAAAAATCACTGAAGTTCCGCTTTAAATGTATAGAATAGCCACTAGACGCACAGAAGATTAGGCACCACAACGATGCTAAATGCTTTACACCTGCTGAGATAAGATATCAGTTACATGTGAAAGTCACTTCAAAATCACTATAAGAGCTCATCTACACTGGCATAGCCCTCTGAAGAGCGATCTATGGTGGATCGCTTTTCAGAGGGGGTTTTGATAGGCAGTGAGGAGGCTTTATCCTGCACCACTGCACTGCAACGGCGTGCATTGTGCATGGTTGCAAGATGCAGCAAGGCCCCATTCAAAGGAGATCATTTTTTCCCCATGGCATGTGTACATCTCTGTCCACAGGTTATGGGGGGAGTTGTTAGGGCGGGGGTAAAAACACAGTTCAGCCGCGTATTTTTAGGCAAGTTGACAGGAAATGGCTGAAAGAGCCTGGAGGAGATTAGCAGCACTGAGATGCAAAAAAAAAAAGTTCACTTCTCTTCTAAATATTAGTTTGTATTCTGTGATGTTTGCTTCAACACTGAATGCAGATATACTTTACTGATAACGTTTTTTTTTTTTTTTTTTTCAATTTCTTTATTTAACCTCTTCACCCCCAGAAGATTTAGCCCCTTTCATGACCAAGACATTTCTTGCAATATGGCACTGCGTTATTTTAACTGACAATTGCACGGTCGTGCGACGCTGTACCCAAATAAAATGAATGTCTTTTTTTTTCCCCACAAATAGAGCTTCCTTTTGGTGGTATTTGATCACCGCTGCAGTTTTTATTTTTTGCGTTTTAAACAAAAAAAAAAAAGACTGCCAAATTTTGAAAAAAGCACACAATATGTTTTACTTAAAGCTATAAAACAGCACTGTCACTCTTTGAATGACAATTGCGCGGTCATGCTACACTGTACCTAAATTAATTTTTTTATCATTTTTTTCCCACAAATAGAGCTTTCTTTTGGTGGTATTTAATCACAGCTGGGGTTTTTATTTTTTGCTAAACAAACAAAAAAAGATGAAAAATTTTGAAAAAAAAAGTTTCATAGTTTGTTATAAAATTTTGCAAACAGGTAATTTTTCTCCTTCATTGATATGCACTGATGAAGCAGCACTGGTGGGCACTGATAGACTGCCCTGGTGGGCACTAATAGGCGGCACAGATAAGGCAGCACTGATGGGCACAGATAAGGCAGCACTGATGGGCACAGATAAGGCTGCACTGATGGGCACAGATAAGGCTGCACTGATGGCAACTGATAAGATGGCACTGATGGGCCCTAATGGGTGGCACTGATGGGCACTGGTAGGTGGCACTTATGGGCAGCACTGTTGATGAGGCACTGATTGATGACATTGATAGGTGGGCACTGGTAAGTGGCGCTGGTGGGCACTGGTAGGCAGCACTGTTGTGCACTGGTAGGTGGCACTGGCAGATGGCACAGGCGGGCACAGATAAGGCAGAGGCTGCTCTCTTTGATTGGGACCGATGTCCCTCTGACAGCCGCCGGTGATCCCCCCCTTTTTTTTTTTTTCTCCTCACGCTGTCTTCGATTACTGGCTCTGTTTTCATTGGCTGACAGCTGATCACATGGTAAGGGGTCGGGATCGACCCCTTACTCTGATATGAGATCAGCTGAGTCTCATAAACTCGCTGATCAGAGAGCGCCGCGTGCGCCCTGCAGGGGGCAAAGTAGGTCCGCGCTATAGCCGTCATTCAGCTTTAGCACAGATCTGAAGGGGTTAAATTCAGTGACATCACTGGGTCTCTGTGCTTCTTTATGCACGGTGAAAAGCTCACCATGTGCTGAAAAAACAATGGGGGAGTTTTACTAACCCTGGAGTGTGCAAAATCTGGTGCAGCTCTGCCCAGAAACCAACCAACTTCCAGGTTTTATTGTCAATGCTTAAGGTCTGGTTAACACTGTTTTTTTTTTTTTGTGCGTTTTCAGTTTTGCAGAAACACACTACAGTCCATTTAACATGGTTTCCTATGGGTCATGTTCTCTTTTATGCATTTTATGGAAAGGGCCAGGGACTTTTTTTCTAGTTTTTGGTTCCATAGACTTCAATAGATCCAAAAACGTGTATTGAAAAACGCAAAATGCACCTGGAATATGCAAACTGCAACCTACATAGGTGTAAACCAGTGCTAACCCCCGTTCACATCGGAACGCTTTGATGTGCGATTTGACATGTCAAATCGCAGCCTATTGCCAGCATTGTGTCCCGCATTGTTGACCCCATGCAGGACACATGCATGTGGCTTTTATTTTATTTTTTGGTTGAATAATGATTTGATAAATTTTCCATATTTTTGGATGCATAGAATGCACTTTTTGGTTAAGTTCTATTCGCAGATAGCATGTCTAATTTTATTTGTTTTCTTTTTTTTTTAATGCACAATAAAAACATTGTGTAGAATAATACTTGGCTATGTGTTTTACTTCAAATGACAGTTTGGGAGTCGGCAGTTACATTTAAAAAAATACAATGTAAAATTGACAAGGGACACCAACATAATTGGTAAGCATAATATTATTCTTGCTATCACTAGAAAATAAAAGCCTTTTAACCTGTAGCTGACCGCCCACTGTCAAATGATGGCGGAGCGGTGCAGCTCTTGTGGCGGGCCGCCGTCATATGACGGCGCTCGCTTTTTGGCCACTAGGGGGCGCGCGCCTCGGGAGGCACGCGCGCATGCCCGCCGCGTAGCTGGGGACCCGATGCGCGTGCCCGGCGGCCGCGATGTCCGCCAGGCACCCGCGATTGCCCGGTAACTGAGCAGGACGTGGATCTGTGTGTGTAAACACACAGATCCACGTCCTGTCAGAGGAAACGAGACCGATGGTGTGTCCCTTGTACATAGGGACACCGATCGGTCCCCTCCCCCAGTCAGTCCCCTCCCTCCACAGTTAGAATCACTTACATAGGAAACATATTAACCCCTGCAGCGCCCCCTAGTGTTAACCCCTTCCCTGCCAGTCACATTTATACAGTAATCAATGCATTTTTATAGCACGGATCGCTGTATAAACGTGAATGGTCCCAAAAATGTGTCAAAAGTGTTTGATATGTCCGCCGCAATGTCGCAGTCACGATAAAAATCGCAAATCGCCGCCATTACTAGTAAAAAAAAAATAATAATAAAAATGCTATAAATCTATCCCCTATTTTGTAGACGCTATAACTTTTGCGCAAACCAATCAATAAACGCTTATTGCGATTTTTTTTTTTTTACCAAAAATATGTAGAAGAATACGTCTCGGCCTAAACTGAGGAAAAAATTTGTTTAAAAAAAAAATTGGATATTTATTATAATAAAAAGTTAAAAATATTGCGTTTTTCAAACTTGTCCCTCTTAATTTGTTTATAGCGCAAGAAATAAAAACCGCAGAGGTGATCAAATACCACCAAAATAAAGCTCTATCTGTGGGGAAAAAAATTATAAAATTTTTATTTGGGTACATCCTTGCATGACCGCGCATTTGTCATTCAAAATGCGACAGTGCTGAAAGCTGAAAAATGGCTTGGTCAGGAAGGGGGTGTTCGTACCTGGTAGGCAAGTGGTTGAAATACGTTTGGCAGAACTCCATCAGTATCACCCGCAAAGCAGCTTCATTATTATCCCATTAAAGAAGAAGAGAATTGTGCGCTGCATTTCGAGATTTCATAATTTGCTGCGTCATGAATTTGAATTCTCCATTACGAGCAACAGTTTACAAGACCGACCGCTTCTGGCTCGTCCTTGCTTCCGAGCATGCGTGTTTGTAGTAGAAAAGATGTAGCTGGATAGCCGCACTCCATAATTATGCAACTTTATTTCAAAAAATGTAATAAAATCATAGCATCTAGGCTTGTGTACAGACTAACTGCACAGCTGCTGACATGTTTCACACCGAACACGGTGCTTAGTCATAGCTAATGAGCAGAATATACATACAGAGCTATATACACACACACAAGCAATTAAACAAATGAATAAAATATGTGTATAACAAGATAGCAATTAGGGAAGCACCTGTGAGCATCCAAAATCTGAAGGTAACATTTAAATGGATGGAAGGAAAATACCTTTTTCACCTAAAACACTTAAATCAAGCTGACATGTTGAAAGCATACATAATGGTAATAAATAAATAACATGATGGATCTTATCTTTAGGTGAAGAGGTACAGGTGCAACCTATAAAAAGTGACATATGTGAAAACATTTTTCATTATGTATGTAAAAAAATCGCACACATCGGCAGACACATAGAAAAAGAAAGAAACAAACTCTCAATGTGTGTACATGCCGATGCATGGGGCTCATTGAATATCAGAACTGCCAGAGAAAAGCACGAATATTCCCTAAAAATGACACATCCCAAAAAAGCTGCATAATAATAAGATTGCAAATATCTCATTATCGGATGTGTATATTTAGGCCTTCTCCTATGATACAATGTATAGATAGGAAAGATAAAAATAAAAATAAATATAGGAATAGACCAAATGAACGATCGAAACCGGATATTCTAAGGCTGTTTCTTGAATAGGGCTGTATGCACATATTGCAGCATTTTTCGCTGCAGGGATTATGAATATCAGTATTTTATGTGTTAACCACTTGACCACTGGGCACTTAAACACCCTTAATAACCAGACCAATTTTCAGCTTTCGGTGCTCTCACACTTTGAATGACAATTACTCATTCATACAACACTGTACCCATATGAAATTTTTGTCCTTTTTTTCACACAAATAGAGCTTTCTTTTGGTGGTATTTAATCACCTCTGGGTTTTTTATTTTTTGCGCTATAAAAGAAAAATGACTGAAAATTCAGTAAAAAAATGAATTTTTCTTCGTTTTTGTTATAAAATTTAGCAAATTTGTAATTTTTCTTGATAAATTTTGGCCAAAATTTATACTGCTACATATCTTTGGTAAAAATAAGTACAAATTGGGGTATATTATTTGGTCTTTGTGAAAGTTATAGAGTCCACAAGCTATGGTGCCAATAACTGAAAATTGATCACACCTGAAGTACTGACGGCCTATCTCATTTCTTGAGACCCTAACATGCCATAAAAGTACAAATACCCCCCAAATGACCCCTTTTTGGAAAGAAGACATTCCAAGGTATTTGGAAAGAGGCATGGTGAGTTTTTTGAAGTTGTCATTTTTTCCCACAATTCTTTGCAATATCAAGATTTTTTTTTTAATTTTTTTTTTTTTTTCACAAAATTGTCATATTAGCAGGTTATTTCTCACACACAGCATATGCATACAACAAATTACACCCCAAAACACATTCTGCTATTACTCCTGAGTACGGCGATACCACATGTGTGAGACTTTTACACAGCGTGGCCACATACAGAGGCCCAACATGCAGGGAGCACCATCAGGTGTTCTGGAGCACCCAGGACAATTCTGACATTTCTCTCCTACATGTAAAAATCATCATTTATTCGCTAGAAAATTACATAGAACCCCAAAACATTATATATGTTTTTTTAGCAAAGACCCTAGAGAATACAATGGCGTCGTTGCAACTTTTTATCTAGCACGGTACTTGCGCAGCAATTTTTCGAACGCGTTTTTTTGGGAAAAAAAATGTTTTGTGCTTTACAAAAAACAAAACTGTAAATTTAGCCCAATGTTTTTACAAAATGTGAAAGATGAAGTTACGCCGAGTAAATAGATACCCAACATGTCACGCTTCAAAATTACACACACTCGTGGAATGGCGCCAAACTTCGCTACTTAAAAATCCCTATAGGCGGCGCTTTAAAATTATTTACTGGTTACATGTTTTGAGTTACAGAGGAGGTCTAGGACCAAAATTATTGTTCTCGCTCTAACGTTCGCAGCGATACCTCACATGTGTGTGGTTTGAACACCGTTTTCATATGTGGGCGGGACTTACGTATGCGCTCGCTTCTGCGTGCGAGCACACGGGGACAGGGACGCTTTAAAAAAATATATATATATTTTATTGTTCATTTTACTTTATTTATTTTAGTTTGACCCTTTTTTTCCCCCCCAAAAATTTTTTGATCACTTTTATTCCTATTACAAGGAATGTAAACATCCCTTGTAATAGGAATATGGCATTACAGGTCCTCTTTACAGTGAGATATGGGGTCAATAAGACCCCACATCTCACCTCTAGGCTGGAAAGCCTGAAATAAAATAAAAAAAAACGATCCTGGCTTTGATCGTAGCGAGTATCGCAGGGTATTGTTGGGTATTGTTGGGTATTGCAGGGTATGGCAGAGTATCGCAGGGTATTGCAGAGTATCGCCGGGTATTGCAGAGTATCGCAGGGTATGGTAGAGTATCGCAGAGTATCGCCGGGTATTGCAGAGTATCGCAGGGTATGGTAGAGTATCGCAGAGTATCGCCGGGTATCGCAGAGTATCGCAGGGTATGGCAGGGTATCGCAGAGTATGGTAGAGCATCGCAGAGTATCGCAGGGTATTGCAGGGTATCGCAGGGTATGGCAGAGTATGGCAGAGTATCGCAGGGTATGGCAGAGTATCGCAGGGTATGGCAGAGTATCGCAGGGTATGGCAGAGTATCGCAGGGTATGGCAGGGTATCGCAGGGTATGGCAGGGTATCGCAGGGTATGGCAGAGCATCGCAGGGTATGGCAGAGCATCGCAGGGTATGGCAGGGCATCGCAGGGTATGGCAGAGTATCGCAGGGTATGGCAGAGTATCGCAGGGTATGGCAGAGTATCGCAGGGTATGGCGGGGTATGGCAGAGTATTGCGGGGTATGGCAGAGTATTGCGGGGTATGGCAGAGTATTACGGGGTATGGCAGAGTATTGCGGGGTATGGCACAGTATTGGGGGGCATGGCACAGTATAGGGGGGTATGGCACAGTATTGGGGGGGATGGCAGAGAATCCAACCATCCATGCTCAGCCATCCCTCCATACCCTGCAATACCCAGCAATACACTGCAGGCTATTGCTGGGTATTGCAGGGTATGGAGGGATGGCTGAGCATGGATGGATGGATCGGTGGTGACAGAGCAGGCTGTGGGCACTACAGATCCCGCCCACAGCACTGCTGCCACCGATCCCTCCCCCTCTCCTCTCATACTGTACCGATCGGTACAGAGAGAGGAGGAGAGAGGAACCGGCGTCATCAAATGACGCCGGTTTGCTTACATGTGATCACTCCGTCATTTGACGGAGCGATCACGTGGTAAACGGCCGCGATGAGCGGCCGTTTACCGTGATCCATGATCCGCCGGGTCCTCTGGACCCGGCGATCATGGATGCTCTCGAGTGCGCGCACCAGGGGGCGCGCAAGAGCAGAATTCTGTGAGGCCGTTAATTAACGGCCTCCCAGAGTTAACTGGTTAATTAATATCCTATTAAACATGTTTGTTATTCTTTTGATGATCACACACCTGATATATTATGGTAGGTGTGTGATCAACTAGCTGGGTACTTGCATCAGCTCCCCATACCTGTCGGTATAAGGATATACACATTTAATTCGCCTTTAGCCTTAGAATATCCGGTTTCGATCGTTCATTTGGTCTATTCCTATATTTATTTTTATTTTTTATCTTTCCTATCTATGCATTGTATCATAGGAGAAGGCCTAAATATACACATCCAATAAAGAGATATTTGCAATCTTACTATTATGCAGCTTTTTTTGGGATATGTAATTTTTAGGGAATATTTGTGCTTTTCTCTGGCAGTTCTGATATTCAATGAGCCCCATGCATCGGCATGTACACACATTTAGGCTGCATTCACTTGCGGCGTTTTTTGCGGCGTTTTTTACCGCGATTCGCTGTGTTTTTTACCGCGATTTACATCGAATTTTGTGCAGAGCAAAAGGTCACCAATGTAAAAAGAATAAAAACGCCCAAATCTGCCCGATTCGCGCGACAAAAAAGGGTCCGGAACTTGTTTGAGCTTCAGGCGTAGGGCTTCAGGCGTTTTGGAGTGGAGATGTGAACCATCTCCATAGAGAATAATGTATTTTTTCCCCTCTAGCGTTTTGTAGCTTCAGGCTTCAAGCTACAAAACGCTCAGGTGTGAATGCAGCCTGAGAGTTTGTTTCTTTCTTTTTTCTATGTGTCTGCCGATGCGTGCGATTTTTTTACATACAAAATGAAAAATGTTTTTACATATGTCATTTTTTTTAGGTTGCACCTGTACCTCTTCACCTAAAGATAAGATCCATCATGTTATTTATCTATTACCATTATGTATGCTTTCAACATGTCAGCTTGATTTAAGTGTTTTAGGTGAAAAAGGTATTTTCCTTCCATCCATTTAAATGTTACCTTCAGATTTTGGATGCTCACAGGTGCTTCCCTAATTGCTATCTTGTTATACACATATTTTATTCATTTGTTTAATTGCTTGTGTGTGTGTATATAGCTCTGTATGTATATTCTGCTCATTAGCTATGACTAAGCACCGTGTTCGGTGTGAAACATGTCAGCAGCTGTGCAGTTAGTCTGTACACAAGCCTAGATGCTATGATTTTATTAAATTTTTTGAAATAAAGTTGAATAATTTGGAGTGCGGCTATCCAGCTACATCTTTTCTACTTCAGTTCCTGTTGCAAACAGAGTCGGCACTAGGGATGAGCCGAACACCCCCGGGTTCGGTTCGAACCAGAACCTTCGAACGGACCGAAAGTTCGCGCGAATTTTCGAACCCTATACGTTATAATGGACGCGAACGTTCGAAATCAAAAGTGCTAATTACAACGGCCAATATGCATGTTAATGTCATAAAACAGGTTTGGGGACCCGGGTCCTGCCCCAGGGGACATATATCAATGCAAAAAGAACTTTTAAAAACTAACGTTTTTTCGGGAGCAGTCATTTTAATGATGCATAAAGTGAAAAAAAAAAGTGACATTTTCCTTTAAATATGGTACCTGGGGGGTGTCCAAAGTATGCCTGTGAAGTGGCATGTGTTTCCCGTGTTTAGAACTGTCCTTGCACAAAATGACATTTGTAAAGGAAAAAAAGAAGCCATTTAAAACCACTTGCGGCTTTAGGTTTGATCTTAAGTAGAATCTGAACAGGTACATTATGAAGTGTAGCTCCATCCCAAAAAAATCTATTTTTAAGCTTTTTGGAGAACATAGGGAGGGGTTATCACCCCTGTAACATTTGCTGTCTTTGCACATCTGTTCAGAACAGTCACCTCACTTTCCGTCCCAATGACAAATGTTTTTGGAAAAGTGGGGTTTTAATTGAAACAAGGATTGGTGATAAAGTATCAGTAGAGAGGAGATACCTTTTTCCCAAATTAAATCTAACAGGATAGAATTTCCCTTCCTAGGGGTAGATTTCCTCTCACTTCCTGTTTTCTCTTTCCATTTGCAAGTAGGAGTCGTTTTGTAAGTTGGATGTTTGAAAGTAGGGGCCTGGCGTATATACTCTGCAGAAATTTGCCCTATTAGATGTTGGTGTAGCCACAAGACTGGTGGGCACAGGAATGGGCCCTGCTGTGAGTTAATAGATCAAGATTTGTAATTGCATGCACCTGTTGAACAGGGCAGAAAAATTGGGGGTGGTGGACGGTTTTGCCACAAGACTGTAAGCTCTCACAGTTACTCTTGGTGGGCGCAGGAATGGGCCCTGCTGTGAGTTATTAGATCAAGATTTGTAATTGCAAGCACCTGATGAACAGGGCAGAAAAATTGGGCCTTTGGCGGTGGTGGTGGACGGTGTTGCCACAAGACTGTAGGCCCTCATAGTTACTCTTGGTGGGCGCAGGAATGGGCCCTGCTGTGAGTTATTAGATCAAGATTTGTAATTGCAAGCACCTGATGAACAGGGCAGAAAAATTGGGCCTTTGGCGGTGGTGGTGGACGGTGTTGCCACAAGACTGCAGGCCCTCATAGTTACTCTTGGTGGGCGCAGGAATGGGCCCTGCTGTGAACTATTAGATCAAGATTTGTAATTACCCGCCCCTGTTAAACAGGGGCTGAAAAATTGTGCCTTAGGCACTGGTGCTGGTGCCACAACACTGCAACCCCTCACAGAGACTGTACTTGGAGCACAGCAGTCACACGTGTTGCGAAGCATTTTTTTAAAAAATTGTAAGTACACGCCCCTGTTAAACAGGGGCTGAAAAATTGTGCCTTAGGCACTGGTGCTGGTGCCACAACACTGCAACCCGGCCCTCACAGATACTGTACTTGGAGCACAGCAGTCACACGTGTTGCGAAGCATTTTTTTTAAAAAATTGTAAGTACACGCCCCTGTTAAACAGGGGCTGAAAAATTGTGCCTTAGGCACTGGTGCTGGTGCCACAACACTGCAACCCGGCCCTCACAGATACTGTACTTGGAGCACAGCAGTCACACGTGTTGCGAAGCATTTTTTTAAAAAATTGTAAGTACACGCCCCTGTTAAACAGGGGCTGAAAAATTGTGCCTTAGGCACTGGTGCCACAACACTGCAACACGGCCCTCACAGAGACTGTACTTGGAGCACAGCAGTCACACGTGTTGCGAAGCATTTTTTTTTTAAAAATTGTAAGTACACGCCCCTGTTAAACAGGGGCTGAAAAATTGTGCCTTAGGCACTGGTGCTGGTGCCACAACACTGCAACACGGCCCTCACAGAGACTGTACTTGGAGCACAGCAGTCACACGTGTTGCGAAGCATTTTTTTTAAAAATTGTAAGTACACGCCCCTGTTAAACAGGGGCTGAAAAATTGTGCCTTAGGCACTGGTGCTGGTGCCACAACACTGCAACCCGGCCCTCACAGATACTGTACTTGGAGCACAGCAGTCACACGTGTTGCGAAGCATTTTTTTAAAAAATTGTAAGTACACGCCCCTGTTAAACAGGGGCTGAAAAATTGTGCCTTAGGCACTGGTGCCACAACACTGCAACACGGCCCTCACAGAGACTGTACTTGGAGCACAGCAGTCACACATGTTGCGAAGCATTTTTTTTAAAAATTGTAAGTACACGCCCCTGTTAAACAGGGGCTGAAAAATTGTGCCTTAGGCACTGGTGCTGGTGCCACAACACTGCAACACGGCCCTCACAGAGACTGTACTTGGAGCACAGCAGTCACACGTGTTGCGAAGCATTTTTTTTTAAAAATTGTAAGTACACGCCCCTGTTAAACAGGGGCTGAAAAATTGTGCCTTAGGCACTGGTGTGGTGGCATGGATCATTGAGGAGGAGGAAGAGGATAGTCAGTGAACATAAGAGGACAGTCACTCAGCATCAGCATAGGCAGTCTTGAAGGGATGTGACATTAAAAATTATTCGGTTATATCCGCCTCAGGTGCCTGGTAGCTGGTGGTGATCCAAGACTGATTCATTTTGATGAATGTCAGTCGATCAACCGAGGCGGTGGACAGGCGCACCCTATGATCAGTCACAAATCCTCCAGCAGCACTGAATGTGCGTTCGGAAAGAACGCTGGAGGCAGGACAGGCCAGTAGCTCAATTGCATACTGTGCAAGCTCTGGCCAGTGATCCATCCTCAGGACCCAGTAAGCCAGAGGATTTTCGGTGGGAAAGGTGTCCAAGTCTGACCTTGCCCCAAGGTATTCCTGCACCATGTATATCAGACGCTGGCGATGGTTGCTGGAACCGATCATACCTTGGGGCTGCGGACTAAAAAATTGTCTGAACGCATCGGTCAGACGTCCACCTTCCCCACCGCTCCTTCTGCCACTGACCGAAGCCTCAGCAACTCGTCGCCCAGGACCAGGAGTTTGTAGCCTCCCAGTTTCTGGGAACGCGTTGCACAGACCTTTCTGCAAGGCCTCCCTGAGATGTCTCATCCTCTGCTCCCTCTGCGACGGCAAGATAAGGTCCGCAACCTTACCCTTGTACCGCGGATCAAGGAGAGTGGCCAGCCAGTAATGGTCCCTCTCCTTGATCCGAAGAACACGAGGATCCTTCCGCAGGCTTTGCAGGATCAGGGAGGCCATGCAGCGTAGGTTAGCTGAGGCATTCGGTCCGGAGTCTTCTGGGTCACTGAGGATGACATGATCGCCAGCCACCTCCTCCCAGCCACGTACAAGTCCACTGGCTTGTTGGGACTGTACATCATCCCTAAAAGACTGCTGCTGCTGATGCTGAGTGCCAGGCTCCACCTCCATGCTCACACAATCCTCCTCCTCCTCCTCCTCCTCCTCCTCATCCTCATCCTCTTCCTGTGTGATGGGTGGGACAGAAGGAACACTGTCCGGATAAAGGGGGCCTTGAGAGGCAAGGAAGTCCTCCTCTTCCTGCCTCTGTTCTGCCTCAAGTGCCCTGTCCATTATCCCACGCAGCGTATGCTCCAACAGGTGGACAAGAGGGACAGTGTCACTGATGCATGCACTGTCACTGCTCACCATCCTCGTGGCCTCCTCAAATGGTGAGAGGACAGTGCATGCATCCCTGATCATGCTCCACTGACGTGGGGAAAAAAAACCAAGCTCCCCTGACCCTGTCCTGGTGCCGTAGTCGCAAAGGTACTCATTGATGGCCCTCTGCTGCGTGTGCAGTCGCTGCAGCATGGCCAACGTTGAGTTCCACCTGGTGGGCATGTCAGATATTAGGCGGTTCTTGGGCAGGTTCAGCTCCTTTTGCAGCTCAGTCAGCCGAGCACTGGCATTATAAGATCGGCGGAAATGCACACAGACTTTCCTGGCCTGCCTCAGGACATCCTGTAAGCCTGGGAACCTGCCCAAGAACCGCTGCACCACCAGGTTGAGGACGTGAGCCATGCAGGGCACATGGGTGAGCTGCCCCTGTCGCAGGGCGGAGAGGAGGTTGGTGCCATTGTCAGAAACGACCATTCCTGGCTTAAGCTGACGTGGCGTCAACCACCTCTCGGCCTGCCCCTGCAGAGCTGCCAGAACCTCTGGCCCAGTGTGGCTCCTGTCCCCCAAACACACCAGCGCAAGCACGGCATGGCATCTTTTTGCCTGCGTACTTGCGTAGCCCCTTGTACGCCTACGGAGCACCGCTGGTTCCAAGGACAGAGCACTGGAGGAAGAAGAAGAGGAGGGGGTGGAGGAGAGAGGTGTGTCACAACCAGTAGCAGTAGTCGCGTTTTGGAGGCGTGGTGGCGGAACAACCTCCAACACTACTGCACCTTGTCCTGCATCCCTCCCAGCTGCCAATAGAGTGACCCAATGGGCCGTGAAAGAAAGGTACCGTCCCTGTCCATGCCTGCTGGACCATGAGTCAGCGGTAATATGCACCTTACCGCTGACCGCCCTGTCCAGCGAGGCATGGACATTGCCCTCCACATGCCGGTAGAGAGACGGAATCGCCTTCCGCGAGAAAAAGTGGCGTTTGGGAACCTGCCACTGAGGAACCGCACATTGAACAAACTCACGGAAGGGGGCCGAGTCTACCAACTGAAAAGGCAGCAGTTGAAGTGCTAGCAATTTAGCAAGGCTAGCATTCAACCGCTGGGCATGTGGATGGCTGGGAGTGTACTTCTTTCTACGGTCCAGCAGCTGGGGCAGGGAAATTTGCCTGCTGCATTCGGACGTCGGTGTACTGCAAGTACTTGGTTGTGACACACCGAATTCTACACCTTCAGTCCTCTCAGAGCAGCTTTCAGAGAGGACTGAAGGTGTAGTGGGGATGGAGATCCCAGCTGAGGAGGAGCAAGGAGAGGTCCGCTTAGTTCTTTGGTGTGGGTCTTTTATGTGTGCCTGCCAACGAGCTGCATGGCAGGTCGCCATATGTCTGGTCATGCTTGTCGTGCCCAAGCGGCTGATGTTTTGGCCACGCGAGATACGCTTGAGACAAATATTGCAAATAGCAGTGGTGCGATCTGCTGCACTCGTCTCAAAAAAGGCCCACACCAAAGAACTTTTCTGATAACGTGCAGAGGCAGCGCCCTGCACAGGCGGAGCTCTGCGGTGTTGTACAGTTGCTGTGCTGGCCTCTACCTGGCCTCCAGGGGGCATCCTGCCTCGTTGGACATGTGACGCCGCATCCTCCTCCTCCTCGTCCTCCTCCTCATCCTCTCTCCCTTGAGGCACCCACGTGGAGTCAGTGACCTCATCATCCCCTCCCTCTTCACCACTAGAGCAAACCTGGCAGTAAGCTGCAGCTGGTGGAACTGTACTGCCAGATTCCTCAAGCTGGGTATCGTCATCCGAGCCTTCGAATCGTTGGGCATCCTCCTGGAGCATGTACCCAACACTGTGCTCAAAGAGTTCGGGGGACTCCTCAGGAGGACATGGTGGGTCTAGGGAAGGGGTGGCTGATGATGCTCTGTCAGTACCCTGAGCCTGGGTGAGAGAGGATGAGGAGGATGAGGAGGGCTTGGTCATCCATTCTACCAAGCCTTCAGCATGATGCGGCTCCACATGTCCAGCTGCCGAAAACAAAGACGCGCGTGTCCCATGGCCACGTGCTGATGACGATGCACGACCACGTCCACGTCCACGGCCACGTCCACTAGAAACAGAGCCTGCCTGCCCTGTGTTCTTGGCTCTGCACGCTCTGCCTCCCCTTGGCGGTCTTCCAGCCATTGTAGTCGGTAGTCCTGTGGGTGCTGCTGAGAAGAAAATATAGGAGCTCTGTGTGATGCCACTAACACACTAGAAGTCCTATGGGTGCTTCTGCAAAGAAAATAGAGGAGCTCTGTGTGATGCCACTAACACACTAGAAGTCCTGTGGGTGCTTATGCAAAGAAAATAGAGGAGCTCTGTGTGATGCCACTAACACACTAGAAGTCCTGTGGGTGCTTATGCAAAGAAAATAGAGGAGCTCTGTGTGATGCCACTAACACACTAGAAGTCCTGTGGGTGCTGCTGAGAAGAATATATAGGAGCTCTGTGTGATGCCACTAACACACTAGAAGTCCTATGGGTGCTTCTGCAAAGAAAATAGAGGAGCTCTGTGTGATGCCACTAACACACTAGAAGTCCTGTGGGTGCTTATGCAAAGAAAATAGAGGAGCTCTGTGTGATGCCACTAACACACTAGAAGTCCTGTGGGTGCTTATGCAAAGAAAATAGAGGAGCTCTGTGTGATGCCACTAACACACTAGAAGTCCTGTGGGTGCTGCTGAGAAGAATATATAGGAGCTCTGTGTGATGCCACTAACACACTAGAAGTCCTGTGGGTGCTGCTGAGAAGAATATATAGGAGCTCTGTGTGATGCCACTAACACACTAGAAGTCCTATGGGTGCTTCTGCAAAGAAAATAGAGGAGCTCTGTGTGATGCCACTAACACACTAGAAGTCCTGTGGGTGCTTATGCAAAGAAAATAGAGGAGCTCTGTGTGATGCCACTAACACACTAGAAGTCCTGTGGGTGCTTATGCAAAGAAAATAGAGGAGCTCTGTGTGATGCCACTAACACACTAGAAGTCCTGTGGGTGCTGCTGAGAAGAATATATAGGAGCTCTGTGTGATGCCACTAACACACTAGAAGTCCTATGGGTGCTTCTGCAAAGAAAATAGAGGAGCTCTGTGTGATGCCACTAACACACTAGAAGTCCTGTGGGTGCTTATGCAAAGAAAATAGAGGAGCTCTGTGTGATGCCACTAACACACTAGAAGTCCTGTGGGTGCTGCTGAGAAGAATATATAGGAGCTCTGTGTGTGTAATGGGACTAACACACTTCAAGTCCTATAGGTGCTTCTGGGAAGAAAATATAGCTCTGTGTGTGTGATGGGACTAACACACTTCAAGTCCTATAGGTGCTTCTGGGAAGAAAATATAGCTCTGTGTGTGTGATGGGACTAACACACTTCAAGTCCTATAGGTGCTTCTGGGAACAAAATATAGCTCTGTGTGTGTGATGGGACTAACACACTTCAAGTCCTATAGGTGCTTCTGGGAACAAAATATAGCTCTGTGTGTGTAATGGGACTAACACACTTCAAGTCCTATAGGTGCTTCTGGGAACAAAATATAGCTCTGTGTGTGTGATGGGACTAACACACTTCAAGTCCTATAGGTGCTTCTGGGAACAAAATATAGCTCTGTGTGTGTAATGGGACTAACACACTTCAAGTCCTATAGGTGCTTCTGGGAACAAAATATAGCTCTGTGTGTGTGATGGGACTAACACACTTCAAGTCCTATAGGTGCTTCTGGGAACAAAATATAGCTCTGTGTGTGTAATGGGACTAACACACTTCAAGTCCTATAGGTGCTTCTGGGAACAAAATATAGCTCTGTGTGTGTGATGGGACTAACACACTTCAAGTCCTATAGGTGCTTCTGGGAACAAAATATAGCTCTGTGTGTGTGATGGGACTAACACACTTCAAGTCCTATAGGTGCTTCTGGGAAGAAAATATAGCTCTGTGTGTGTGATGGGACTAACACACTTCAAGTCCTATAGGTGCTTCTGGGAAGAAAATATAGCTCTGTGTGTGTGATGGGACTAACACACTTCAAGTCCTATAGGTGCTTCTGGGAACAAAATATAGCTCTGTGTGTGTAATGGGACTAACACACTTCAAGTCCTATAGGTGCTTCTGGGAACAAAATATAGCTCTGTGTGTGTGATGGGACTAACACACTTCAAGTCCTATAGGTGCTTCTGGTAACAAAATATAGGAGCTCTGCCTGCCTGCCACGAACACACTACAAGTCCTATAGGTGCTTCTGGTAACAAAATATAGGAGCTCTGCCTGCCTGCCACGAGCACACTACAAGCCCCTCTTTGTCAATCAATCTTTGTAACTGAATCTATCTAACTCAATCTCTGTAAGTGAATCTCTCTAACTATCTAAATGCAGCAGAGTGTCACAGAAACAGCCTGCTCAATCTGCGCCGGAACAGCATGTGACCGGCGCAGACGGCGTGGCGGCGTTTTATAGGGGGGGGCGTGTACTACAGCCCCTGAGCTGTAATTGGCTACAGGCGTCCTGCCTGTAGCCAATTATGGCTCTTCGAGTTTCCGGGGCTGTGATTGGCCAAGCATGCGGGGTCACAGTGCATGCTTGGCCAATCATCAGCCAGCAATGCACTGCGTCGGCCGCGCCGGCCGCAATGCATTGCGGGGCCGCTCGCATCACACGAACGTGATGCGAGCGGCCAAAATAGTTCTGGGCTCGCCGAGCGAGCGAACGCCCGGTGCTCGATGCGAACGTGGGTTCGCATCGAGCACCGGGCCCATCCTTAGTCGGCACCCTGTGGGATTGTGGAGACAGCTGTTTTGGGAGAAGTCATTACCCTTGGAGCGGTGATTCTTTGTAATGTATGTTTGTACTTTGGACTTTTGTCTGACGGACTTGTGCACACACAATCAGAAAATCCGACAACAGACATTTGTCCAGAAAATTTTAAAGCCTGCCATCCAACATTTGTCCACGGAGCATAAAAACGGTCGGATTTTCCGCCAACAGCCTATCATCATACAATTCCCGTCGGAAAATGCAATCGTGTGTACGAGGCTTAACATTGCAGAACTGCACCAAAACTGCTAGATAAGTGTTCGGCTTGTGGTTGTGGTGCGACCCCCGCTTAACTTGATGAGTGACCATGCTGAAATTGGGACCTGGCAGGAAGATTTTAGACCCTGCTTGGGGTATCTTAACCCCCCCTGGCGGTATTCCCGAGTCTGGCTCGGGGTGGAATTTCAGTACCATTAGCGGTAACCCCGAGCCAGACTCGGGATCGCATTGCAGGATACAGGGGGAAGTTGCTTACCTTGTCCCCTGGATCCTGCAATGTCTCCCCGCTGTGTGTGGGAGCTCCTCCGCTCGATTCACACAGTGCCGAGTGCTGATGAGCTCCATTCCCTGCAACGTTGCGACGTACGGGAGTGGAGATCGGCTTCAAATTCAAGTAAAAACGCACAATACATACAGTACACTGTAATCTTAGAGATAACAGTACTGTATAAAAAAAATTACACATCCCCTTTGTCCCTAGTGGTCTGTCCAGTGCCCTGCATGTAGTTTTATATTATAAATACAGTTTTTTCTGCCTGGAATTTGGAGATTGTCCATAGCAACCAAAAAGTGTCCCTTTATGTCAAATGTGATTTTAGACCAGCTAGAAAACAGCGATAATAAATTAGAATCACTTGCAGAATTGAGCGATAGCGATTTGTGGGGAAATTCATCATCAAACACTAAATCTAATGACACCGACAATTCTGCAACTGAGCAAATTTCTGTGTTTTTGATTTGATTACATTATTGAATAATTTTTATTATTATTATATTATATTATTTTATTATTATTTGTTATAATTATTTATAGTTATTTGTTATATTATAATTTATGATTTTGTGTTTCAAACTTTATCATACCCGGGATGTCTACTAGACTCTGGTTTGGACAGATTTAAGTGAGTTATTCCTAAGAATTACAGGCCTACAATATAAAACACCAAATTTCCATGCAAAATAATTGTACCGCTTTCAGCACCTAAAATCAGAAATAATCATACCGCCAGGGAGGTTAATATGAAAGATCTTAAAAACAACATCATGGTATAATCAGTAAAAATTGTCAAATCCTGGGAATCTTCATGCAACAAATAAAATCAATCAGCGAACTGTTAATTGCACAAAAAAATCAGAATGTGAACTCAATTTGCCTTTTAGGCCCCTTTCACACTGGGGCGGTTTGCAGGCGTTATTGCGCTAAAAATAGCGCCTGCAAACCGACCCGAAACAGCTGTTGCTGTGTCTTCAGTGTGAAAGCCCGAGGGCTTTCACACTGAAGCGGTGCGCTTGCAGGACGCTGGAAAATGTCCTGCAAGCCGCATCTTTGGCTCGCTATAGGAGCGGTATATTTACCGCTCCTATAGCTCCCGTTCCCATTGGAAACAATGGGGCAGCGCTCCGAACCCGCCCGCAAAACGCTGCTGCAGCGGCAGTTTGCGAGCGGTATTGACCCTTTTTCGGCCGCTCACGGGGGTTAAAACCACCCCGCTAGCGGCCGAAATGCGCTGCTAAAACGCCGGTAAAGCGGCGCTAAATATTTAGCGCCGCTTTACCGCCAGCGCCCCCAACGCCCCAGTGTGAAAGTAGCCTTAAGGCAAGCACATTTTATGGCTTCTCCCTGGGATTCAGGTTACTATTTCAGACTGTCCATGGTATTCGTATGTCATGGGCTAGCATTAAGGAGTCATTAAACGTACAAAATACAAACACCAAGTAATTCTTTGTAACCATACTTTATTGTTGGAATTTTTTCTGGCCCTGGTGTTGGTCAAGAGGTAACCTTAAACTTAAAGCATAATTTAGCCACCTCGGCTATAAACAAAATTAAATTATTGTTCTAGTTCACAGTGTCCATCCAGACGAAGCTGGACGACTAATTCCCCCACTAACCAACACCATGACTTGTAAAAGAATATTTTTAGAGAAGAAAAGAAAAAAGGGGGAGGGTGGGCGGGGGTCCCGGTCTTGCTTCAGAGAGACAGGTAAGGCCGGACGATCCGCTCTTAAAGGGCCCCGTTTCGCGGGCTTTAGCGCTCCCGCCGCCATCCACCAATCAGGCGCTGTTGCTAGCCTGCTGCACTCACCAATAGCAACCTGCAGATGAGAAATCATTCCCCTCATACTCCCCCATGTTCGCCCTGCATATTGCAGGGCTTGCCATGGGCTAGCATTAAGGAGTCATTAAACGTACAAAATACAAACACCAAGTAATTCTTTGTAACCATACTTTATTGTTGGAATTTTTTCTGGCCCTGGTGTTGGTCAAGAGGTAACCTTAAACTTAAATCATAATTTAGCCACCTCGGCTATAAACAAAATTAAATTATTGTTCTAGTTCACAGTGTCCATCCAGACGAAGCTGGACGACTAATCCCCCACCAACCTAAGCCAGGAGTGACGCTCCTGGCTGAGGTCCCCCCAACACCAAGGCACTCTCAATTAAGGCCTGCAGGCCCATGTTAAAAATATCCAGGCCAATTGCAGACAAATGGATCTGGTCCTGCCTGAACAGACCTAAGAAAAAACCTTCCAGCTCAAAATGGCGGAATGATACACCACCCAGTGAAACTAACATATTATGTATGGTTCTATTCAGCCGCCTCCTGATCCTATCCATGTAGCTTAAGTCACCGCCAGGGGCCCACAGGAGCCGTGGGATCATTTCTGAAAAGGCTAGGGTAGTACTTGGGAACAGTAGCCTAAAGTCGCACAGATCCTTCTTGATCTCGCACAGAAGATCCCAAGTCCTAACCTTGCCAATATCGTTTGCCCCTAAATGAATAACCAGGATACTCGGAGGCGGCCAAATAGATGCTAAGTAAAGTAAATGGCATCTAAGATTACGCCATCTCAGACCCCTAATGCCTGACCAAAAAACTGTGTATAAAGAATCGTCCAGACCCAAATTACTTGAGTAGATCCTAGAAGAAGCTTGCTTACCAGCCCAGAAAATGTAGGAGTGGCCTACGATCCAAATTGCCTCAGTAGCTGGATCTGAAACAAAATCATAGCGTTAATAGATCTGGGCGAACATAAATTTTGTACCTATCACTAGCCCACCTACCGACCCTCTTTTGACTCTCTATAGGGAAACCCAATAGATTGGCCGCTGTGGCGGCCCCAACCCTAAATGAATGAGATGAAAATTTAAAACCTGAAAGATTGAGCCGTCTAAGGCAAGAAGCAAGAACAGCTGAAAACTGAAATCTGGTAAGCGGGGAACTGTCCTGGTGGATAAAAAAGGAACCCTCGCATGAGGGGCGCACAGCCAAAAAATTTGATACCAACACTACTGGGCATACTCTCGGATCCGGGGAACTAGCCAGAGGCACCCATTGACCTTTACCCAATCCAAAAGTTTTTGACCTGCAAATAAAGACACGAAGATTATCCGGCCCCAAGACTACATGCCTGAACAAAAGAAAAGAAGAGGAAGACCTATTCCTAGCCGTAAATTCACCGATCCTTAAAGCACCGAAGAAAGTGACCGAGAATGCTGCCCTGAAAAGAAACACTTCAAACATAGATGTACAAACAACCTCCAGGACCGATAACAGGTTGAGTAATAACTCCACAGAAATAGGCCGACGGCCATCCTTAGAAGGAGCCGATTTCCGAAAGCCCTTCAAAATTTGCCTGACTTGAAAAAATGAAGTAAGCGATTGGCGGTCGGAAAATTTGAGAAAAAAGGAAACACCAGCCACAATCTTGTTAACTGAACCCGGACTCATACCTGCATTTATTAACGAAGATATGAAAGCCAGAGCGACATAACCATTCACCTCCAGAACCCCTGTACCGTGCTGAGAGCAGAAAGAACACCATCTGGACCATGCCAAACCATATTCCTGCCATGTCTTCGGCGCCAGTGAGCCCCGGAGGTGAGTAGCCATCAGTCCCAAATCAAGCCCCAGAGGAAATCTGGGCAGGGGGTGCCCGTTCGGTCCGCCGCAGGCGCCAAATCCCGAAAACGTTGGAACTGTGAACGAGATAAAGCGTCAGCTATATCATTCTGTAAACCAGGTAAGTACTGAGCCTTTAACCAAATGTTACAACGAAAACAATGTAATACTACAAAACGCAGCAGCTTAATCACCATTTCAGATTTTGATGACAGCGTGTTTATGGCAAATAGAACGCCTTTGTTATCTGTATGTACTAGCACCCTCCGATTCTTAAAGAACTCCTTCCATATTATTAATGAAACTACGACAGGAAAAAGTTCCAACAGGACTATATTCCGTATAACTTCCCCCTGTAGCCAGCTGGGGTGCCATTCAGAAGCACACCAACTGCCGTTCAGAAAAGCCCCAAAACCTGATGAACCAGCTGCGTCGGTGAAGAAATTTAATTGAAAATCATCCGTAATAGATTGTTGCCATACTGTTGAGCCATTAAAATTAGAAAGGAAAGCATCCCAAACCTTCAAGTCCTCTTTCACATTTGCTGACAGGTGAATATGTGAATATGGGGACAGCAAACCACTTGTGGCCAAGGCGAAACGCCTTGAAAAAATCCTGGCCATCGGGATCACCCTGGCTGCGAATGCAAAAAGCCCCAATAGGGATTGCGCCTCTTTCAACAATACTTTCCTTTTGGACAAAAACAATGAAATTAATAATCTCAACCGGCACAGCTTTTCTTCCGGTAGCCTAAACTCCATTCGCATTGAGTCGATTGTGATGCCCAAAAATTCAATCGTCGTGGCCGGGAGGACCGTTTTCTCATGGGCGATAGGAATCCCAAAAAGGGTACACGTCCTCAAAAAAGTGTCCAGCGATTTAGAACACAATTGTGAGTCCACTGGACCAATGAACAAAAAATCATCTAGGTAGTGTAACAAGCCCCCTTCCGGGAGGCACTGTGCTACAACCCAGTGCAAGAAGGTAGAAAAGGCTTCAAAATAAAAACATGACAAGGCAAAACCCATTGGTAGACATTTGTCAAAATAAAATTGATCCTTAAAATTAAACCCCAGGGAATTAAATCCCTGCGGATGCACGGGCAGCAGCCGGAAGGCAGACTTGATATCTGCCTTAGCCAACAAAGCCCCCTGCCCAAATTGACGTAACAGCATCAGTGCTTCATCAAATGATGCATAGGACACCGGGGCCAGGACCCCAGAGACCTCATCATTTAGTGAACAACCTGCTGGATAAGACAAGTGATGTATGAGTCGAAAACTCCCCTTCTTGGGAACAATTCCCAAGGGGGAGAGGCGGAAATTCTCAAAAGGTGGAAGCTTAAAAGGCCCCGCTACTCTACCCTCAGTGATCTCTTTATTGATTTTTTCCTGTACAATGTCAGGGTGCATCCTGACTGAGCGTAGATTCTCAACCCGGACGCACCCAGAACCTGAATATGAAGGGACCAAAAAACCATTAGCAAAACCTTCAAACAGCAGCCGAGCCATCGTGCGGTCTGGGTATTGTTCTAGCCAAGGCTGCATGTTTGATAATTTCACTGGCGTCCTGGCCCTTCCCTCCTGTCTCCCTGGGTACTGCTGTAGAGGAGGATGCGGCCGACTTTCGAAAACACCTGTTTGCAGGATGGGCACCACTGCAGAAAGAGCATTCATGCCTATATCTGCAATTAGCCAAGAATTTACAATGCCCTTCGTTGAAGGCGAAACAGCATCCCTTGCGAAAACTATTCTGTGGGGGCACTACCCGGGGAGCAAACTGCGGCTTCTGTGGCAGCATGAGGTTTAGCCATAGACCCACATCCTTGCAACCCCATTGCAACATTGGGTGAACGGCCAGTTTTTGCCTAAAGTTCTCATCATAAGTGAACCATGCTATACCCCCAAAATGGCGAAAAGCCTCCGCTATTATATCCACATGCTGAAAAAGCCCTGAACATTTCCCAGGAAAACGCTCCCCTAGCACGGCCGCATAAATGCAAAAGGCCTGCAACCAATTCTGAAAAGTTTTTGGTATTGACTTCTTACGATCCTCCTCTGCTCTGTCATCAGAGCGTTTATCAACTCTAGCCATAAATTCTTTGGAAGCTGGCAATAAAGACATTAGATCAATAAATTCACCTTTCCAAATTTTATCCTTTACAGTATCTGTTAAGTGAAAACCCAGTGGGGAAATGTCGCATGGCATAGGCAGCCTAAATGATGACTCAGCTGCCCATGGAGAAGTGGCTGCTTGATTTATGCGCCTGCCTGTCTGCGGCAGCACCCCACCTGCTGATAACTCAGAAGCATCTGCGTGCACACCTGATAAACTGCGCCATACTGGGCTTACTACATCCACCCGCACGCCATCATTAGGCTGCTGTATAGCACCACTAAAGTGTGCCCCTCCAAAAACCGTGTCATTCCTATTATCCTGAAAAGCACCATGATACTGTGCGCCATTAGTTTCTTTAATACCACCATAAGCAGAGTTCTGCAAACATGCACCAGACCGCTGTGCCCCTTTAACGTCATTTTTAGTGATAGAAAAAGCACCAAACTTTTGTGCACCTGTATCATTAACCACACCAGCACCATCTGTGTGTAACCCATGAAAATTATATAAATCCTCCTCAAACTTTTTTACCTCAGTACCACCTGTGTGTACCCCTTTAAGATCATTTACAAGGCTAGATAAGGAAGTCATTAACAAACACATATCATTAATAGGGATGTTGTAACATGTCTCACCACTGGGCAAACTCCCCTCCTTTAGGCTGGAAGCTGCTGGCTGACTGGATTCTTCCTCAGTAGAGGCAGCGTCCTTGAGAGGCATGCTGCTGGCTCTCCCCTTCTTCCGCGGGACAGGAGAAGCAGAGGACTTTGCTTTCTTCTTCCTCCTTGCTGGCTGTAGGCGCGGACTGCGCATGCTGGCTGTAGGCTCCACCATCTTTTCCCCAGTGACATCCTCGGCCATGCTGTGGGGCGGACCATGCGGAGCCATGTTGGGGCTGTCCTCCAGGCATCTCTGTAGCCACTCCTCTCCTCCAGCTCCCTCCGCCTTCTCTATTAGGCGGCGCAGCAGCGCCTCGCGGTCTCTGGAAGCCTCCATCTTCTTCTGTCAGCTCTGCAGGGGTAGGGGGTCCCGGTCTTGCTTCAGAGAGACAGGTAAGGCCGGACGATCCGCTCTTAAAGGGCCCCGTTTCGCGGGCTTTAGCGCTCCCGCCGCCATCCACCAATCAGGCGCTGTTGCTAGCCTGCTGCACTCACCAATAGCAACCTGCAGATGAGAAATCATTCCCCTCATACTCCCCCATGTTCGCCCTGCATATTGCAGGGCTTGCCATTACCTTGCATAGCATGTGAATAAACAGTTGCAATCCAATTCAATTAGAAATACAAATTGGAATCCTCAGCAGGTGTTTTGGCACTCAGGATAACATTGCTGTCTCTAGTTCACATGAAGGAATAGTTAGACCCCTTTCACACTGGGGCGTGTTTTAGGCGTTTTCAGTCGCTTTAGCGTTAAAAAAAGCGCCTGTAAAGCGATTGAAAGAAGCCTCATCTGCAATTCCAATGTGAAAGCCCGAGTGCTTTCACACTGAGATCCCTTTCACACTGGGGCGTTTTAGCATTAAAAAAAGCGCCTGTAAAGCGCCTGAAAGAAGCCGCAACTGCAATCCCAATGTGAAAGCCCGAGTGCTTTCACACTGAGGCGCTGTGCTGGCAGGGTCCTGCAAGCAGCTTCTTTGCAGCGCTTTTGGAGCGGTGAATACACCGCTCCTAAAGCGCCCCTTCCCATTGAAATCAATGGGAAGCCCCTGCAAAACGACCGAAAAGCGCCTGAAAAAAGCCCGAAAAGCGCCTTTGGCAGCAGCACTTTGTGGGCACTTTTAACCCTTTATTTTGCCACTAGCAGGGGTTAAAAGCGCCCCACTAGCGCTCAAAAAACACTGGTAAAGCGCTGCTAGTTTAAGCGGCGCTTTACAAGCGTTTTTCGGGCGCTGGCAGTGTGAAAGGGCTCTTTAAAGCACTTGGGCTTTCACACTGGGATTGCAGATGAGGCTTCTTTCAAGCGCTTTACAGGCGCTTTTTTTAATGCTAAAGCGCCTGAAAAATGCCTGAAAAACGCCTCAGTGTGAAAGGGGTCTTAGTGTCATACTTAAAGTGTTCATACATACAGTAAATTGTGTTGGCATTATTAAAAACAAACAGGACTTTTTTTCTTATTTTTTTAAACTTTAAAAATGTAAGGAAATTTCAGATTGGTAAGCAAACACCATATTCATTATCAGACATTTCGGGCAACTTTATAATATGTAGCATAAGAAGCCATTATCATACAGTTGTTAAACCTATGAATGTAACAAAGAGCAAAAGGTTATTGGAGATCTTCCACACGCTTATAGATGAGTGCATTTGTTTCAATAAAGCAGAGTGCGAAAGTGTGTGTGATTCATTAAGGCTACTTTCACACTGGAGCGGTGGGGGCGCTGGCGGTAAAGCGGCGCTATATTTAGCGCCGCTTTACCGGCGTTTTAGCGGCGCATTGCGGCCGCTCGCGGGGTGTTTTTACCCCCCGCGAGCGGCCGAAAAAGGGTCAATACCGCCCGCAAACCGCCGCTATTGCGGCGTTTTGCGGGCGGGTTCGGCGCGCTCCCCCATTGTTTTCAATGGGACCGGGCGCTATAGGAGCGGTAAATATACCGCTCCTATAGCGAGCCAAAGATGCGGCTTGCAGGACATTTTTGAGCGTCCTGCAAGCGCACCGCTTCAGTGTGAAAGCCCTCGGGCTTTCACACTGAAGGAACAGCAACAGCTGTTTCGGGTCGGTTTGCAGGCGCTATTCTTAACGCAATAGCGCTTGCAAACCGCCCCAGTGTGAAAGGGGCCTTAGGCTCCTTTCACACTGGGGCGGTTTGCAGGCGCTATTGCGCTAAAAATAGCGCCTGCAAACCGACCCGAAACAGCCGTTGCTGTGTCTCCAGTGTGAAAGCCCGAGGGCTTTCACACTGGAGCGGTGCGCTTGCAGGACGCTGAAAAATGTCCTGCAAGCCGCATCTTTGGTGCGCTGTAGGAGCGGTGTATTTACCGCTCCTAAAGCGCCCCCTCCCATTGAAAACAATGGGGCAGCGCTCCGAACCCGCCCGCAAAGCGCCGCTGGAGCGGCGCTTTGTGGGCGGTATTAACCCTTTTTCGGCCGCTCGCGGGGGGTAAAACCGCCCCGCTAGCGGGCGAAATGCGCCACTAAAACGACGGTAAAGCGGCGCTAAATATAGAGCCGCTTTACCGCCAGCGCACCAGTGTGAAAATAGCCTTAGGATTACTTACTACAATGTGTGACTTTCAGATGTTGCCAAAATCTGGTGTATCAGGTAAGTGCACAGATATAATCAGAATGTGCAAATCTCTCATCTCTAGCATTCCCTGGGAGAGATCTAAGTACGTTAAGGCCAGGTTCACACTGGTGCACTGCAGTTTGGTCACCGTGTGGGTGTATACGCGGTTTCTGTGCATTTTAATTTTTTTTGTTTACTTTTGTCCCGTTGAGGTTGAGTGTTTTTGACACATTTTCTGAAAGTGCACAGATGATTGGCCCATACATCTCCCTGGTGGACCCACAGGCATGGGTTCAGATCCTAGTCCAAACACTCCTGAGCTGTTCACTAATCCTAAACCGAGTTTAAACTGGAGTGTGCTGCTGTTTGGTTGCAGCATGGGTGAATGTGTGATTTCCGTGCATTTTTTCCCTGCATTTTTAGCCATGGTCCCATCGACTTCTTCTAGTAGATAATGCATTTTTGCTGCATTCTCTTAAAGCACACCAAAGATGCGGCATACAGAATGTGCAACCGAATAGAAGTCAATGGGACTGTGGCTAAAAAACACGGGTAAAACACACAGAAACCATGCCTACACCCAGAGGCGGCTCTAGGCTTTGTGAGGCCTTAGGCAAAACTACAGATGAGGCCCCACTCACGCCCGTAATAGGAGCGATTCAGTTCGCAGTTGTAGCGCTATACAAATCATTCATTCATTCATTCAGGAAAAAAAATACAAGCACACAGAAAAGAGGGTGAGATAAAGAGGAGGGAGAGAGAAAATCAGTGATTGAGCACAGGCAAATTAGGAGGCCGCGAGGCCCCTGTGAGTGCGAGGCCTTAGGCGACCGCCTAATTTGCCTAATTAGAGAGCCGCCTCTGCAAAGCACCCCCCAATGTTATGGTGATAAAGGGGATGGGGGTTCTGTAATTCTAAAACACTTCCTGACTACACTGCTCCACCAGTGCTAATCATGAAATTAAGAATGGACATCCAAATATTTCACAGATCTGACCATGAAGAATTCAAATCCTGAAAACTTATCAGCAGCTCTATATGGAATATGGTTTCAACAAAAGGTGTTTTTTTCAATACTTACAATTAAGACATGCTCTGAAAAAAACAAGGTATGCCCCCGACCGTTCTTTTCCATAAAATCCCTATTTTGGGTAGCATAGTCCAAGCAAATAACACAAAGGGACGGATTTCTAAAGTATATATGAAATTACTATCTGAACTGCTCCTTAAATTCCCAAATCCATGTAGACAAAAATGGGGGATGGACACTGATGTGGACCTAGAGAATAAATCGGACCAAATAATGAAGGATGTTCAACTGGTCTCGATATCCCCAACGCACAGAATGACTCACCTTTTTATTTTGTTCATGGCTTACCATACCCTGGAGCTATTGCATAGGGTAGGCAGGAGAGAAAATTCTGATTGTCTAATGCCGCGTACACACGAGCAGACTTTTCGACGGACTAGGTCCGACGGTCTTTCCGACGGACTTACGACGGAGTTCCGACTAACTTTTCGAAATGAACGGACTTGGTCACACACAATCACACTAAATTCTGACGGATTTGAACGTGATGACGTACGACCGGACTAGAATAAGGAAGTTTGTAGCCAGTAGCCAATAGCTGCCCTAGCGTCGTTGTTTGTCCGTAGGACTAGCACACAGATGAGCGGATTTTTCGGGAAAATTTAAGACATGTTCTATTTCTAAAGTCTGTCGGATTTTTCGACAGCAAAAGTCCGATGGAGCCCACACAGGATCGAATTGTCCGACGGATTTGTTCCGTCGGACCTTTGCTGTCGAAAAGTTCTCTCGTGTGTACGCGGCATAAGATGTGCGAAATCTCCTGGTTCATTTATACACCTGTTTTGGAGATACCCAAAACTGTACCGGTATTGACAAGAGGTGATAGATACAATCAATTCTATATATGACGTTTCACTTTTTCCCGATCCTGTCCTATGTCTCCTCAGGTATGTAGAATACAATTAGGTAGTGGCCATAATGAGAATGTTCCCCTTTTTGGCACATAAATTAATATCGATGGATATCACCTAATCCTCCTACCCTTGGGGACTGAGTACAGGAAACAAATATGTGTCATTTGAGAGATATACAGGGGGTCCCCGAGTTATGAACTCGTTAGGGACTGCCCGCCTGTACGGAAGTCGGAAATGTTCGTAAGTCGGCCGCGCATGCGCAGACCGACAAATACGGACATTTCCGGACATTACCGATGTTCCGTCTAATGCCGCTCTGCGCATGCGCGGCAAATTACGGACATTTCCGGCATTTTTCGAGGCTCTGTATGGCCGCGCATGCGCAGAATGGCCGGAAGACGGCGAAAAATGGCGGAGGGTCCCCACAGCGCCCCGTTCATAAGTAGGGGTTGTTCGTAGGTCGGGCGTTCGTAAGTCGAGGACCCCCTGTACTTATATTCATCGCAATGCATCTCGGAAGTTCGAGAAAATGTGGAAAAAATGGCTAGATGCCCCATGTTCCAATCTAGGCTGAAAATGGAGAGTGGGGAATATGTGCCATGCATTTCTGCTCTTTGGTTTCTGAGTGGCCGTCTCTGATACTTGACATAGGCAAGTGATTAAATTTATTATCAACCACAAGAATGTAACAGTTGCTCGGAGATACTGTATTTTATTGTATTTTTAAGACCTAATGTTGGAAGATATGGGGGAATTTTTTTTCTCTTCTTGGTTATTTCTTTCTCTTCCATTTATTGAATACATTTCGAGGGAATAGATGATAAATGAACCAAAAAAATACTGTTATAGATGCTGAGTTACCTGCTTAAAGGGAGAGGAAGAAGGAAAGAAAATACATTGTTTATTGCTTGGATTTTTTGTTGGGGTCTTTTTTTTTTGTGTTATTTTTTATTTTTTTTTGTATTTGTTTTGTTTGTATTTTGCTAAAAATCTGATTAAAAAAAATTAATATTTTCTGGGCAGAGAACCCTACTTCATACCTTCGATGTATTGACCACTTAAATATAGGACCATTTCACATCTTTTTTGCTCAACTATGGCCTATCTCCACTTATTTAATGAGTATAAAAAGGCCACTCAAAATGAGTTTCTTCCATTTGGGTGGAATGGGACAATACTCTGCTTGGACCTCCTTAAACATAGAGTGAGGGAGGGTTATAACTTCTGGCAATGTTTTTTTGCCATCTTTGTCCCATTGGGGCACTTTCCCTTCACTTTCTGCCCCTTAGCCAAAGGAGGAAAGTGAGAAAATCCCTAGTTGTCAGTACTAGTGCCCCCATTGGTAAATGTCTCCTTTATTCCTTTCCTTGGGGATTTTCTTTCACTTTTACTCTTGGTGATAATGATAAACAGGATAAGTAGAAGGGGTGAACCTCCAAAACGGGGGCACATACAACTATAAAAAACTGAAGTTCTAATACCTCTTTATCCAAAACTAGTAAAAAAAAGTATAAAAAAAAATTGTCTTTAAGTATACTTTAAGATATAGGAAGACATTGCAGATGTTAGTTTGGCTGAAAGTCAAAGTGGTAGCTCTGAGAGTCTGATATGCTTTTGGAAAATACACATGTGCCTTCTAGTATTTTTCTTTCCATAGCAACTTGTGAAAAGTGAAACAGCCAGTGACAACAAGTAGCACGCCTTTTTATATGAGCTTATGGTCATGACAGCTTCTGGAAACGAACCGGACGTCTGTGCTCTGTTTCTCATTGGAGATTGCAGCCTGTGTGAGGACTGCTCTGTGCTTTTGTATCAGTCTTTAACTGCACTGCCAGCTATACCTGATTACTACCTGATTGAATCCCTGTGGATTGTCTCCTATGAGAAGAGCTTCACGTCACTATTTTTATATACGATTTTCTTTAAAAAACTCCAGCGCTATGAAGTTGTTTACCAGCAACCTGATAAATACGAATTTTTCGTATTTTCTGCTTTTTTCAATCCTACGAGTTAACAGCTCCTGAAGAAGCACCATCCTAGGCGCAGAACATGTCGAGCCACCATATCAACTAAACTTGGACCTACACGTCTGACTTACCATCGCTACAAGACTCAACATATCTTTAACCAATCTTCTATGATTATCGCTAAATCAATGGTTTTGTATTGCATATTTGATTACGAGTCTTACTGGAGGATGTCAGATTGATTCTTGTGTAGGCCCTATGAGTACTATCTTATTTCTTTTTTTTGTTTGCACATGTAACTGTACAACTTTTGTTATTTTGTTCAATAAATCTTTTTTTACCTTTTTAGACATATTACTCATGTGCCTTTTAAAGTCCAAAATATATTAGAGTCCTTTTTACATAATCATTATCGGGACGTTGGCACATTTATACTTAGTGTATTCGCAGTGTCACCCTGCGATAATACCCTTTTAAATTGCACATTTCAATTTCAAAGCTTCCTCTAAGCACCTGAATACAGAGGAGTTGATTTACTAAAGGAAAATAGACTGTGCACTTTGCATGTGCAGTTGCCCTCATTTTCCCCAGAGCTTAGTGAATGTGGCGAAGCATCACTTTGTAAAGTATAACCTATAAGGTGCACAGAAAATATTTAAAAAAAATGAATTTTTTTCATGCACATGATTGGATGATGGAAATCAGCAGAGCTTTACCACATTCACTTAGCTCTTGGGAAATGTGTACAACTACACATGCAATGGGAACAGTCTATTTGCCATTAGTAAATCAACCTCAGAAAGTCTTATGCGGCGTACACACGGACGGAATTCTCGACGGAAAAAGCTCTGATGGTTTTATATATATACTTTTTAATGTCATTAAGACACCCTTACAGATTAGGCTTGTAATAAACTTAAATATGTATTAGATATTTGTTTCTTGCTTTTATTCCCTTAAGTATTTATTTGTAGGAAAGTTTAAACATATTTCTGGCAATCTGGAACTGAATCACAAAGATGTAATCCACAGATGTGACGAGTTCTCCGATGCCAAATCAAAACTCCCTCTAGTGTTCTGCTATATAAATGTAGAAAACTTGGAACATGGAAGTGTGTCACCAGGTCATGCTTAACCACATGTCACCATATGCTGCTCCTAGGTGACACTGTTAAGATTATAATAAGGGTTTTGTGATCCTTTTGTTACCACAGCTTAGAATGTAGGAAGTGACAGATTGTCTGTATCGGTAACAGCCAAGACTAACTCAAGCTTTTTTCCCGGTGAGAAGGCCTTGTGAAAATGTATCAGTCTATCTCAACAAAACATATCAAATAAATTTAAACTCTAATTCCAGCCTGAGTAAAATCTAAATTGTAATTTATAGTTACCGTCACACATATCTTTCATGAGAAATGGCTTACCATAATAAAAGTTGATTTACTAAACTGAAAATTACCATTTAAGGCCATCCAGGAGAAAATGGTAAAAGGGAAATAATGCGTGAGAAAAATCATAGACACTTATGGGGTAACCATGTTATTTCTCTCATTTTATGTGAAGGTTAACAACTTTCACATAAAGACCCAGCTTTTTACTTACTCAGGAACTGATTTAATTTATTTATTTATTTGTTAGTGTAATAAAGCCTTGTTTTCTCCGTTTTGAGTACCTTATGCAAACTGTCTATCATTATTTCTGAATAAAAGTGCCACAAGAAAGAAAGACTTATGTATGTACAGAATATGTATTTAAAGAAAGAGAAAGTTCAGATAAAATGCTATTGACCTTATTGGAGTTCTCCTCTGATGTACACTGGATTAGGAAAAGGCATCTGTTATGATAGAAATATCAAGGCTATCATGGCTGAAAATCCTTGTTGTTTGACTTTCTCTGGCTTCAGAATTTTCTGGACCAATGACCTGCAACAAGTACATATCCAGAGGAAGTCAGGAGTCAGTCCTGCATATGTGTTTTCAGTCCTGCCTCAAAAAAGATTGAAGCCACGGGGTATTCATAACAGTCAAGCAACTAGTATAGTTAGAAGAAGGCCATAGATAGCACCCCGTTTATCTCAAGGAAGACTTCCTTTAAAGCCCAACTCCAGTCAAAATATATTTTTAGGTTTGTGGTGTGGAAGGGTTTCAACTTTGTTGAGTTTTTAATGCCATCTGTGCCTCTATTAGAAAGATTTCACCTCACTTCCTGTTCTGATGACCTCACAGAAAGTATGGTGATGTCTCCAATAAGGACAGAGACAGCAATAAAAAACCTGAGAGTTTTTCACTCTTCTCCACTTCAATTTAACCACATGCTGACCGGGCTGACCGAAAGACAGCTACAGCGCGGGGTGGACGTCCGTGGGATGTCCTCCCAGAATCTTGCTCCCGCGCCCTCTGGGAAGGGAACGCACTAGGGAACATCAGTGACCGCTGCTGATAGCGGCCGTTTACCACGTGATCGCTCCGTCAAATGATGGAGCGATCACATGTAAACAAACCAGCGTCACGTCATGACGCCGGTTCCTTCCTCCCCTCTCTGTACCGATTGGTACAGTGAGAGGGGAGAAACGGAGAGGGGGAGAGAGGGCAGCAGCGCTGTGGGCTGGATGTGTGTTGCTCACAGCGCTGCTCAATGACAGTACTCTGCCAGCACTGTGCAATACTCTGCCAATACTGTGCAATACTCTGCCAATACTGTGCAATACTCTGCCAATACTGTGCAATACTCTGCCAATACTCGCCAATACTCTGCCAATACTCGCCAATACTCGCCAATACTCTCCAATAAATTTTACCAAAAATGTTTTACCAAATTTTCAGTCTTTTTTGATTTATAGTGCAAAAAATAAAAAACCCAGCGGTAATTAAATACCACCAAAAGAAAGCTCTATTTGTGTGAAAAAAAGGACAAAAGATTCATTTGGGTACAGTGTTGCATGACTGAGTAATTGTCATTCAAAGTGTGAGAGCACTGAAAGCTGAAAATTGGTCTGGTTAGGAAGGGGGTTTACGTGCCCAGTGGGTAAGTGGTTAAAAAAACATGAGTTCCATTGCTGTCTGCCTGCCTCCTAACTTTAGAACGAGGGATACCTCAGGGAGACGAGGACCTAACTGCAGACAGCACATGGTGGCAGAAATTGGCATGTTTTAATTTTGCTGAATTTTGGGAGTGGCTTATTAAAGTATCAACCTACAAATGTCTTATAGACATACATAAATCTCAGCACAAAAACATATTTTTTTTTTTTAAAACAGAAACTCTCATTACACATCTTGATCTGCACAGAATGTAGTCAGACAGCTAACACTTTTGCGGCGTACACACGAAGGGACAATCCCGCGAGATTATCCTCTGCGGCCCCCCCATGTTGATGGGGACAAGGGCCTCTTCCCGACAACCCTGGCCGTTGGTTGTCGGGGTCTGCGGGCGGGGGCTTATCGGAATCTGGGAGCCCCCTTTAATAAGGGGGCCCCCAGATCCCGGCCCCCCACCCTATGTGAATGAGTATGGGGTACGATGTACCCCTACCCGTTCACCTAAGGTGTAAAATGTAAAGTACAAAAACACACACACTTTTGAAAAAATATTTTATTGCACTGCTCTGGGGGTCTTCTCGCCGGACTCCTCCGCTCTCTTCTGCTCTTTTACCTAGCTCTTTCACGAGCGGAGAAGTCCGGCCTGCCAGGCTGCGTGCTCGGATGAGGGTCTGACATGGATTTGGGGGGAACCCCCACGCCGTTTTTTCGGCGTGGGGAGTCCCTTTAAATCCATGCCAGGTCACGGAGCTAGCGCGGCGGCATTTACTGCCTACGCTAGCTACGTAACCTGAAGTTACGTTCTAAATGAACGGACTGCTCCGTGTGTGGGCAAGTCCGTTCATTTTCAAAAGTCCCGCGGACTTTTGGCCGGCGGATTATCCGCCGGAGAAGTCCGTGCGTGTGTGGTCAAGTCACACGCTCGGAAAGTCCGGCGAAGCCCCGCTGGAAAGTCCGGCGGATTGTCCGCTGGACTAAGTCCGCCGGCAAAAGTCCGCACGTGTGTACGCGGCATTTGTCTGACCTTACCTTAAAGCGATATTAAAGGGTCAGTTTTAAGTAAAAAAATAAATAACAAACATGTCATACTTACCTGCTCTCTGCAATGGTTTTGCACAGAGCAGCCCTGATCCTCTTCTTCTCCGTCCCCCTGCCGGCGCTCCTTGCTCCTCCCCCATGACCACTGCCCCCAATAGCAAGCGGCTTGCTATGGGGGCACTGGTGCATACTTGCTCCTGAGCCCTGCTCTATTTGTCCATAAGACACAGAGCCGTGGCCTGACCCCCGCTGTTCTCTCCTCATTGGCTCACTGGCTGTGACTGACAGCAGTGGGAGCCAATGGCTCCCGCCTCAGCCAATTAGGAGAGGGGACAGCCGAGACTCTTGTGCACTTCGCTGGATCAAGAGGGGGCTCAGGTGAGTAATAGGGGGGGCTGTGGGGAGGGGGGGCATCACACATAAGGTTTTTTTTTTACCTTCATGCATAGAATGCATGAATGTATAAAACCTTCAGCCTTTACAACCACTTTTAAAGGAGAATTTCATTAATGAGACAATAAACACAGTGGTCAGGAGTATGAAATGTACAGCACAGTGTACAGAGTGCAATGGCCAAGACTATATAACAGCAATACAGCAGTCAGGAGTATGTACAACATTGCTTATAGAATGCAGAGATCCGGAGTGGAGGACACAGCACAAGATGAAGTGCAAAGGTCAGGAGCATGTAACATAGTCCTGCCTGCTGGTCAGTGGGTAGCTAGAATGTCCTAATGTAATGTAATGTAAGGTAGTGTAATGTCCTAGCAGTCAGTGCAAGGAATACAATTGTGTGAACATTCACTTCAATCACCGAATCACGTGGAAAGAATAATCTGGTTTACTTTTTTTATTTATACATGATTTGATCATTTAAGGTGTATAGATATAGACACAATTTATAGTGTGAAGATTCTCAACGTCTTAAAACAGTCCAATTCTGTCCATGGCTAGCTTTAGTCACTTTGCCCTAAGATGAGTATCACATATAGAATGGCTTGCCAAGAGCAGGTATCACAATTCCCATGAGGCATAGCAAGACTCTGACAGCCACAAGCATGACACCCAGAGGCAGAGGCATGATGGGACTTGTAGTTTTGCAACAGCTGGAGGTCTGCTAATTGCATATCCCTGGCATAGATCATTGTATAATTGTATTAGGCAAATGGTTTTGTACGCCCAGGCCAGCTATTTAGAGATTTAAAACAACACCGCACAACTATATTGCTACTCTTATGGTGGAATCCCTTTTTTTATAAGAAAACAAAAGGCAAATATTATAACAAAGAACAAACAATCTAAATCACTGATTTTGTGCCACCTCCTTGTGGCTGATACAGATAGTGGTTACAAATGGAAGGAAGCATGTTGTGTCATTTGTCAGCAATGTCAACCCATTTAGAGACACTCCTAGTTAGGCAAACAAACAATTCCTTTGTCAGTGTGTGAAATCCTCCAGTAATAGTTAATATATTGCATTTACAATGTATTTGTTTTATACTGCATGTATATAATATGCCTCTCAAAATGCATGTTATAGCTCCTTTAACCATAGGTGTGCACAGCCTGTTGCATTAGGGTGTGCACTCCAAAGCACATTTGCGTGTGTGTGCATGTGTATACAGTATATACTGACTGTGTCAGTTGGACAGTGGACAGTGTCAGTAGTTTAGATGTTTTGTTAGTAGCCCCATTAGGGGGCTTTGTTGAACGGGGGAAATCTGCGCCACACTGGGTTATTAGCAGGGCTCAAGTCCTGCGGGAACGCATGAGAACGGAGTTCCTGTACTTTTTCCATAACAGGAACTCAGTTCACACTAGACAGCCATGTCCTGCAAGACTTTGAAGTATGCGAGCTGTGTGGCAGGTGCTACACCAGTAGCTGCCGACACAGCTCGCAACACCTGACCATTCAGGCATTGCCAGTAGGGGGCCCCATGACAGCTTCCACTTCGATCTACCTGTCAATCACAGCTAGCTGACAGGTAGATCAGGTCCCTGCTGCTAAGGGATTGTATTTAGTCAGACCTCTCGTGATGCGCTCCTCCCTACCGACCCCTCCTGATTTTCTGTCTCCTCATCTCCCCCCCCCCCCACGTCTCCTGCATACTTGCTCTGTGTGTCCCGCTGAATCCCCCCCTCCTCTATCTTCAGTGCCATATAAAGAGAGAACCCAGAGGAGGAGCACAGCTATTCTGCTCACAGGACATGCAGGGAGAGAGGTGAGCTGAGGAAGGAACATCAGTTTGGGGTGGTAAGCTGAGCACAATACCTGGCAAAGTTTAATTCCAGGAGGGAATTTTATGTGGAAATATGTGAAGGGTTGGAATAGCAGCGAGTGTGTGTTGGAGCCCTGCAGAGTTTGCAGCCCCCAAGCTAACATACATCTCCTAAGCAGGAACACATCACTATCTCCCCAAGTATTCTGTCCAGATAATGTGCAGTTCATTTATGACCTTTCCGTTTAACCCTGTGTTATCCAAACTCTGTTCAATGAAAAGTGTAAACTCACCTCATAAACACTCTATATACAAAATAGAATTCCCCAATAAAGATCAGAACATAATGTTCACATTTGCATGGAAGCACAATTGAATGAATGCTGATTATTCAGAGAATTACCGTATTTATGTTTATTGAGGATTGTTTTTTTTTAATGTACTAACAGTTAAGCTTCATACACACAATACAAAAATTGGATGAAAAATACCACTTTTGAAGCGTTCGTGCATATGAGCGTATCATTTTTTTTTTGGTGGGCGAGTGGATCTTGGGTGGTAGTTCCCACACTTTTTTCCCCAGGACTTGACTGGTTATTAGGGTGTGCCTAGGCACACCTGGCACACCCTATGCGCACGCCTATGCCTCTAACCCATATTACAATATGCTTCCTTACTTCCAAGCAATAACACCACATGCCAAGTTAGAATTTCTATATCAGCTCTAAGAAACAGAGAAAATCATAAAATATATGTAGTGGTAGCCCCGTAGGAGCTGCTAAGTGATGTGGCCCACCTGTCCCCCTGCCCAGCCTGGCATTCACTTCCCAGTCACTTAAGAGACAATAAGCATTCCATGTAATTGTTTTGTATTTTTATTGAGGGATTTGAACTTGGATAGGGATGGGAATATATGGGATTCCCAGTAGAACAAGCAATTGGTTGATTGTATATCAATCAGTTGGGACAGCTATATACACTTGCCTTACTCCAGTCTTCTCCAGCACATCACTAGCTTGCAGACTGTTTCTCTCTCTCTCCAGCACATCACTTAACTCCAGTCACAGCTAGCATGTGGTTAGGCCCAACTCTGACTCAGTCAGGCCCCAGCAACTGCCTTTTGCAGGTAGGGACTGCAGGTCCTTTTAATGTAGCAAAAATAGAAATAGGAAGTTTTTTTAGTGCTAGCTGTCCTATGGTGGACTACTGCTCCCAGTAATCCCTCTTCGGGCCCTGCCAGCCCTCCTGGCTGCAGGTGCCTGACCTCACTACCCATGACATTACAATCCTCACTGGCTCCACACCCGCTCTGTTTCCTCTCAGTCCTCTCTGGCATGCCTCTCCAGTCCTTCCGACTGCCCATGTCACTCACCAGCCCTCCTGGCTGTAAACCGGTGGTTCCCTCCTAAAGACTTACCCGGCAGTGATAGCTCTCGCTGTCCTCTTTGACTCCTCTCAGTGCCTCCTGTTCAGATCCTTCATGCGTTCTTGAAAGGATCTGTTCTGCACCCAAGTCCCAGACACAAGGTCACCCCCCCACCCCAGAATGGGGGGCAGCCTCAAAAGCCCTGACAGCCTAGCATCCTCAGTTCTTCCCAGGAGCAAGGTTATCCCATAAGATAAAATGGAAGGGGAAAAGGGAAACAACTTGGATAGGGAACTATACAAATAAGATACATACAAAAATAGAAGTATATACATTTCTGATAGGTATTTACTAGGGTTGCACCAGTACAAGTTTTTTAAGACTGAGTAGAAGTACCAATACTTTTCCTCAAGTACTCATCGATACCGATTACCGATACCTATTTTTAATTTTTTTTTTTATGTACGTTTTTAGAATTTAACTATAACTTTTTTGGTGGAGAGGGGATTATTGTTTAGGGTGGGGAGGGGGGGTATTGTTTAGGATGGAGAGGGGGTTATTGTTTAGGGTGGGGAGGGGGGTTATTGTTTAGGGTGGGGAGGGGGATTATTGTTTAGGGTGGAGAGGGGGGTTATTGTTTAGGGTGGGGAGGGGGGTTATTGTTTAGGGTGGGGAGGGGGATTATTGTTTAGGGTGGAGAGGGGGTTATTGTTTAGGGTGGAGAGGGGGGTTATTGTTTAGGGTGGGGAAGGAGCCGAACCTGAAGGTATCGGTTTCAGGTATCGGTGCATTTGCAGTAAGTCCTCTTCAGGCCCTGCCAGCCCTCTTGGCTACAGCGGCCCAACCTCACTGCCTGTGACATTGCAATCCTCACTGGCTCCACACTCAGCTCTGACTGTTTCCCCTCAGTCCTCTCCGGCATGCCTCTCCAGTCCTCCCAACTGCCTGTGTCACTCACCAGCCCTCATGGCTGCAAACCGGTGGTTCCCTCCTGAAGACTTGCCTGGCAGTGGTAGCTCCCGCTGTCTTCTCTGACTCCTCTTTGTGCCTCCTGTTCAGATCCTTTATGCGTTCTTGAAAGAATCCGTCCTGCAACCGAATCCCTGGCCCAAGGTCAACCCCCCCCGACGGCCTAGCACTCCATCCTCAGTTCTTCCACCTGACAATACCCCCCCCCCCAGCTGTGCTAACTCTAGGTATTTAAGGAGGCTTACCCCCTGCCAATCCATATTGGGGATTAGTCAGGGCTCATTAGAACACCCCAGGCAGCTCCAACTCTCTTCCCCTCCTCTTCTCTAGAATCCTCTAGAAGCAGAGGGAGGTAACCGAGAAGTGATGCTAGTGATGAATCACCAGCCTACTCTGAGCCACTCCCAGCCCACACAGATCAAAACAACAGGCCTGCCTAAAATTACCTGCACTCCCCAAAAATCACACCTACCTAAGTAGAGGGTGCCATATATATATATATATATATATATATATATATATATATATATATATATATATACATACATACATACATACATACATACATACATACACACACACACACACACACACACACACACACACACACACACACACACACACATATTTAGCTTACACATTTATATTAGAATGTGCACAATACATGTTTAACCTCCCTGGCGGTATGATTCTGTCTGGAATTTTGTGCTGAAAGCGGTACAATTATTTTGCATGGAAATTTGGCGTTTTTTTATATTGTAGGCATGCAATTCTTATTAATAACTCACTTAAATCTGTCCAAACCAGAGTCTAGTAGACATCCCGGGTATGATAAAGTTTGAAACACAAAATCATAAATTATAATGAAATAAAAATATATATAAAAATTATTCAATAATGTAATCAAATCAAAAACACTGACATTTGCTCAGTTGCAGAATAGTCGCTGTCATTAAATTTATTGTTTGATGATGAATTGTGATTCTAATTTATTATCGCTGTTTTCTAGCTGGTCTAAAACCACTTTTGACATAAAGAGACACTTTTTGGTTGCTATGGACAATCTCCAGTTTCCAGGCAGAAAAAAAAACTATTTATTATATAAAATGACATGCAGGGCACTGGGCAGACCACTAGGGACAAAGGGGATGTGTATTTTTTGTATACAGTACTGTAATCTGTAAGATTACAGTACTGTATGTGTGTTGTGTTTTTTAACTTTTTTGAATTTGGCGCCGATCTCCGCTCCCGTGTGTCGTAACGTCGCAGGGAACGGAGATCAGCGGCACTCGGGCACTGTGTGAATCGAGCGAGCAGACGGCTCGCTCACACAGCGGGGAGACATCGCAGGATCCAGGAGATAAGGTAAGTAACTTCCCCCTGTATCCTGCAATGCAAGCCCGAGTCTGGCTCGGGGTTACCGCTTTTGGTACAGAAATCTCAACCCGAGCCAAACTCGGGAATACCGCCGGGGGGTTAAAGAACATTTGGGCTTATTATCCAGGACAAAAAACATAGTGCAGGCACAGTATAGTAACCCATAGCAATAAGGTTTGCTCATCTATTAGATTATTAGATGACAAATGGATGCTAACTAGGGAGGAGGGGATCTGCCAACTTTTGGTTTGCAAAAATACAAGTTTACAAACTTTGGTTTGAACCCTATTGCTGTCTAAGGTGGGAAAACCTTTTTTTTATTGAATTCTGCCCAAGTTTAAGGATTATAAGCAAGCTATTGTTGCCATGCACAGTTGCTCCAGAATGTGTGTGTTCCAGTTTTGATAAATTCCCCCCATCCTCCCATGTTATGCCCTATTGATCACACCTCTATAGGATAAAGTGCCATTTTTGCCTCTTTGTGAACGCAACCTAGGTGTATCCTTCATGCAGGTACAGTGCCAGAGGATTTTATATTGCTCTTTAAAATCTTCAATTAACACAAATTTACAAGAGACCAACTTCAAAATACTTACTAGGCAGAACAGGACTCCATCACTCCTGCATATCTTCTACCCTAATGCTACTGATACTTGCTGACATTGCAAATCAGAAAAAGGTACCTCCACTATGTATTCTGGCCCTGTCTGAAGCTGAAAACATTCTGAAAGGGAGTCAAGACCATTGCTCAAAAGTTTATGGATTGCATAATTCCAGTTGACCCTGCCTTCTTATCCCTACATAGCTCCCATATTGCTCTCAAAAATCCCAAATACAAAAATCTTTCCCTACCTACCATAACTATGTTACTGAATAAGGCTGAGAAAATCAGGAGGGTGGAAGACCTGATTCTCTCCTTTCAAAATAAATGTGAAATCCACCTTCAATCATGGTTTTACTGGAATCCCTTCAACTTTTTGGATAAGGGTAAGGCCTTATTGTTCACGTGTATCTAAGATCACTGTGGTCCCCATATTGTGAAACTCGGTAGAGGTTTTATCCGTATGCCGCGTACACACGATCAGATTTTCCGACGGGAAATGTTGGATGGGAGGATGTTGGCGGTAAGTCTGACCATGTGTATGCTCCATCGGACAATTGTTGTCGGATTTTCCGCCAACAAATGTTGGCTAGCATGTTCTCAAATTTTCCGCCAACAAATGTGTGTGGTTGGACTTTCCGATCGTGTGTACACAAGTCCGTCGGACAAAAGTCCAAAGTACAAACACGCATGCTCGGAAGCAGAAGTGGTCGGTCTTGTAAACTAGCGTTTGTAATGGAGAATTAAAATTTGTGACGTGGCAAATTATGAAATCTCCAAATGCAGCGCACAATTCTCTTCTTCTTTAATGGGATAATAATGAAGCTGCTTTGCTGGTGATACTGATGGGAGTTATTGCAAACAAATTTTCAAAGGCTTTTTTTTTTTGTGATATCAAGAATAATATTATTATGTTTTTTTTTCTTTTATTTGGGCAAGTTACCACAACACCATTATCCCGTAGTTTTTAAGATCAAAGATACAACTATGTTGGTGTCCCTTGTCAATTTTACATTGTATTTTTTCAAATGTAACTGCCTACTCCCAAACTGTCATTTGAAGTAAAACACATAGCCGAGTATTATTCTCCACAATTTTTTTTTATTGTGCATTAAAAAAAGAAAACAAATATTTTGCTATCTGCCAATAGAACTTAACCAAAAAGTGCATTCTATGCATGCATAAATATAGAAAATATACCAAATAAAATCATCATTATTCGACCAAAAAAATAAAACTCCAAGGCCAATAATTAAATAACACGTTATCTCCTCCGATTCCGCAACATGTCTGGTTCACTAAAATCGCTAAATGAAAACTGCGAAAAGAAAATCGTGAATCAACACTCACCAAACTCCTACTAAAACGAAATTAGCAGAAGGAGCCCAAAGGGTGGCGCTAAAGAGCTGAAAAACCACGTAGTACGTCACTACATTAGTAATTGTTGGCCAAAATTTGTGTGACCGTGTTTATGCAAGACAAGTCTGGGCCAACACCCTTCGGACAAAATTCCACGGTTTTGTTGTCGGAAAATCCGATCATGTGTACGGGGCTTTACCCTTGCTCTTCCCGTTGCCCACTTCTCTAGTGATTCATCAATCTGCTTTTCCCCCAGCTTCTTCCCCACTTTCCCTTTCCTATTTTTTGTTCCTGAATGTTCACTATTTACATCTGAACCCCAATCTAACCTTTTCCCCCTTACCCTTCTTACATCCTACTATAACCTCCTCTTTCATTTCTGACCTCATCTACTCCATTCTTTAATACATGTAATGTACCTGGTGGTGGAGCCTGATGTGCAGAGGTAGGCTTCTATCACACCTCTGGCTCAGGAGCCCTGATAAGGTAACAGGCAGTACCAGAGCACAGACTGAGCATAAGGGCCTGACTGGTGTTCCGTTGATGAATGCTGAAGAGTAGGATGTGTGTCCCAGATCGCAGGAAGACAGACTAAAAGCTGTACTGACAGGTAGACTGAAACAGGAGACTGACACAGATCAGCAGCCTCAGATGCAGGGAAGGAATCAGTAAACAGGGCCAGGCAATCAGGGTCAGCAACTAGTGGGCAGATGAAGTACATGCAGCAGGCAGAAGAGTAGTCAGAGCCAGGCCAGGGTCAGTAACAGCAGGCAGATAGGCAGATGAGCAGAAGGAGCAGGCAGAGACTTAATCCAAAAACAAGCTAGGTGTTGGTACAGGCAGCGTTCAGGCAGAGTCAAGAGCAGATTGAGTCAGTAGCAGGAGGTCAACATAGGAATGGGTAACAGAAACTCAGTAAGCAAAGTAGACCAAACGGCAATGACTCAAGGTCATAGTGCAGCTTAAATAGCCAGCCTGGCACCTGCAATTTGGGTGCAGACAGGGCCTCTGGGTATTCTGTGCCTGCGCACAGGAATGCACCTTTCCTGGCAATACCCCTATCCTAATATGGAAAATGCCCTCTGGAGTTCTCATACTATCTTGCTTTAACCATCTTAAACAATATTGATTAGATATTAGATATATTAGATATCATGTTTTGTATTCACTAATGCCGCGTACACACGATCGGAATTCTCGTCGGAAAAAACTCTGACGGTTTTTCCGACGGAATTCCGCTCAAGCTGGGTTGCCTACACACGATCACACCAAATTCCGACGGTCAATAACACAGCGGGATAAAACACGTTCAACAGCACTATAAGAGGGAAGTTTAATGCTTCCGAGCATGCGTTGAATTGTTTCCGAGCATGCGTCGGAATTTTGCGTCTCGGAATTGCATACACACGATCGGAAAATCCGATAGAGAGGTTCTCCGTTGGAAAAATTGAGAACAGGTTCTCAATTCAAAGTCCGTCCGACAGAAAAAGACCGTTGGGCATACACACGGTCGGAAAATCCGATGAAAAGCTCCCATCGGACTGTTTCCATCGGAAATTCCGACCGTGTGTACGCCGCATTACTGTCTTATTATGATCATACGTAAACTGTTATATGTGTGTACTTTATGAATGTATACAATCATGTGAAGACTTGTACAACACAATACAACTTTTTTTCACATATTGTAACTGGCTCTGAGGTAAGAGAATATAAGAATTTGCATAGAAATGTTCCCCCAGTGAGTTTATTTCCCTTTTCCCCTTAAAGTGAGTCTATTTTTTTCATTTTGGATAGAGCAGGGAATGCAACAAAAGATGTTTTTACCGTTCTGTGTACCTCCGAAAAGATTTTCCTTTACTTCCTGTCTTGTAGAAATGAAAAAATGAGAGGAAATGTTTCTAAGGTGAAGGAAATCCCCTCCCCACCAGAACATGTGTCTCCATTGGAACATTTCCCCTCTATTCCTGTTCTTTTGATAAATCAAAATGTTTTATTTTCTCTCACTTTCAGTTCAGGTGCCAATGGTCACCAGGACAAATATAGTGGGGGGATGTTCCTAGCTTTTGGCTTCACATACATTTTAATGTTTTACACTGTACACAGTTTTACCACCACCAGCCACTGGAGGAGATAAAAGAACATTACTTGTCAACAACTATCAATCAGGTAATAAGTCCATTCACCAAAAATCTCTGACATTGTTTTTCCTGATTTCCAGCAGTTGGACGATCCAGCCCTGCCAAAACATGCTGATAGTGAAAGTGTTCAAACTGGCATTCCTACCTATTGTCAATGTCTGTCCCTGCAATTCGAATTGCACATGCCTTTGGCAGTTATAAGCATGTTTTTGTATACATTTACAGTATTCTTGCTTTGATTAAGGTTATCTTAGGCCCTAACTGGCCTATTGAACAAACAATAGGAGAGGGAAAAGTAAAGCAACACGTGGTGCCTGACAACAGGTCTCCTTATGGAAGGAAGATCAGTACAATATACATTCTGGTTGCTTTTAGTGGGTATTGCATGGGCTTCTTAAAGTGGGGTGCCCCCTAAAAAAAAAAAAATGTAAAAGTCAGCAGCTACAAATACTGCAGCTGCTGACTTTTAATAATCGGACACTTACCTGTCCCAGGGTCCAGCGATGCGGAGGAACGAAGCCCCCCCTCGTTCCCCGCTCCGCTCGTGGCGCCAGCATTCTTACTGTGGGCTTCAGTCATGCGCAGTCATCTGGGACACGTAACAGGTCCCAGATGACTGTGCGGCGCCGAGGGGAAGTGATGTCAGTGCCCGGGCACTGAAGGTGGCAGACTACAAGGGACCCCCTAGCAACAGGCATTTAGAGGTGAGTGATTTTTTTTTTTTCCAATTTTAGCATCGCGTCGCTTCAAAATTGACCTGACATCTGGAAGGCTTTGCCACTGCCTAAATGCTTCCATTGATGTCGATGTAAACACACTGAAAATGCATCACATACACTCCTATGACATGTACAGTGTGCTTGAGATGAGTTTATAAAGCATTACTAGTGTAGCGCCATAACCCCTGCGTGTCGGCTATGTATTTTCTGGGCTTACCAATTACCTCCTCCTCGTAGCTCGTCATTCGTTGTCTAGGTGTTCCCAGGGTTAGTACCCAGTAATTTCAGAAGCTGACACTCAAATGTTATTTGCAAAAAGTAACGTTCAAATATGACACAGTCTCTCGATTGGGAATAGAGGGCATGGGTGATAAAGCTCAGGCACTTTAGAACTGCTGACATCAAATGAATGTCTCTTTAGATAGCCCAGAGAGTAGCCACTCGCAACTGAGCACTTCACTGTTGGCTAAACCCCTGGCTGTAGATCTAGCAGCCAACAAGTGATTCAAAGATTTGCAAAGTCTCTGCCACAGACTATGACGGACAGACGAAGGATGGGTTTAGGAACCTTTCCTATAGTACCTGAATCTTCCAGCCGTTTCGGCGATACCGTAGGAAATTAAGATTCACTAGTGTCCATACAATCTCTGCTCCCAGGCTCTTACCGAGCGGCCAGCTTCTTGGCCCTCCTCCAAAGAGTCCTCCCCTGGTCGCTTGTACGAGTTGCTGTGTCTCTCCAAAGCCGAGAGCACACCGGGACACCTCCAAGTTCTCCTTCAGTTACTGTGCCTCGAACTAGCCAGTTCCGAGGCTCGAGGACGGACGGATCCCCACCCCAGACCATGAGGGCCTCTTGGGCTGGTCAGAGTGACCATGCTTACAGGGCAGCAGACACTCCTTGGTCCAGGACCCCTCACGGGGTTGGTCCGGACCGGAACCAGGAATCAAAGAGCAAGCCGAACCCTGAACACGTGACTCCAGCATCTTAAGAACCCCTCCCCAGAATGCACAGCGGGGCCAGACGCGCCTGCTGATTGGGTCCGAGAAAATGGGTACCTAATACGTCCAACCAGACTGTGTTCTCAGCCGGTCACAGGTACTCACTTCACCTATGGCCAGGCAGAACTCCAGTACAGCCCAGTCAAACTGACGCCAAAGTAAAAGACCTAAACAATTAACCCCCAGAACTGAGTTACAGTTGTGGAAAAACTAAATTTACACATATAGCGCACAGTTTAGAAAAGTGTCGGCGCTACACTAGCCTAGATGATAATATAAAAATCCATGCAATAAAGACCAATACCGAGGGGACATCTAGCTACGTTTTTCTAACTCGACAGAAACATATCAAAAAAACGTCGCTAATGCATTAGTGCGATAATGGGTGCTCAAATTTCTTTGCGTGTGTAAATAAGCCCAACTGTCCTATTTTCTGGCTCAGTATTCTACAAACCTCAGACAAGCTGTATTCCAGATGCTCTTCTGCCAGACAGTAAACAGTACATCCTTTGTGGCCTAAATACCCTCTGTGTTTATTTGGTAAATTATTTTTAGCAATGATATTTTATTCTCTCTCTCCGTGAAGCCAGAAGACAAATTTCTGTCACCTAATAAAGATAATCTATATATAAACATCTTCTGTTTACAATAATAATTACAGATCAAACTAGTATTGCAGGAAATATGGTTATGCTCATATAATGTAAGGGTTGGGCCAACGGGGAGTGTCATTCATTAGTATGTGTAATTGCAGTGTTCAAGAAAACATAAGCGTAAAAAGTTCATGCAAGGTAATGGTGCCATGCTATTCAAGAGACACTAGTCACCTAGTCACCATAACAACTGTAAATAATAGGATTTAATTGCTGAACATTTTAGGGAAGAGAAACACCTGCTGTTATTTGCTGAGACTCATCCTGAATATTTTTCTTTCACCTTTGAATTCGCATTTTAGTATCTTATCTCTCAGTAAATATACATATAATGGGTCAACCACTGCTATCATAAAGCAGAATTCTAGAATCCTAACAGATTCGTTTTTAATAAATTAAAAGCTTGTTTAAAAACAATTTAACCCAGTTATGTATGGATTAAAAATAAAAAAATTACTATTTAAATGCAATTGGTGTAAGTGCTGATATTTGTCTAGATATCAGCCTTTTGTTATTCTGTGTACTCTGCACTCTGTACCAGTCGCATTATATATCACCAATAATTTGTGCAATACAGAATATCATTTAAATACAGTTCAAGACAAGAGGGTTAGCAGAGTTCTGTACACAATCTAATGCCGCGTACACACAATCTGAATTTCCGATGGAGAAATGTTCGATGTGAGCTTGTTGTCGGAAAGTCCGACCATGTGTATGCTCCTTCAAACATTTGCTGTCGGAATTTCTGCACACAAATGATTGGGAGCAGGTTCTCAAATTTTCCGACAACAAAGGAAAGTCCGATCGTGCGTACACAAGTCCGACGCACAAAAGTCCACGCATGCTTAGAATCAAGTACGAGACGGAAGCGCTCAGTCTTGTTAAACTAGCGTTCGTAATAGAGATAGCACATTCGTCACGCAGCAAATTTTTTAATCTTTCAATGCAGCCCATTATCTTCTTCTTTATAATGCTAGAATAATGAAGTTACTTTGCTGCTGATATTCACACAGTTCTGTCAAACTGATTTTTTTGTATTTCTCGTGATCTCATGAATAATCTTTGTTTTTGTTGTTTATATCTCCAGAATAATCTTTTTTTATTTTTTATAGTGATCTCCTTTTTTTGAAAAAATTTCTCCAGATCTCCAGAATAAAAACATTTTTTTTTTCCTAGTGATCTCCATAATATTTTTTTGTCGTTTTGTGTGTCAAGGTACCACAACACCATTATTATCTTGTATTTTTTTTACCTCAAATAGGTTGGTTGGTGTTGGTGTCCATTGTTAATTTGACATTGTATTTTTGAAATGTACCTGCCTACTCACAAACAAACTGTCCATTTTGAAGTAAAACACATAGCCAAGTATTTGTCAAAGCAAAAAATGTTAATTTATTTGGGGCCTAACAAAATAAAGAGGAAGGCAACGTTGGAGAAACAGTTGGAATTGTTAAAGCCTTTGTACCTCAGGGCAGACATCAATTATTTGACAGGCCAAATTGGTAACCTGAGGAGTCCATTTAATAGAGAGCACAATCCGGTCCAGGACTCCAAGAGATCGGGAGCAGCAGCAGATGACATATATGTCCAAAGGCTGTGGTCTTATAACAGCCTGCAACTTTTGCCAGACCACACCAAATCCAGGCCATCACTCTCAACACTTTCTTCTATGCTTCCTTCCAGGCTGCTGTCGTGGGTTGGGTAGCTGTGTTGTTGGAGGTGTTGCTGGAGGTGGTGCAGGGGTAATATGGTCCAACTCACACAGGTGGGTTTTAGTTGTGAGTTGGCCCCTCATCCCCTTGTTTAGGGCCTGAAGTATAACCTCCTCACAGATGAAACATTGGCCCTCCTCCATTTATTCCAGTTTACTGGCTGTCAGACAGCCATACAACTCGGGGCCACCAAGGGTTGTTGTGAGGACCACAGTAGCCTGTCGAATCGAAACAGTCGCTGACTCCTTCAGGTTCTTCGCCTTCCTGGTCCTTTTTGTTGGAAGGTGGAGGGGAGGAACCTGGAATTCAGTCAGGCTGCTGGGCACGGCCACCTCCTGGCTTCCACTTTCCACGGCCACCTCCTGGCTGCCACTTTCCATGGCCTCCTCCTGGCTGAGACTTTTCTGTGTATGAAAATGGGACATAGTTTTAGTTTTTTGGTCATCAATCACACAATTTTGAGCTCAAGACTGTTGCAAATTAAATGTTAACACAATAGAAAAAACTATCATTCTGACCCCAGCATTTTTCATTCTTGTCCCAATCCTTTTTGGCTACTATTGTCTATTGATATGTAAACCACTTTGTTAAATCAGAAATTAGTGATCAGTAATAGAATCTAGTTAACATCATTCAATTTTTCACAAGAAATATGTTGAACAATGCTATACCTGGCTCAAGCTGGGCTCCTCCACATCTTCTTCCTGGGTGGAAGGCCCAGGTTGGACTTCTGAAGACTCATCTGATGTGGAAGAAAGGGTGGAAGGAAGTGTTGATAGCAATGGCCTGGGTTCACTCTGGTCTGACAAAAAAACGCAGTCTGTCGTAGCACCAGAGCCTGGGGACATAAATGTCATCTGCTGCTGCTCCTGATCTCATGGAATCCTGGACCTTTTTGCGCTCCCTATTATATGTGTTCCTCAGGCCACCAATTTTGGCCTTCAAATAGGGGATGTCTGCGGTGGGAGTCACCGTCTTCACTAATTCCAACAGTTTCTTCAGCGCTGCCTTCCTCTTTAGCTTGTTGGAGTATTTTTGGTGTTTGACTTGCCACAGACATGGCAGCTCCCTGTACATGTCTTTGAAGTTTGGCAGGAAGTCTGGGTCAGTAAATGTATCCATTTTCTCTGCAAGACACAAAACAAGACAAACCCTAATGTCAGGCTAAACTCTTCTACTATTGTCCCAATATAGGCCTCAATCTATAAGCAGTATAGGCCACTAACCACTCATGCCCCAAGTTAAAATTGTACCTTAGTTTGCACGATTGGTGCTTATGCTACTCCATCCTCCGCTCACAGATCGCACGTACGACGCACGGGTGTTATGCTTTATATACGCTGCGCATGCGTGAAACTCCGCCCCTGACCTTCTTTCTAGTGTATTTCCCGCCCCTTCTCTTTCGGGGCAGTGGGAGAGCACATGGCGGAGAGACAGAAGGTGCGTCATAATAGCAGCAAGGAGGAGGACGACAAAAGCCTGGAGCAAGGCAGATCCAGGATGAGATATAAGGCCTCAAATATGTCCTTTGTAGAGATAGTGGACATCTTGAAGAGTGCCAATTATGATGGAAAGTATGGACCATACCCAAACCCAAATGTGAGAAATGCATGTGTAAGAATTGGTCACACTGTAGCAACCAATTCTTCGTCCATGAACTCCTCCTCGCCCTGTTCATGGACTGAACTCCAACATCAAGCCCAAGCACAGCACGAACTCTACGATGAGTACGTACCCGCAACATGGCTTGAAAATGGTCGGCTGGTCAGAACGAACTAACAGAACGCACTGAAAATCAGAAGGAACCTGAGAAAAGCGATCTGAAAATCAGAAATGAGCGGACAACAACGCACTGAAAAACAGAAGCAAACTATTAAATAGAACACACTGAAAGACAGTAACAAACTGACAACAGGCTCTGAAGAACAGATACAAACCCACAAGCACAAACTGAAAAGCAGAAATGAACTGAAAAGCACGAGGCTGAAAAGCGCGAATCGTCTCTCACCAAACTTCTACTAACACGAGATAAACACGAGATTAGCAGTAGGAGCCCAAAGGGTGGCGCACTGGCTATTGAAGTTCCTTTTTGTAGCCCTGTAGTACGTGTTGTACATCACCGCGTTCTTGACGTTCGGAATTTCCGACAACAACATAATACCGCGTACACACGAGCAGTTTTGCCATCGGAATAAACTCTAAAGGTTTCTCCGACGAAATTCCGATCAAGTGATCTTGCCTACACACGGTCACACCAAAGTCCGACCGTCTAGAGCGCGGTGACGTACAACGCGTACAACAGGACTAGAAAAAGAAAGTGCAATAGCCAGTAGCCAATGCTTTCATCTCATACTTGCTTCAGAGCATGCGTCGTTTTTGGTACGTCGGAACAGCATACAGACGAGTTGTTTTCCCGATAGGAATTGGTTCCGTTGGAAAAATTTAGAACATGTCCTCTTTCAAGGTCAGTCAGAATTTTTGACGTAAAAAGTCTGATGGGGCATACACGCGATCCAGAATATATGATGAAATGCTCCTGTCTGACTTTTTCTGTCGGAAATTCCGCTCGTGTGTACATGGCATTAAGGCTCTGTACACACTGATGTGACATAGGATCCGACTTGTGAGACCCCAATGTCCAATGTTGTATTTATTTTTAAATTCTTCTGTCAACTGAAATCTATCTTTATGATGTTTTCTCACATTTCATTGAACAGCAGATATTAGATCAAAAGTGGGAGGTTCTACAGTTTAAGTTACCAAGCTCTGTTGAAACACACAGTGCTACCAATCCAAAATGGTTTCTGGCACTGTGGGCTAGAGAGGTTTAGGAAGCAAGAGGAAAGGCAGAGAGGATCTCAGTTTTTTGATTTTAGTCTTGCCCATTAAAGAGACACATGTTGCCCATTCAGGGCAAAGTGACGTTACCTTTTGATAGCATCCCCCCAGCAAGGTATGCTTACCCATATGTGCTTCCCCACCTCCTCTCTACTCTATTGATGCCTTCACTCTGTTCATGTAATGGAGCAGAGATTCAGGATTTTGAATTAGTGATCAGTCCCCTGTTGCAGTGCTTGGGCCTGAGAGTTCAATCATCAGGCCCATACACTCTGACGTGGGAGGCAGTGATGTCATCTACTAAGTAAACTCTGACACCATCCAACACTGAAGCTTACCCAGTGTGCACTCCTGCAGCAGGTGGGTGGTAAGGGAGGAAATGTGGGTGAGCATTCCTTCCTAGGGAAGTGAGCTATTGTGGGTTACTATAACCTTGCCCTAAATAGGCAGATGGCAATGTCTATTTAAAGTGGAAGTCAAGATAGAATTAAGATAAAGTTTAGTAGAGACACTCCAAGTATATGGATTAAAACAATCAAAATGTATTGCCAGGAATATCAGGAATGCTGGCTGCAGAGCAATAATTAAAAATGTGAGATACAATAATTGGGGCAAATATTGGTTTAAATTAAACAAATGCGTTAATATATATCTAAAGCCAAATTTTATTATTTTTTTTTATTTAGAATAGGGAACAGTTAAATCATGTTACTCATGCATTATTGTTTGTTTGCCTTCAAATAGTTTTGTCTTTTCCTCACTCCATAGCTGTGGTATGCTTTGTGTGGTTAGTTCCACCCTTCTTTTTTCATGCTTAGCCTCCATTCATTACATATCCTATATTCTGCACTGGGGTTGATTTACTAAAATTGGAGAGTGCAAAATCTGGTGCAGCTGTGCATGGTAGGGGATCGGCTTCTAACTTCAGCTTTGACAAAAATAAACCTGGAAGCTGATTGATTTCTATGCAGACCTGTACCAGATTTTGCACTCCATTATGATTTTTTGACCTATCTGATGTTCATCTGTTATAATTTTCACAAGTTTTGGATAAACGCTTTCAACGGTCTGCAGGATGTCATTTGGATTGAGTCACTGTCTGCCAAGCTACTGAGACTATCTCACCATGACTGGATCAGTTATAGAGATCACAATTTCATTGTTTACAGTGTGGAAGCAGAACAGGTTAAAACCTCTGTCAGTTTATTTCTCCTATATGTGTATCATTGAACATATTTTCCTTTATTTCCCATCTGGTAGACACAACAGGAAGTAAAGGAAATCTCTTCAACATGAAGTGAATCCTTTTTTGGACAGTTGTGACCAGAACAAGTATCCCTATTAGACGATTTTCCCGTCTATGCTGTTCTAGTGATAACCCAAAATTTGTAATTTCCTTCATTTTCAATCTAACTGGCTGTGGGGACCCAGGCAACAATAAAAAGTTTAATGCCGCGTACACGAGCTGACTTTTCGTCGGACTCGGTCCGACGGTCTTGCCGATGGACTTTCGACGAAGTTCCGACAAACTTTTTGAATGAACGGACTTGGCCACACACAATCACACAAAATTCTGACGGATTCGAACGTGATGACGTATGACCGGACTAGAATAAGGAAGTTCGTAGCCAGTAGCCAATAGCTGCCCTAGTGTCGTTGTTTGTCTCGGACTAGCACACAGACGAGTGGATTTTTCGATAGGAACTGGGTCCAGCGGAGTTCCAGCAGGAAAATTTAAGACATGTTTCTAAAGTCTGTCGGATTTTTCGACAGCAAAAGTCCGATGGAGCCCACACACGATCGAATTGTCCGACGGATTCGTTCCGTCGGACCTTTGCTGTCGAAAAAGTCCTCTTGTGTGTACGTGGCATTAGCCTTAGATACACCTTACACTCAAGAATTCCCCAGTATGCAGGCAGCTGAAATGATAAAATGTTGCAGCAGGAAATAAAAGATGGCACCCTCCTGGCAATACAGGAAAGTGTGAACCAGGAGAGTTGCTTCTGGTGAATTTTGTGACACTTATAATATTTTAGCAAAATAAAAATAAGTGTGACGTTATTATATTACAGAATGGCATAGAAAATGCAAAAGGTAAAAAAAACAGGACAAAAAAAAACAGTTCAGTTAAAGTGGTTCTAAAGTCACATATGTTAATTACTTTGATTCTCTCAGAGACGCAGAGGAGATAGCTGGATGATGGAGGCACGTAAACTGACCACCAGTTTATACAATTATATTTTAAATAAATACACAGATATAATTAATTATAACTGGGAATATATTATGACACACTAATCCTGTATTATTAATTATCAATATTTCTATTTTATAAAAATATATTTCTCAATTTCATTTTCAACTCCTAACTACATACCATTGTAGATATTTTAGTCCAAGAATACTCTAACCCGCTGACCTCCAGTAATAGGATTTTAGGGGTCTCCAAACTTTCTAAAGAAAGGGCCAGTTTATTGCCCTTTAGACCTTAGGGGGTCCAGACTGTGGCTCGTGAGAGTAGAAAATGGAATATAGATTTATAGAATAATGCCCCATTGATGGTGTCAGTGAGAAGAATAATGTCCCATCTTTGGTATCAGTGAGAGGCCTCATATCAGTGGGAGAAATAGATAAATAGAGAAACCAGATAAAGGCAAGCAAAAAGGGCCGCATCCGGCCCCCGGGCCGCAGTTTGGAGACCATTGCTGTACATGAACAGTTGTTGCAGAGCCCATTCACACGCCTCTTTCTAACCTGCTTTTTCTACCCTGACTTGGTTGGAAACCTAAGGATACAGTTAAAAATACAATTTACAATACAAGCACGCTTGTTCATATGTCATTAAAAGTCAAATTAATAAAATAATTCTGCAGCTTAAAAAAAAGAAACAACATATTTTTGGCAGCTAAAACTGTTTAAATGTGTGAATTTAGGCTGCTGGCATGAAGATCTAGTTTAAATATCCAGTACACTAAATCTTTTAATGAGCTCAGCAGCAGAAAAAATACCTACCAGCATTAACTTAGAGCTAGCATCAGATATATTTTTCATTTTCATTCATACTGTTAAGTGCATACACAGCCCATACATTATTCTTTTTTTTCCATTCAACCAGCAGGTTTCCATCGAGTGCATGGATGGAGGAATCCTCCCCACTGAGTTATATTCTGACAGCGGGGAGACTTCCCTGCCTTTTAGAATGCACTAATCATTGCTGCCAGCTATCAATCAATCCATCTGTGTATGGCCGCCTTAAGTGATGTATACTGTAAACATAGTACAGGTATTTATTACCTCTCACAACCTATCCAAACGCGTCACCTCCATCCGTGACGCCGTACAGATCGGATAAGCTTTGGCATATATGCTCTTTTTTTAAACTGTGGTGGTGAAATCACCTCCTACAGCACTGAAGTCACGGCTTTACATATTGTGGGAGCAAACGCTGTCAGAATAAATAAACACATGCTGCAGCTGAATGGCATACCTGCTAAGCAAATGATGTTTAACAAAGTAACCTTACATTATAACAGTAAGGCATACCATACCTGCAAAGCAAATACAATAAAACATAGTAAAAATAAAACATTACAGTTCTAAAATACAGTAACAGAGAGAGAACAATAGATAAAGAAACAATAATGAGTGAACAATAGAGCAGACAGTAGAGAGCAAACATAAGAGAGAGAACAAAATCTCATCTTTTGAGACCCTGTGTTTGTGTGCCCTAGGAATGTGCAGTGCTGTACCCTAAGCTAATACTCCACTAGTATGTGGTAGCGTCTGAAACAGTCACCGATGCAGAGACCAGGTGTCACACCTAAATCCGTATTTTCTGCAGACATGACATCTTCTTTGGGGTGTTCTTTGGGCAGGGGTACCAGGGAGGACATATGGAAAATGCCTCTCATGCAGCTGGCTCACTGCATTTGCGTTGGGAAGGTGGGGCATAGCACCGTCTGGGAACAGAAGGGCTGTAACAATCTCTTCCTGGAATTATAGGAAGGATCCAGTTCATCCTGACGCTTTGTATAGCACAAAAGCATTCAGCAGAGCCAATTGAAATAAGTATACAGAAACTTTTTTGTACCAACGTCTGGCCTTACGGGCAATTAGGTACGGCGTCAACAACTGGTCGTTGAGGTCCTCCCCTCCCATGTTAAGGTTGTATTCGTGGACACAGAGGGGTTTCTCCACAACACTAGTCGCCGTAGGAATTTGGACTGTCGTATCTGCGTGAAGGGAGGACAGAACGAAAACATTCCGTGAATCCTTCCACTTCACTGCTAACAAATTATTACACTTCAAGCAGGCTCTTTCCCCGTCTAAGTTGGTATTCTACAAGCCATTGGGGGAAGCCATGGTGATTAGATTGCACGGTGCCACATGTGCCAATTTAACAATCAAAAAGGTGACTAAAAATTGTCACGCTCGTGCAATATTTGTCCATGTACAAGTGGTACCCCTTGCCGAATAAGGGTGACCCCAAGTCCCACACAATCTCACCAGAACTCCCTATATAGTCTGGGCAGTTCTCTGGCTCTACGTGACTATCTTTTCCCTTGTAAACCATAAAACTATATGTATAGCCTGCTGCCCTGTCACAAAGCTTATACATCTTGACCCCATATCTGGCACGCTTGCTGGGAAGATAATGTTTGATAGGCAAGCAGACAGAAAACGTAATCAGGGACTCATGAACGCAGACAACTTGATCGGGAGTAAACAAGGCTGCAAACTGCTGGTTGAAGTGGTTTACGAGGGGCTGAATTTTGTAGAGCCGATCAAATCCAGGGTCACCCCGAGGATGACAGTGTTCGTTATCATTGAAGTGCATGAACCGCAAGATCTGCTTGTATCGTGTCCTGGTCATAGAGGCAGAGAACACGGGCATATGGTGAATTGGGTCAGTGGACCAATATGACCGCCACTCACTCTTTTTAGTTATGCCCATGAGGAGGGATAGGTCCAGGAAGGTCTTAAATTCGGAAACCGTAATAGGTTTCCAGTCTCTAGTAAGGGTCAACTGGGGATTAGCGACGATGAATTAACCAGCAAGCAAATTGCTTTGGTCCACAATAGATCTATAGAGATCTTCCGTGAAAAACAGTGAATAAAAATCAAGTGACGTAAAATCAACTGTTTCCACCTGAATTCCACGTTGGCCAGTGAATGGGGGAAGTACGGGCGCTGCAGAAGTGGTGGGCTCCCAATTTGGATTGGCAAATGCAGCAGGAAGGTCTCTATAGGCTTGACTGGCCTGTGTTTGTCTTCTTCTTGGTGGCTGCTGGACAATACTCATGCTAGCCACTTCACCAGCTTGAACTGCACTTATGGGACTCGCCATGTCACCAAGTGTTACTGCAGTGCTGGATGTACAACCAGGATGTACTAGGCCGCTGGTGCTTGCCAGTTCACCATAAGGATGAGCAGCACTAGTACTGGTTCTCTGTTCCATACCAGAGCCCTGCGGTTCTTTCACCTCAAAGATAGCATAAGAACGGGGTCGGGCGCGCCTGACCTTGGCAGGGACCACTACTCTGTCATCAGAGCTATCTGTCAGAATGCCGCTGCTGTCTACTGGTTCATATTCTGAGCCAGAATCGGACAGATGGGTGACTTCCTCTTCAATATCTGTCATGCTCAGAAACGTGTAGGTCTCTTCACTACTGTACCTTCGATTTCACATTTTGGCCTCCAAATTTACTGGTACAGTAGTGAGACTCACAGGAAAAAGAGCTCCTGACTGTCAGCGAATTCTTCAAATGATACAAAAAAAATTGTTAGCATTCGCAGGGATCAGGCCTGACGAATGCTGCAGTTATGTGTTTAGTGTTTTTGTAAGTGATAGTGATCGATTGATACTGCACTTGGGTGGGCTGGGCTGGGCGGAGGGGCTAAATGCAGGTGCTAGCAAATATCTGGGCTGATCCCGCTAACACTGCATTTTTGGGAACCCCAAACTGCTTGGGACGCTAGTATAGATCAGATCAGATATCGATACGTTCAGACACTATACTACTAAGGGAGGTGTATGGTGCGTGCGTGGGTGTTAGTGCTACTGCCACTGACGCTGACGCTGCCTGGGGCAATGCAGACCCTATCTGACACTAAAACCTAACTGATATCACCCGCCGGGTGATTAGGGGGTTAAAAATGTATTGGGTACTATACGGTGGGTGCCCTGACACTATAAAAAAATAACTAGCTAAGCAGCCTCACCTGTAACACTAATACAGTGATCACTGGTGACAGGGTGTGTTCAAGAGGTTAAACCTTTGTTAGGGGGGTCCCTAGACCTATCTGGGCCTACTACTAAGTACCCTAACACTGATTTTTGTCACTAATGACACCAGTACAGTGATCAAAAAAAAATATGAACACTGCACTGGGTGACACAGTAACAGGGAGTGAAGGGGAGTAACTGGGGGGGGGGGGGGCAATCGGGGGGTGACAAGTGTACCTACGTGTACTGGTGCCAGTGTAGTGTTGGTGCACTTACTCTGAGATGTTTTCTCTCCTCTCAGGAATGAAAAGACTTCCACGAGGAGAGATGACATCACTTCCCCTGCTGTGTTTACACTTACACAGGCAGGGGAAGGATTTTATTCGCCAGGACCGATCACCAGGTCCAGCCCAGAAATCATTGGCCTGGGCCTGGAGACTGATCGGTTCTGAAGCGAATCCAATCATCGCGGCCGCCTAGGGGGGCGCACGCGCCTGACGTATAGCTACAACGATTATAACGAGTATAACTGCGGCGGCTGGTCCGAAACTGGTTAATTATCCCAAAAAATATATAAAAGTGTATTATAAAAGTATAAAAAGCGTCCTCATATTAAAAACGTAACAAGACAATAAAATAACACTGTGACCTCTTTCATTTCATTCCTGCATTGATAGCCTTAATAGCCATGGGAAAGAAGCTCTCTTTAAATCTATTTGTCCTAGTTTAAATCACCCTAAAATGTCTCCCAGATGGCAAGTCCAAAGAGTCTAACACCAATTAAGGGAGGGCACAAAAGTCTGGTCAGATGCATGTGTCAATTGCGCCCTGGGGGCAGGTGTGGGAATAAAACGGTAAGCTATATTGTGAAAAATAGACATAATGGTAGTGTCAATCTAGACCACAAAAAAAAAAAAACACAATGAAAGATAAAAAATAGTAAAAAGACTCCCAATAAAACTTTTATGGAAAAAAAAAGCCAAAAAAGCCAAACACTCACCCCAAATGCTTGATGGGCTCACGAAAACATCGCCCCAAATTAGATGGGGAAAAAAAAGTGGGGGGAGAGGAACAATATTTCCGTAGACAAAATCAAGGATACCACAGCCTAAAAAAAAAAAGTCAGGAAACTGGCTATCGCATTTTAAGAAGCCCTAAAATCACAGCCTGGAAAGTTTACACTTACAGTTTTTATAAGTTACAAAAAAATAAAAAAAAAAGTAAAAAAAATAAAAAAGTTTAAAAGTAGAAAAAATGAAAAAAACTTCAAAAAAATGTGCCATTTTATTGAGTTAAGGGTCTGTTGTTACTGGTGTTTTATTGGTAACTGCTGTTGTTTGCTTTTCAGGAACGCCATTCTGCTGCAGCACTGATCTGTTTATTCTGACAGCAGCTGGGTGTTCTTTCAGAATACATAGGTCAGGGGTTGCAGCACTGCAGGAGGAGATTTCTCATCTGCAGTTTAAAAAAAAAGAATGTATATGCCCAAGCATGGGAGCCTGGGGTGGTCAGTGGGTGGATTGCTCCTATGCTTCAGTATATATACTTTTCTTTTTGGCACAGATTTTTATTTTAAAAAAGTTGTTGTTTTATTGAGTTAATGTTATATTGTTACTGTGTTTTATTGTTAACCGTTGTTTGCTTTGTAGAAACGCCAATCAGCTGCAGCACTCATATTTTTTTCTGACAGCAACAGGATGTTGCTTTTAAAATACATACATCAGTGCTTTCAGCGCTACTGGAGGAGATTTCTCAACTGCAGTAAAGAAAAAAAATAAAAAATAAAAGTATATTCCCAAGCATGGGGACCTGGGGTGGTCTGTGGCAGATTGCTCCTATATTTCGGCATTTATTTTTTTCACTTTTTTTGGCAGGGATTTATTCATTCACATAGATTGATGTGGTTGCAGGCATCATTTTGGTATCATTTTTTTCAGCCGGTGGGCGGCTTTCATGTAAAAGCAATCCTAGTGGATAATTGGCTGCTGGATTACTTTTACGAGCAGGAGGAGTGGATGTCCCCTCCCCAGTCATCACTTTCAACGGCTTTCTCCGGTACTCCCATCCCACTGGGAAATCAGAGAATGCAGCCGGTGGTTCCACTAGCCCCCCCACTTTCCTGGCCTGCCAGGCTGCATGCTCAGAAAAGAGTCTGGTATGGATTTTGGGGGGACCCCACGCCATTTAAAAAAGAAAATTGGTGTGGAGTTTTCCTTAAAATCTATACCAGACCCAAAGGGCATGGTATGGATTTTGGGGGGGACCCCATGCCATTTTTTTCTTAATTATGTCATAGGGTTCCTCTTAACCACTTCAATACACTGTATTATATACTCTGCACTACATTGTATTATATACTATGCACTGCATTATATACTCTTCACTGCACTGTGTTATATTCACTGCACTATACTGTACACTGTATTATATACACTACACTGACAGCACTATATACTCTGCACTGTATTATATATACTACACTGACTGCACTATATACTCTGCATTGGGTTATATACACTACACTGACTGCACCCTCATTCCACTAACTACCTTGCCTGATCTCTCTCCATTAATGCACACTATACACGGCTCCCACTGTACACAGGTCAGGTGCATGCGTTGGCCAATCAGCAGCCTTTAATGCACTGCGATCTTGCAGTGCATTATGGGGTGCTCCGCGAGTGCCCCATATGTTCGTTTATTCTACAAACAAACGAACACCTGGTGTTTGAGTCGAACTTACACTCGACTTGAACATCAGGCCCATCCCTAGTAAGGAGTATTTAAAGCAAGGGCGGCCCATCCAATAAGGGCGCATGGGCGCCGCTCCCCCTCCCTCCTGCCACCCCCTCTATGTAGAATGGATAGATTCATGCATTGTATGAATCTATTCACGGCCACGGCCGCTGCCGCCACCCCCTTTTCAGGTGTCCGGCCCCTTTTAGGATGCCGAGCGCCTGAATTCCTGCGGCAAGGGTGTTTTTTTGAAGCACCTGAATAGAGCCATAGGCTCTAATAGGCTTCAAAAAATGTGGATTGCGAGCGCAGAGCATTGCGCTCTGCAGTCCACCCAGATGTGTTAGTAAAGCAAATTAATATTTGCTTTTCTAATACTGAACCACCTCTCCGCCAATCAGGTAGCGCGGGTCTGATACCTGTCACCTGATTGGCTGAAAGGACAGGCGCTGCTATTGGGCGCCTAGCAGGAAGCAAGAAGAGACACACGGAGGACACAGCTCGCCACTGCCTGACCCACCACCAAGAAGTGCCGGTTAGAGTGGGCGGGCGGGAGTCACAATGGCTGCATTTGATGGGCACAGTGGTGGCATTTGATGGGCACAGTGGTGGCATTTGACAGGCACAGTGGCTGCAATTGACTGCCACAGTGGCTGCATTTGATGACACAGTGGCTGCATTTGATGGGCACAGTGGGTGCATTTAATGGCACAGTGCCTGCATATGATGGGCACAGTGGCTGCATTTGATGGGCACAGTGGCTGCATTTGATGGGCACAGTGGCTGCAATTGATGGGCACAGTGGCTGTAATTGATAGGCACAGTAAGGCTGAAATTTATGTTTTTTTTCAATATTTTTCAGTTTGTTTGCGCCCCCAAAAAAAATTTGAGCACCAGCTGCGACTGATTTAAAGTGATTGTAAAGTCTTGTTTTTTTAAATATAAAAATAACAAACATGTTATACTTACCTGCTCTGTTGTAGTGGATTTGCACAGAGCAGCATGGATCCTCCTCTTCTCAGGTTCCTCTTTTGTGCTCCTGGCCCCTCCCTCCTGTTGAGTGCCAGCTCCCTGTGTCCATTCAGACACAAAGCCGCGGCCTGGTCCCACGCTTCTCTCTCCTGATTGGCTAGCTGACTTTGATTGACAGCAGTTGGAGCAAATGGCGCTGCTCTGTGTCTCAGCCAATCAGGAGGGAGAGGCTCATGTGGCCAAGACACTTGTGGACATCTCTGGATAGAGCTGGAGCTCAGGTAAGCATTAGGGGAGCTGAGGGGGACTGATGCATACAGAAGGCTTTTTTTCTTAATGCATAGAATTCATTAAGATAAAAAAAAAACTTCTGACTTTACAACCCCTTTAAGACTTTGGAGGCTGCAGTCAAGTAAGTCAGAAGTACGACCAGTCTCATAGCCACCCATCAAGCTATTCGTTTTTAGATGGAAAGTGTGTTGGGGGATTCCTTTACTTTGTGATGAAAATGTCCCCATAAAGATACACCACAAGCGTGCCAAAGCCAAATGAATAAGCTTTTGCCCTGCTCTACAGTCCTTTTCTCCTGAGGGCAATAAGATTGTGTATGCACATTAAGCTGCCCTGTTAAGTCTATGACCGCCTTTAAATTGGATACCTTTCACCTGCAACATTCAACAGACAAATTGGATATTTATTTGGTGAGGTAATTCATTACACATTAAGTGTTTACCTTGACTAGGAAGTTGAAAAGTAATTAAACGTTGGTGTCCAGCCCAGATCATTGTGTTCGTAGATTAAGCATCTTCATCTATCATGTCAATCTTTTAATTAACCGTTTATTTTTTAGTTGTTTTTTAAATAGAGCCAAGTAACTGGTTTGGTGAGTCTAAGTGCCCATCTATAAACATGTAAATTGTAATGTGTTTTACTTATTCATGTTTTGTTATGTTATTGAGGTATGGGACCCTAGAGAGCTTGTAGTTGATGTTAATTACAGTTTGCAGACACAACCTGTGCTTTGCTCATGCAGATTCACTTAAAGGCTAATTCCTGGAGCTCTGTGAATGGAGAGACTACATGTCTACAATTCCAGCCTCATAACTGAAGGTCTATATTGAGGTACGGGCTTGGGGGAAGAATCTGTAGGAGCCTGTGCATAGCGTCGACGATCCACTGTTCATGGTTGCCCCAACGCCTGCATGGGGTGCATTTATTAAATTTTTGCAAACAGTGAAATTTGTCTTTAATTGCAACCCTTACTTTTCAAAAGTTTTTATTGAGCATAAAACAAGTATACAGATATTACAAACATGGAGTAACATCCAATCAGAATCAATATATGGAACTTATGTGTTACAGAACGTAATGAACTCCTCAGGCATATACATGGCTGTACATAAATTTCTGATATTAGTGTACAGAAAGGAAACACATCATAACGTAAAATAATAAAGCATGGACATAAAACACTACTTGTAACAACTGGTGATGTATGGGATGCTCACCAAAAAGAACAAAATAGATCTGTGTCTATAAATGATAAAATGTAGACAAATATTATTATCTCTAAAGCTCAAGAGTACAAAACTGCTATTATGGGAAGGAATTCTATATCTAGACACCTAAAATGGGATTAAACTTATGACAGAGATGGAGCTGTAAGGTATGGATGTGAATTGATATGAAGTCCTAACATAAGAGAGAGAATGGAAAAGGCTGAAAGGTAAGAGATAATGGAGACTGGTGTGGACACTCTTGGCATTTAAACAATTGCTTGTATCGCTATCGACAAGTCATAAGCCCCATACACACGGTCGGACTTTTTCATGGATTCTGTCCGATCGGACAATGTTGTTGAAAAATCAGACCGTGTGTATGCACCATCGGACAGTGTACGTCGGATTGTCCGACGGACAAAGTCTTATCTCCTGCTGGAAAGATTTGCCGACAACACGGTCCGATCACACCAAATCCGATCGTGTGTACGGTTGTCCGACCGGACAAAGTGCTACGCATGCTCAGATCACATTACAAGACCAAAGCTATTGGCTACTAGCCTCTACGTAGTCCCGTCGTAGGCAAGAAACGTCACCACGTTCAGAATGATCGGATTTTCCGACAACTTTGTCCGACCGTGTGTACGCAAAACCAACATCAGACAAAGTATGACGGACAGGATCCGACCGACCTGGTCCGCGGATTGTCCGACTGTGTGTATGGGGCTATAGAATGACCCAATACATAAGACAAGTCATAGAATGACCCAATACATAAGACAAGTCATAGAATGACCCAATACATAAGACAAGTCATAGAATGACCCGATACATAAGACAAGTCATAGAATGACCCGATACATAAGACAAGTCATAGAATGACCCGATACATAAGACAAGTCATAGAATGACCCAATACATAAGACAAGTCATAGAATGACCCAATACATAAGACAAGTCATAGAATGACCCAATACATAAGACAAGTTAACCTAATAGATATATCCTATCCTAAATGTTAATAATAGGAAAGGGGAACCTAAGGTGAGGGAAGATAAGGGAGGGGAGGACAGGTAACATGTAAGGCCGAGCCAAAGGATCAGGAGGGGAATGTGTAGACCAGCTACACATTAAGTATCGGGAAGGGAGCTGTGGGATAGAAGAGTATCATCCTGTAAAGCTTGAAATTCTTGGGTAGTGGTGAATTGTATCCAGCAAGACCAAGTTTGGTTGAATTTAAATTGCGTTTCTTTGGCTTGATGTATGATCTCTTCCATTTCAGCTGTTTTTTGAATACGAATAAACCAATCTTTGACCGTTGGTGGAAGAGTAGAGCGCCAGTTTCGGGGGATACACATATTTGCCACCATGATCATGTGCATGGGCAAGGAACGGAAATATGTGCGCATGGAGTGGGCTGGATAGTGTAACATAAATTGAGCTGGGGAGTATTCCAGTTTATAAGATGTGATATCTTGTATGAGTCTATGCACATTTTCCCAGAAGGGTTGTATTTTGGTGCAGGACCTTACTTTACTGTCCCCCCCCCCCTTTAATCTGACCATGAAAACAGTGGAAGCCCTATGTAAGCTCCTGTTTGCAACTTGGAGCTTACAGTGGGACAAAGATGTGCTCCTCAGAACTATGTGACAACACTAATGCCACGTACAAATGATCGGAATGCTCGTCGGAAAAGCCTTGGATGGTTTTTCCGACGGAATTCTGACGGAATTCCACTCAAGTTTGTGTTGCCTACACATGGTCACACCAAATTCCAACCATCAAGAACGCGGTGATGTGCAACACTATGACGAGCCGCGAATATGAAGTTCAATGCTTCCGAGCATGCGTCGAATTGTTTCTGAGCATGCGTCTGAATTTTGTGTGTCGAAATTGCCACAGACGATCGGAATTTAACATGCTCTCAATCTTTTGCTGCCCGAAATTCTGCCAGAAAGTACGATGGAGCCTACACATGGTCGCATTTTCCAACCAAAAGCTCACATTGGTCTTTTGCTGGCGGAATTTCCGATCGTGTGTACGCGGCATTAGTGCCTCTCCAGTCAGTCAATAAGCAGGAGCATTGTCAAGTGAGAGGATATGGAATGAGTCAGATGTTTTCTATTCCTGGGAGTACCAGATTTTTGTCTCCACTCTTAGCTGCCAACAAAAATAAAGGTGAGTGTGTGCAGCTGGAGAAAGGGGCAGTTACGTGAGCCTGTTGCTTTTGTCTTGCTCATAGACATTAGATTTATTAGATATTAGATCGTTTTCAGCCAGATCTCAGACTATTATCTAATATCTATAGTAAGGAAAGGGTAAGGTCAGGGGTGTTGATAGGATTGTAAAAGCTCTGCGACCCCTTTGGGCACCCAAAGTTGGGTAATAATGTGGCACACTGTGCATGTCAGGGTGCACAGTTGGTGTGATCAAGGTGTGTTAACAGAGAGAGGGTCTTAAAGGGGAAAAGTTAAACAGAACCCGAGCCTACTCATTGAATGCATAAAAACAAATATACCCCAGTCCTTACACCCATTAAATATGCTTTGATTGTTGTGCCACAAACAAAAACCTTTTTTAGTACAATCATTTAAAAAAAAGAAAATTCTTCCATAACATGATCTTGTGCACACTGAAAATAGAAGGGCTACAATCAAGAGTACAAAATGCACAGAGTACAGGGGTCAAGAGTACATAATGCTCAGCATGCAGGGGTTAGGAGTACATAATGTACAAAGCACAGAGTTCAGTAGTATGTAATGCACAAAATGCGGGTGTCAGGAGTGTTTAACACAGAGTGGGGGTGTCAGGGATGTGTTACACACATATTGTAGGGGTCAGGAGTGTATAACACACAGAGCGCAGGGGTCAGGAGTGTGTTTTACACCGAGGGTTTAGTAATGGGTTGTGCAATGCACAAAATGCAGGGGTCAAGGTAGTGCATAATTCAACCTAGAAGCATTACTCTCCCCCACTGTGTCCCCTAAGTAAAAATCCCCCCTCAGGCATGTGAGGGTTAGTATTAGGATTATATCCAGGGTTAGTATTAAGGTTATAAGCAGGATTGGTGTGAGGGTTGGAGTTAAAGTTACAGCGACGGTTAGTGTGAGTGTTATGCCGCGTACACACAAGCGGACTTTTCGACAGCAAAGGTCAGACGGAACGAATCTGTCAGACAGTTCGATCGTGTGTGGGCTCCATCAGACTTTTGCAGTCGAAAAATCCGACAGACTTTAGAAATAGAACATGTCTTAAATTTTCCCGTCGGAACTCCTCTGGATCCAGTTCCTATCGAAAAATCCGCTCGTCTGTGTGCTAGTCCGACGCTAGGGCAGCTATTGGCTACTGGCTACGAACTTCCTTATTCTAGTCCAGTCGTACGTCATCACGCTCGAATCCGTCAGAATTTAGTGTGATTGTGTGTGGCCAAGTCCGTTCATTCTAAAACTTTGTCGGAACTCCCTTGAAAGTCCATCGGAAAGACCTAGTCCGTCGGAAAGTCCGCTCGTGTGTACGCGGCATTAGATTTACAGTGAGTGTTAATTTTACTCTTATGGCCAGTGAGTATTAAATGGAGCGTTAGAATGAGGGCCAGTGTTAGCTTTTCAAGGAGGGTTACTAAGCCAAACCTAAAGCCCCATACACACGCGCGGATTATCCGAGGACCAGGTCCGTCGGACCATGTCCGTCATACTTTGTCTGATGTTGGTTTTGCGTACACACGGTCAGACAAAGTTGTCGGAAAATCCGATCATTCTGAACGTGGTGACGTTTGTTGCCTACGACGGGACTACGTAGAGGCTAGTAGCCAATAGCTTTGGTCTTGTAATGTGATCTGAGCATGCGTAGCACTTTGTCCGGTCGGACAACCGTACACACGATCGGATTTGGTGTGATCGGACCGTGTTGTCGGCAAATCTATCCAGCAGGAGATAGGACTTTGTCCGTCGGACAATCCGACGTACACTGTCCGATGGTGCATACACACGGTCTGATTTTTCAACAACATTGTCCGATCGGACAGAATCCATGCAAAAATCCGACCGTGTGTATGGGGCTTTAGAGTAGGGCATCTCTCTCTATCAGCACCATTGTCCTATTGCTTAAAGCTCCGGTACCAGTGTCCTAAGAAGACACAATATAGAAGCTGAAAACTGCTACCTTTGCACATGAAACAGACTTTTTCCTTTAAAATAAATAATTTGAAAGGGTGCTTTTGTATGTTCACATAACCCTTTGTAATACTAGCTATATTCCAAATACAATATGAGCTATGTGAGGTAACGGCTTGTTGCAGTTTCAGCCATAGCTCTTTGAAAAGGATGTCTATCCATTTGATGTGACTGTTATTTTTCAAGCAAATCTTGAATAAAACACATAATGGATGCTGCAGCTATTATGTGTGGTGAATCATCCTGAATTCACTATGGGCTAATAACATACATGGATATACTTTACACGCACGGCTAATCTGTGAAAATACAAGAGGGCACTTGTATTTGATGTTTATGACTAACACATTTGACAAGATTCATGAAATATATAGGTCAGAGAATCACATGTTCAACTGTGACCTCCAACACCTTTCTTTAATTGCTGGTTCGACACACACTTCAATAACGGACAAAGGACTACATTCTTGGTGCAGGCTTGCTTTTAACTTGCAATGGCGGTAGCAATGTACACAGAAGCTAATCAAATATCAGCTGCCATGTTTTTATATTAAAGGAGATGAAAGCATTTGTTTGCTGCAGACAATTAACATTTTTAGAAGTGTTTCAGTTAATTCTGTCCACCCTTTTTTTTAAAAAAAGCATACAATAGCACTATAAGAGGATACAGGGAAATGAAACAATGAAGGAGGGGCAAATGTAGTACCCAATTATTGCAGCAGAGAGGTGTTACAGAGGCAAGTTGCTTATGTTAACAGAGTACAGAAGTTCCACAGTTGTTGTGGATAGTAAGGTAACAAACACAGCCCACAGTATTTGCTCCTTGCCAGCATTAATGTTTGCCTCCATAAAGAGGGAAAGAGAAGGGTATCCGGTAAAAAATAGCTTGAGGCTGCAGGTCAAGAAAAGGAAGGAAAGGCAGTGAAGCCAAAAAGACAGAAAAACAGAAAAAGAAGGGGGAGCTGGAGCTTGCCTAAAGAGAGAGGGGAAAAAAAGGGGGGGGGGACCGAGAAGGGGCTTCCATAGGGCCAACCCAGTGGACGCACCTGTGACCATCTGTAAGACCTGTTAAACCAAAAGCAAGGCACAGTCTAAATTCAGATGGCCATTATACACTATCTACAGGTCCCAAACCTTCAAAGATTTGCCATGGGTATTGGATAATAAGGACGTGAGCTTCTCATGCACCATAGTCCCCTTGATTCTTTGCTTAACTTTGGCAAAATTTGAGATATGGTTTTCGCCAGGCTCTGGCTAATATCTGTCGAGCTGCCAGGAACACAAATCCCATTAGCCTTCTCTGAATCTTGATGAGAGTCAGGACAGGTTTATGTAATAGGGCCTCCCACAGGTTGCGGGACGAGTAACATTGAAAGTGGTTGTAAACCCTTACAGACCACTTTGACCTACATGTAAGCCTAGATTAAGGCTTACCTGTAGGTCCAAGAAATATCTCCTTAACCTACACGGTTAAGGAGATATTTTATGAAAAAGGGGCACCACTGTCTACGGCGCATGCATGCAGTAGACAACGGCGCAGGCGCACTGGGCACACCGCAAGTGAAGGCAAACATGCCATCACTTACGGCTCCCGCGCGCATGCGCCGGAGTGATGTCATCGCTGCTCCGGCCACTCACAGCGCCGGAGCAGTGATACCCAGGAAGAAGATGGACGCTCCATGGAAGAGGGGACAGCGGTGACTTCGCTGGCTCCTGTGTCAGGTATGTGACACATAATGGGCTACTATGCGTTGCATAGTAGTCCATTATGCTTTACCTTTGCAGGGAAACAAAGAGGAAGTAAACCCATCAGGGTTTACTTCCTCTTGAAGACAGTTCTGATCATAGTGTACACTCACATACAAAAGCAGGTCACTTTAGGACAGGTCCACCAGATGTGGAGCACGCTACCCTGTTCCCTACAAGCACATTTGGAAGAGGCAAGCCAAATATTGTTTCAGTCTTCTTGACCCAGAGTTGCGCAAAGATCAGTTTCCCACTTTACCATATAAGAGATTGAGACCCTTTGATCTTTTCTGTAGCAATTCTTCAACTAAATCAAACGTTTGGGTGGTCCTGTTTGATGCCTGAGTAAGCTGTGGATGTGGCATATAAGTTGTATGTATTGAAAGGCTTCATCGGTTGGCGATTGCCAATGTTCCTGCAGATAACGAAAAGATTTGATGCCATCAAGGGAATGAAGCTCATAGACATTTTTACTCCCATTCTATACCATCAGCGATTGGCAATGAGGTTATCATGGGCTGGGAGAAACTGGCCCAGATAGCAAGGATAACTTGTTACACATTTGTGGCAGTATTGAATTGTAAGTCTTGCTAACTTGCTGCACATCTTCCCTGGCAAGTTGTACACTTGCAGAGCACTTGAAGCACAAGTTCTAGTTGACACTTTTCCAATTTGTAGCAAATTTGCATGGCAAGTCTGTAGCAAGAGCAAAGCTGCAGTGGTAAGTCTACGGCAAGAGCTCTGCAAGTCTACAGCAAGAGCCCCACAAGACTACAGCAAGAGCCCCACAAGACTACAGCAAGAGCCCCACAAGACTACAGCCAGAGTTATGCAAGTCTCCGTTGTTGACACGAAAAAAGAAGCAAGCAGTGCAAATCTAGAATCCCACAATCTGGTGATAGTGAACCCACTGCTATTAACCTAATCCCTTACTGTACATCTGTGAAATACATTCAATCCAACAACCATATATAATGATAAACCCTGTGTTATTGTATAAAATAATTAATCTATCATACAAATATTATTTGTTTCTAGGAAACAACCCAAATAGCAAGTAATTGTGCTGCAAAAATGACTTGCTAAGCTATTGCTAGTGTTGCCAGGCTTCACAGGTTTTTTGCACAATTGCAGCAAGTCCGCATGACATGACTCCAGATCTATAATAGTTATCCCACCGCAGGGGTCACTGTGGCTGAATGTTCATCATTGCCAGGGCCGGATTAACATAGGGGCTATTGGAGCTGCAGCTCCAGGCCCCTTTCTCAAGATAGGCCCATTTGCCCAAAAAAAAAAAAAGATCAACTTCGAGGGTTGTAGCTCGGTGATCAGGAGTCACAAAGACCCCACATTTGGGGGTGGGTAGCTCAATACCCACTCCAGCACTGGTTAAATGGGGCTGCTATCATCTATGGTTCCGGAGATATGGGGCTCCTTGCACAGCCTGTCAGAAGCTACATACAGAGTGGTCAGTATAAATACACTCTGCAGCAGACTGAGAGGATGAACTCACAGGGCTTATAATAATTATTTGTATATTACTTATGTCTTATGATAATTAACCCCTTGCCACCCAGGCCAATTCTGACACTTCTCTCCTACATGTAATAATCATAATTTTTTTTGCTAGAAAATTACCTCAAGCATTATATATTTTGTTTTAGCAGACACCCTATGGAATAAAATGGTGGTCTTTGCAACTTTTTATGTTACACGATATTTGCGCGACAATTTTTCAAACATTATTTTTTTGGAAAGAAACTGTTTCATTCATAAAAAAAAAACACTAAAGTTAGCACGATTTTTTGGTGTACCAAGCAATGCTTTACATTTTTTTTACAGGTTACATGTTTAGAGAGGAGGTCTAGTGCTAGAATTATTGCTCTCACTCCAACAATCGCGGCGATACCTCACATGTGTGTATCTGGCTCTGATACTAACCAGTGCCTACCCAGCCACTAACTAGTATCTCTCCCCAGCCTGTCCCACACACCTCTCACCCGCTGACCTGTGGATGGGGGAATCACTCCCGCAGTGTTATTGTGTTCTGCCAGTGAATACAATGATTAGTGTTGCTAACTATAGCTGGCAGCACTGATTGTTTTGGGTAAAACCTGACAGGCTGGTTGTACTCAAGTTGGTTAATAAGTTGACTTGTGTAAAACCAGGTAGCCCATACATAGATCGACTATGGCTGGTCTCTACTTAATTGGTGTAATTTCAATCAATGTATGGCCCGCTTAACCACTACGCAGTCCCTAAACATCCTTCCACAAACCTTTACATTTTTCCTTCCCAGATTACTTCATTCTACTCTCCTGTACATAGTGCCCACTGTCGTACCCTCCATACTCCTCTCCTATACATAGTGCCCACTGTCATACCCTCCACACTCCTGTCCTGTACATACTACTCACTGTCATATCCTTCACACTCCTCTCCAATACATAATGCCCACTGTCATACCCTCAACACTTCTCTCCTATACATAGTGCCCACTGTCATACCCTCCACACTTCTCTTCTATACATAGCGCCCGCTATCATATCCTACAGACTTCTCTCCTATACTTAGTGCTCACTGTCATACCCTCCACACTTCTCTTCTATACATAGTGCCCGCTGTCATATCCTACACACTTCTCTCCTATACATAGTGCCCATTGTCATACTCTCCACACTTCTCTCCTGTACATACTGCTCACTGTCATACCCTCCACACTTCTCTTCTATACATAGTGCCCGCTGTCATATCCTACACACTCCTCTCCTGTACATAGTGCTCGCTGTCATACACTCCTCTCCTGTACATAGTGCTCGCTGTCATACACTTCTCTCCTGTACATAGTGCCAGCTGTCATACACTTCTCTCCTGTACATAGTGCTCGCTGTCATACACTTCTCTCCTGTACATAGAAGAGAATTAAGGTTGCTTCCCCCAGTGAGATGGATAGAAATCGGTGGTGGTCTCATCCCTATTGTATAGATAAGAAAGGATCCCCTATGGTTGGGACTTTGTATAGAGCACCACTCTCACAAGATTTTAATAGATCAAAATATAAATGTTTTATTGATAAAAAAGATGTAAAATCCTCAAAATTTGTTTAGCAGCAGGATGCACATTATACAGTATGCATGACAATACACATATACAGAAAAACATACAAAAAGAAATTTATACAAAAAATTACACAAAAAAATACAAAACAGCATTGGAAAGATCGCAGATACGGTACTGTTATTCTCCCGGAGGTAGGAGTCCCCCAATGAACTCGACGCGTTTCCAGTTACCCAGATATGGGAACCTTCGTCAGGAGTGGGGAGTAAAATTTATAACGGGAAAGTACCTGTCACTCTAAAAAAGGCAAAAGAAAAAAGACCATAAACAAAGGGAATGCTATCATTTTCAGGCCAGGATCATAGTATTAAACATTGGAGAGAAACAAAGGGGAGCAGAGAATACATGTTCTAGGGACATATTTCACATATTCAATATTAGTATCTGTGGATTGCGACAAATCATGACATTGTTATTGTCTCAGATAGTGACATAATAGGAAAAATTCTTACTGGGTATGCTGTTCGACATGTCAAGGAAAGAGTATATACATATATAATATTGTCACGTACCACGTTGAGGACGGCATTCGTAGATCAATGGCTTGTATATCCGCAAAAGCGGAAAAGAGTATGTGTATCCCCCAAAGAGATCTGTAGGTGGGGGTTAGACTGTGGCAGCACACGCTAGGTTTTATTCCACTGGTGGGTGATCCTACGTATGGGAATTATGTAATAGCGACCAAATCTGTTTATGGTGGATATTGGGGGGAGAAAAAAAGGGGACTTTATTAATGACAGCTCCTTACAAGTATAGTACTAATGCCCAGAAGGAATGGGTCTCCCATGGTGTCTAGAGTATTGATTTCAAACAGAAAACAGGTGACATAGTAACGTTGTAATTAAGAAAGTGCGTCACCCAGACAGGAAGGAGAGCATAATGATGTGGAATAGTAGACATGGTGCATATCACCCGCATACCCGCAAATATAGACCAGACAGAGAGCATAGTGATAGACAGTAGTACCTCTCCCAACAAACACCAGATATTAATGCTCAGGGAACTCTTACGTGTAAATCATATATATGTCGTTAGAGGAATCGTCATCCCCGAGAGATAATATCTCAGATGGATGAAAGGGTAATCCCAAACATGGGTACCCAAAGAGCCTGGGGGGGAGGGAAGAGGAAGGTTCAGGTCATTGACTGTGCCAAAATACCAAACCGGGATTGGCCATAGTCATAGGTTAGAATGTTGTGCTTACCCCGTCCTTAGTGCAGTGTCCCTTGTTCGTATGGACCGTATTGGTCCGACCTCCGTGTTCCTCTGCTGCCCAATAGGAGCAGACAGAGGGTCGTTTAAATAGGGTATATGGGCGCATGTATGACATCATGTTGTAGCGTCCCATTGGACGCTCAGTGCCCGCCGTCATAGCTGCGCGACCTGCGTGTGTTTATTACGTCGCGCATGCGCAGAGGTATGAAGGGTCCGTATTATTGCGGCTCCCATGTCGTGATTCCGCGCATGCGCATACCGCATACAAAGATAGAAATGAGACGCAGCCTACAGTACTCCCCACGTAGGAGGCACACAAAGCGCCCCAAGCGGTCGATTCGGCCCTACAACGTCCAGTGGATATCAAATAGATGGAATTGAACGGTGCTATCTCCCTGTTGTGGTCCATACCAATTATATATATATTATACAAATGCCATTAACATAACGATTTTATATGTGTCCAGGCGTTGTTGACATGCTTATAGCATCCCAGGGGGGAAAAAAGGGGGGGGGGGTTTTGGGGGGGAAAGAAACACCCCAAGCAACTTAATAAATAATCCCTATGAAACAATAGCTGCTGAACAATTGCATTCAATGTCATGATAAGTACTGGAACAATTATGGATGAGCGTCTATAACATCCACTAAGAGGCAGAAAGAGGTTCCTCCGCACTATGTTATATTGTCCCCAAGGGTGGCCAGTAGTACACAATACATCTGTATATCAATATATATATACGCATCTGTCCCAGGACATATTGTATTGTATGACCCTGGGTATACTAGATGGGAATGGTATACATAAGTAATCTGGCACAAAGCAACTAATGGTGAATACATACCCATACTGAATATTAATAGATATAAATATAAAAGATAATAATAAGGATAATAAATGAAAAAATGAAAATGAAAACAATGTAAGATTTTGGAAACCGATGAAAAAGCGTATGAGAACCCAAATAATTTGTGAAGGCTCATAACATGTGCTATATTTCATCAGAAGAAAGATGGCAAACATGTTTTCTCCTCTATCTTAACCGTGTCCCTCCCAGGAACCGGATGTAAACCCTTCCAAGAAGGGTTTATAACTGATGCAATCGTTTAGACCCGGTGGACATGTGGCCCTAAGTGCCACAATCCATCTGGTCTCATGTTGTAACAAGATTTTATCCCAGTCTCCCCCTCTTGAGGTAGGATGTATGCGATCCAGAACTAAGAATTTAATTCTTGGAAAATTCCCCATGTGCACATCTCGGGAATGTCTCCCAAGTGGTAGGTCTGGATCACATACACGGATACTGTGTACATGTCTACTTGTTCGTTTGTGAAGCTCCTGTTTTGTCTTCCCCACATAGAATGAGCCACAAGAACAAGTAAGCATGTACACCACTCCGTACGTGCGACAGTTTGCGTAATGACTAGGTTTGAAGCTCCTTCCATTGGGAAGCACTATGTTGGTATCGATATTCATGTACTGACATTGGGTACAACCCCCACATTTGAAGGTACCGTGACGTTTGCACGGATCCCCCCTAAAAGCTCCGGTGTATTCACTCTTGACTAGGATGTCACGTAGGGATTTTGTACGTCTAAATGTCACAAGGGGCTCTTTGGGTATAAACAGATTCAATGTGGGGTCAATATCCAGTACGTGCCAGTGTTTCTTAAGGATGCTACGAACCTGTCCGTGTTGTTGGTTATAGGTCAGCACTACACGTGTTTGATCCATTGTCTTACTGCTTTGTTTGACAGGTTTAAATACAAGACTCAATCTTGTTTGTTGCAAAACCCTTTTGAAGGCTTTTTTTAGACTCGTGGGGGAGTATCCCCGATGCAGTAGACGAACCTGTAAGTTTTTTGCTTCAGATAAGAAATCGGAATCTTTTGTGCAATTTCTACGTATCCGTAAATATTGAGAATACGGGATCGATCTAACCAAGGGAGTGGGGTGGAAACTGGAGGCATGCAAAATGGTATTGCCTGATGTTTCTTTTCGGTAGAGAGTGGTAGAGAGGTGGCCATCATTATTTTTTCTTATAGTGATATCCAAAAAATTAATTGTATGGGTATCGCAGGTCATAGTGAATTTTAGGTTAAAATCATTCATTCCCATGGCCGCTATGCATTGATTCAATCCCTCCATGCCTCCTTGCCATACCAAAATGATATCGTCAATGTAGCGATACCATAAAATGATATGGTCCGAAAATTGGGAGTGCATGGAAAGAAAAGTGTTCTCCCACTCCCCCAGATACAGGTTGGCGTAGGATGGTGCGCAGCACGTCCCCATAGCCACCCCCTGTATCTGGAGGAAGTGGGAGCCGTTGAAAGAAAAAGCATTATGTGATAGTATGTATTCCATTGCTTGTACCAAAAATTGATGTAGTGGTTTGTCATCCTTAGATGATTGAGACAGATAGTGATTAATGACCTCCAGGCCCTTTTTATGGGGAATTGAACAGTAGAGGGCCTCTACGTCTATAGTGACCAGCAATGAATCAATAGGGATGCAAAGACCCTCAAGGTATTGCAATAATTGGGAAGTGTCCCTGATATACGAAGGTAGGTTTGTGACGAGGGGCCGAAGCTGCTCGTCCACAAATCTACTCAGGTTCTCAGAGACACTTCCCACCCCCGAGACGATAGGTCTCCCTGGGGGATTTGACATATCTTTGTGAACCTTCGGCAGGCTGTAGAAGGTAGGGATCCTGGCAAATTTGGTACGTATAAATTCCCATGTTTGTTGGGTCAAAACATTGTCGAGATACGCTTGGTCAATCATTTTGAAAAATTGAATATCAAATTTTTCAATAGCCGAACGAGGAATGGATTTATACCACTCCTTATTGGATAGTATTTTGGAGCACATAGCCAAGTAAGAGGAATTGTCCATGATGACAATGTTGCCCCCCTTGTCAGAGGGTTTGATGGTCAGCTGATTTTGTTCAGTTAGAGTTTTTAATGCCTTCTGTTCATCAATCGTGAGGTTACAGGGGGGGGTAGTTTTATTAAGCTTGTTAATATCATTAGTTACCATTGAGACAAACGCCTTTAGATTGGCATTTTGTGCCAATGGTGGAAATTTGTTAGATTTCTTTTTAAGCGTCGAGTTTCCTTTGATCCCTACCCTAGTTGGCGTTATGTGTTCCGCTAATAATGACTCCAAGTCTACTCTATCAATTAAATCTTTCTGTTCCTGTTCCTCCAACAGTGACACCAAATCGTCAAGGGCTTGTTTATCCCTGTTTTGGGGTGGAATTGGTATATTTTTTGTATAGAGACATTTGAGTATCAATTTTCTGGCAAATAAGTGTAAGTCTTTTACTGTATCGAAGGTGTCAATGTTGGAGGAAGGGCAGAAAGATAGACCTTTACCTAATAGGGATTTCTCATTACCGGATAGAGTATATCCTGATAAATTAATAATGTTGAAGGCATCCTCAAGTAGAGGTGCCCTCTTTTCTTGTCATTGACCTTACAACTCAGGGACGAATGACATCAGAGATCCAAAATACAGGGTCTAAGAACGACCCAGTAGAAGGTCAATGACAAGAAAAGAGGGCACCTCTACTTGAGGATGCCTTCAACATTATTAATTTATCAGGATATACTCTATCCGGTAATGAGAAATCCCTATTAGGTAAAGGTCTATCTTTCTGCCCTTCCTCCAACATTGACACCTTCGATACAGTAAAAGACTTACACTTATTTGCCAGAAAATTGATACTCAAATGTCTCTATACAAAAAATATACCAATTCCACCCCAAAACAGGGATAAACAAGCCCTTGACGATTTGGTGTCACTGTTGGAGGAACAGGAACAGAAAGATTTAATTGATAGAGTAGACTTGGAGTCATTATTAGCGGAACACATAACGCCAACTAGGGTAGGGATCAAAGGAAACTCGACGCTTAAAAAGAAATCTAACAAATTTCCACCATTGGCACAAAATGCCAATCTAAAGGCGTTTGTCTCAATGGTAACTAATGATATTAACAAGCTTAATAAAACTACCCCCCCCTGTAACCTCACGAGTGATGAACAGAAGGCATTAAAAACTCTAACTGAACAAAATCAGCTGACCATCAAACCCTCTGACAAGGGGGGCAACATTGTCATCATGGACAATTCCTCTTACTTGGCTATGTGCTCCAAAATACTATCCAATAAGGAGTGGTATAAATCCATTCCTCGTTCGGCTATTGAAAAATTTGATATTCAATTTTTCAAAATGATTGACCAAGCGTATCTCGACAATGTTTTGACCCAACAAACATGGGAATTTATACGTACCAAATTTGCCAGGATCCCTACCTTCTACAGCCTGCCGAAGGTTCACAAAGATATGTCAAATCCCCCAGGGAGACCTATCGTCTCGGGGGTGGGAAGTGTCTCTGAGAACCTGAGTAGATTTGTGGACGAGCAGCTTCGGCCCCTCGTCACAAACCTACCTTCGTATATCAGGGACACTTCCCAATTATTGCAATACCTTGAGGGTCTTTGCATCCCTATTGATTCATTGCTGGTCACTATAGACGTAGAGGCCCTCTACTGTTCAATTCCCCATAAAAAGGGCCTGGAGGTCATTAATCACTATCTGTCTCAATCATCTAAGGATGACAAACCACTACATCAATTTTTGGTACAAGCAATGGAATACATACTATCACATAATGCTTTTTCTTTCAACGGCTCCCACTTCCTCCAGATACAGGGGGTGGCTATGGGGACGTGCTGCGCACCATCCTACGCCAACCTGTATCTGGGGGAGTGGGAGAACACTTTTCTTTCCATGCACTCCCAATTTTCGGACCATATCATTTTATGGTATCGCTACATTGACGATATCATTTTGGTATGGCAAGGAGGCATGGAGGGATTGAATCAATGCATAGCGGCCATGGGAATGAATGATTTTAACCTAAAATTCACTATGACCTGCGATACCCATACAATTAATTTTTTGGATATCACTATAAGAAAAAATAATGATGGCCACCTCTCTACCACTCTCTACCGAAAAGAAACATCAGGCAATACCATTTTGCATGCCTCCAGTTTCCACCCCACTCCCTTGGTTAGATCGATCCCGTATTCTCAATATTTACGGATACGTAGAAATTGCACAAAAGATTCCGATTTCTTATCTGAAGCAAAAAACTTACAGGTTCGTCTACTGCATCGGGGATACTCCCCCACGAGTCTAAAAAAAGCCTTCAAAAGGGTTTTGCAACAAACAAGATTGAGTCTTGTATTTAAACCTGTCAAACAAAGCAGTAAGACAATGGATCAAACACGTGTAGTGCTGACCTATAACCAACAACACGGACAGGTTCGTAGCATCCTTAAGAAACACTGGCACGTACTGGATATTGACCCCACATTGAATCTGTTTATACCCAAAGAGCCCCTTGTGACATTTAGACGTACAAAATCCCTACGTGACATCCTAGTCAAGAGTGAATACACCGGAGCTTTTAGGGGGGATCCGTGCAAACGTCACGGTACCTTCAAATGTGGGGGTTGTACCCAATGTCAGTACATGAATATCGATACCAACATAGTGCTTCCCAATGGAAGGAGCTTCAAACCTAGTCATTACGCAAACTGTCGCACGTACGGAGTGGTGTACATGCTTACTTGTTCTTGTGGCTCATTCTATGTGGGGAAGACAAAACAGGAGCTTCACAAACGAACAAGTAGACATGTACACAGTATCCGTGTATGTGATCCAGACCTACCACTTGGGAGACATTCCCGAGATGTGCACATGGGGAATTTTCCAAGAATTAAATTCTTAGTTCTGGATCGCATACATCCTACCTCAAGAGGGGGAGACTGGGATAAAATCTTGTTACAACATGAGACCAGATGGATTGTGGCACTTAGGGCCACATGTCCACCGGGTCTAAACGATTGCATCAGTTATAAACCCTTCTTGGAAGGGTTTACATCCGGTTCCTGGGAGGGACACGGTTAAGATAGAGGAGAAAACATGTTTGCCATCTTTCTTCTGATGAAATATAGCACATGTTATGAGCCTTCACAAATTATTTGGGTTCTCATACGCTTTTTCATCGGTTTCCAAAATCTTACATTGTTTTCATTTTCATTTTTTCATTTATTATCCTTATTATTATCTTTTATATTTATATCTATTAATATTCAGTATGGGTATGTATTCACCATTAGTTGCTTTGTGCCAGATTACTTATGTATACCATTCCCATCTAGTATACCCAGGGTCATACAATACAATATGTCCTGGGACAGATGCGTATATATATATATATTGATATACAGATGTATTGTGTACTACTGGCCACCCTTGGGGACAATATAACATAGTGCGGAGGAACCTCTTTCTGCCTCTTAGTGGATGTTATAGACGCTCATCCATAATTGTTCCAGTACTTATCATGACATTGAATGCAATTGTTCAGCAGCTATTGTTTCATAGGGATTATTTATTAAGTTGCTTGGGGTGTTTCTTTCCCCCCCAAACCCCCCCCCCCCTTTTTTCCCCCCTGGGATGCTATAAGCATGTCAACAACGCCTGGACACATATAAAATCGTTATGTTAATGGCGTTTGTATAATATATATATAATTGGTATGGACCACAACAGGGAGATAGCACCGTTCAATTCCATCTATTTGATATCCACTGGACGTTGTAGGGCCGAATCGACCGCTTGGGGCGCTTTGTGTGCCTCCTACGTGGGGAGTACTGTAGGCTGCGTCTCATTTCTATCTTTGTATGCGGTATGCGCATGCGCGGAATCACGACATGGGAGCCGCAATAATACGGACCTTTCATACCTCTGCGCATGCGCGACGTAATAAACACACGCAGGTCGCGCAGCTATGACGGCGGGCACTGAGCGTCCAATGGGACGCTACAACATGATGTCATACATGCGCCCATATACCCTATTTAAACGACCCTCTGTCTGCTCCTATTGGGCAGCAGAGGAACACGGAGGTCGGACCAATACGGTCCATACGAACAAGGGACACTGCACTAAGGACGGGGTAAGCACAACATTCTAACCTATGACTATGGCCAATCCCGGTTTGGTATTTTGGCACAGTCAATGACCTGAACCTTCCTCTTCCCTCCCCCCCAGGCTCTTTGGGTACCCATGTTTGGGATTACCCTTTCATCCATCTGAGATATTATCTCTCGGGGATGACGATTCCTCTAACGACATATATATGATTTACACGTAAGAGTTCCCTGAGCATTAATATCTGGTGTTTGTTGGGAGAGGTACTACTGTCTATCACTATGCTCTCTGTCTGGTCTATATCTGCGGGTATGCGGGTGATATGCACCATGTCTACTATTCCACATCATTATGCTCTCCTTCCTGTCTGGGTGACGCACTTTCTTAATTACAACGTTACTATGTCACCTGTTTTCTGTTTGAAATCAATACTCTAGACACCATGGGAGACCCATTCCTTCTGGGCATTAGTACTATACTTGTAAGGAGCTGTCATTAATAAAGTCCCCTTTTTTTCTCCCCCCAATATCCACCATAAACAGATTTGGTCGCTATTACATAATTCCCATACGTAGGATCACCCACCAGTGGAATAAAACCTAGCGTGTGCTGCCACAGTCTAACCCCCACCTACAGATCTCTTTGGGGGATACACATACTCTTTTCCGCTTTTGCGGATATACAAGCCATTGATCTACGAATGCCGTCCTCAACGTGGTACGTGACAATATTATATATGTATATACTCTTTCCTTGACATGTCGAACAGCATACCCAGTAAGAATTTTTTCTATTATGTCACTATCTGAGACAATAACAATGTCATGATTTGTCGCAATCCACAGATACTAATATTGAATATGTGAAATATGTCCCTAGAACATGTATTCTCTGCTCCCCTTTGTTTCTCTCCAATGTTTAATACTATGATCCTGGCCTGAAAATGATAGCATTCCCTTTGTTTATGGTCTTTTTTCTTTTGCCTTTTTTAGAGTGACAGGTACTTTCCCGTTATAAATTTTACTCCCCACTCCTGACGAAGGTTCCCATATCTGGGTAACTGGAAACGCGTCGAGTTCATTGGGGGACTCCTACCTCCGGGAGAATAACAGTACCGTATCTGCGATCTTTCCAATGCTGTTTTGTATTTTTTTGTGTAATTTTTTGTATAAATTTCTTTTTGTATGTTTTTCTGTATATGTGTATTGTCATGCATACTGTATAATGTGCATCCTGCTGCTAAACAAATTTTGAGGATTTTACATCTTTTTTATCAATAAAACATTTATATTTTGATCTATTAAAATCTTGTGAGAGTGGTGCTCTATACAAAGTCCCAACCATAGGGGATCCTTTCTTATCTCTCCTGTACATAGTGCCTGCTGTCATACACTTCTCTCCTGTACATAGTGCCCACTCTCATACCCTCCACACGCCTCTGCTGTGCATACTGTCCACTGTCATATCCTTTTCACTCCTCTGCTGTACATAGTACCTTCTGCTATACCCTCCACACTCCTCTCGTACATAGTGCCCACTGTTAGACCCTCCACATTCCTCTCCCTCACCTGCACATACTTCCCACTTTTATACCATCCATTCTCCTTCCCTATGCCTCTTACCCACAAAACCAGTTCTTTAAAATTATACTGAATATCCTCAATGTTACCAGCTCTAGAATAGGCACACTTTTAGTTCAACTAAAGGAAATCTCAGTCCTCATATTTGTTCTGCCCCATTATTAGTACTTATTTCATTTTGTAATCACTATTGTGATGTATAGATGAACATAGGGGATGTCAGCTACTCTAAATATAGCACTTGTAAAAAAAGTTTCCCTGAAAATATTTTTGAAATGATGGCAACTATGCGGGTCAGTAGGGGGCCCCATGAGAGGCTCCTATGATATTAAAGCGGTAGTAAACTTTTCTAACATTACTACTTTTTAGAGGCCCTGAGGTAGGTTATGCCATAATGTACAAGTATGCACAGCATATTAGCACATTAGGGTACACTTAAATTGTCAGACTGAGCCCTCCAGTGCTGTGCTGTGATCAATCCAGCGGGGCGCTTCCATCTTCACCCGGGCTTCCTTCTGGGTTCTGTGCCTTCGGTCACCTGCCTTGGCCGGGCTGCGTTCATGTTATTCCCACGCATGCTCATGTGCATCCTCATTCTCTCATCCTCCCTCCCTTACCCCTCACACCTCTTTCATCCCTCTCTCTCTCTCTCTCTCTCTCTCTCTCACCCTCTCTCTCTTTAATTTAATTTGTTATTACAAAAAATTGTTTGCATTTCATTTTTATTTATTGTCTATAAAAGGCCCCACCAAAATCCTCAGCACCAGGCCCATGATGTTCTTAATCTGGCCCTGATCATTGCTCTCTGCTATGTGTAAGGCTTTTCTTTATTTGGTGCTGAGGCAGCCATAGAATCACTTTGGGAGTGGTGTGCAGAGAGGTGAGTGGTAACCATGAGATCTGATATGGAGTTCAGGGAGGTAGAAATCAAGGAGTGATAAACCCTAATATCCCATTGGTATAGCACAATTTGGAATGTTTTATATTTCCTTGTATATATGTTGCGATTTAGCAGAAAATGTGTGTATTTAACGAGAGGTGGAAATAGAAACCTCAAAGACCTGGTGCAAGAAACCTGGTAGTTAGTTCCACCACTGTATAGAGGACTACAAATCCCAGCAATGCAGTAACAATGCAGAATACCACCATCTATAGGGGGTGTATATAGAAAGCCATGCATTGTATATAGAGAGATGACTGCACTGTACTGTGTTGTAAAAAGATCCATGTACTGTACTGTATACAGGGAGATCCATTCACTGTGCTGTATACAGAGAGATCCCTTCCATGGGAAATAGGAAAAGGTGGATGCTTTTGTCACCGATTATACTGGGCTCACCTCACTCTACAGAGGTCTCAGGTCACATGACCTTTCTGGTCTAGGTATGCCCTCTATCCCTGACAGTAAAGCAGATAGATGAGCGGAGGGTTCCCCCACTACTGGTTTCTCTATTGTGCTGTATTGGGCTTGGTCTATAAATGGCTAGATTTTCCTCCTACATTGTGTGCAATGTCTACCATTTCCCTCTTACATTCTGTTGTCTTCTGTAGCTTTATTCCTGGCTGGCTGTACTCTGCAATCTCTGTAATTATGCATCTGTTGCCCCTCGATCTTAAAACACAACGATTCCCATCATGGGATGCCTTGTGTATTTGTGTATATGTAATAATAAAAAATTGTGCGCTAAATAAAGCAGCTATGCAGCACTAATAGACAAATATGCAAGAATGGCAAAAAAAATGCAGTAATATGCGATAATGTTGTGAAACGATGATAAAGTGCACTAATTCAAGAAACTATGCAGCAAAAATAAACAAATATGCATGAATGACTATCCCTCATTTGAAAAAAAAAATAAAAAATGGCGGCAATATGCGATAAGTGAAACAGTGATGAAGTGCGCTAATTCAAGAAGCTATGCAGCAAAAATAGACAAATATGCATAAATGACTATACCTTATTTAACCACTTTGCGACCGCCGGCTGTCAAATGACGACCAGGCGGCGCAGCTCTCGTTCCGGGAGGGCGTCATATGACGTCCTCCCCTTCTTTGCACTGCAGGGAGCGCGCGCGCGCCGCCGGGAGCGCGCGCGCGCTCTCGCCGTGTCACTGGGCACCCGATGCGCGTGCCCAGCGGCCGCGATGTCCGCTGGGCACCCGCGATTGCCCGGTAACACAGCGGGACCGTGGATCTGTGTGTGTAAACACACAGATCAACGGTCCTGTCAGAGGAGAGGAGCCGATGGTGTTCTCTGTACAGAGAAACACCGATCGGTCTCCTCCCCTTGTGAGTCCCCTCCCCCCACAGTAAGAATCACTCTTAGGGAACATAATTAACCCCTCCCCGCCCCTAGTGGTTAACCCCTTCACTGCCAGTGTCATTTATACATGAATCAATGCATTTAAATAGCATTGATTGCTGTATAAATGACAATGGTCCCAAAAAATGTGTCAAAAATGTCCGATGTGTCCGCCATAATGTCGCAGTCACAATAAAAATCGCTGATCACCGCCATTACTAGTAAAAAAAAAAATATTAATAAAAATGCTATAAAACTATCCCCTATTTTGTAAACGCTATAACTTTTGCGCAAACTAATCAATGATCGCTAATTTCGATTTTTTTTTACCAAAAATATGTAGAAGAATACGTATCGGCCGAAACTGAGGAAAAAAAATGTTTTTTTATATATATTTTTTGGGGATATTTAGTATAGCAAAAAAATAAAAAAACGCAGAGGTGATCAAATACCACCAAAAGAAAGCTCTATTTGTGGGGAAAAAATGATAACAATTTCATTTGGGTACAGTGTCGTATGACCGCGCAATTGTCATTCAAAGTGCGTCAGCGCTGAAAGCTGAAAAATGGCTTGGTCAGGAAGGGGGTGAAAATGCACTGTAGTGAGGTGGTTAAAAGAAAAAAAAAATACAATAATATGCGATAATATGTGAAACAGTAATAAAAGTGCTTGAATAAAAAGCAGATATTCATCTGATTTTACATACAAAATAATAAAATATCTGCTTTTGATTTGAGCACTTTTATCACTGTTTCACATATCGCATATTATTGTATTTTTACATTTGTATTTTTTATTTTTTTTGCTGCTTAGCTCCTTGAATTAGCGCACTTCATTACTGTTTCACTTATTATTATGAATTGCCCATGTATTCTTTGGTAGAAGACGTGTGCTATAGACTGATAGTACAATATAGGACATCAAGATCTGACAATCACTGCTTTTGTGAAAGCTATCCACTGATTCAAGGGTTTGGCAGATGTGATGTGAGGTTATGCAGATTATGCATATCACTTGCCCCAGGGTAGATTTCTATAAGAGGAACAAAACTGGGCCAGACACATATATACTGTAAGGCCCCTTTCACACTGGGGCGGGAGCCGCGGCGACAGTAAAACAGCGCTATATTTAGCGCTGCTTTACTGTCTTTTAGCCACGGTATTCGGCGGCTCGCGGGGAGGTTTGACCCCCCGCGAGCGGCCGTAAAAAGGGTTAAAAAAGCGGCCGTAAAAAGGGTATTGCCGCGGTATTACCGCGGTGTCCCATTGAAATCAATGGGTAGGAGCGGTATAGGAGCGGTGAATACACCGCTCCTATACCGCTCCAAAGATGCTGCTAGCAGGACTTTTTTTACCGTCCTGCTAGCGCACCGCTCCAGTGTAAAAGCCCTCCGGCTTTCACACTGGAGTGAATGGGGCCGGTTTTTTCAGGCGGTGTACAGGCGCTATTTTTAGCGCTGTACCACCTGAAAAACGCCCCAGTGTGAAAGGGGCCTAACAAAAATGTAAATTGGTCAGGGCGGCAAAAGAATAGTTAACATGTGACAGGGGGTCCAAAACAGCTACCTTCATTCCCAGATAGCAAGCAACTGAGCTGCAAGTTTAAAAATTACTTGCTAAACTATTGCTAGACTTACCAGCCTTCATACATTTGTTGCACGATTGCAGCAAGTCCGCATTTCATGATTCCAGATCAACTTTCTTTGCAAACATTCTTCAAGTCTGCAAGTTCTGATTCAGTTATGGGGTGCAATAGTCATCCCACCACAGGGGTCACTGTGACTTGCAGAGTTCTTGCTGTAGAGACTCACCACTGCAGCTTTGCTCTGGCTAGAGACTTGCCATGCAAATTTGCTACAAATTGGAAAAGTGTCAACTAGAACTTGTGCTTCAAGTGCTCGGCAAGTGTACAACTTTCCAGTGAAAATGTGCAGCATGTAACAGACTTACAATTCAACACTGCCACAAATTTGTGGCAAGTTATCCTTGCTATCTGAGTTGGTATTTCTTCCAGGGTGAGTAAAAAACACAGGTCCTGTCAGCAACTGGTTTGGCAACCTTATACAGTATATAATACCTTAGGATAAGACAGCAATACCACTTCCACTTTCCTTAATATATGCATGATATTAGCATATATATTGTACACAGTCTGTTCCTCAGCCAGGGTGGGATAAGTATATTGTCCAGTTTATGTTTCTGCATACAAATTTATAATCCCCCAGCAAAGAAACAAATTAAGTGCTGTTTAATTCAAAACATTGTTTATCTGCTTCTATCAGCCAGGCCACTGATGATTAACACTGGATGTGTAAGGGGACAAGGTGGGGGGCTCGTGGTCAGAGAGCAGAGAACACTTCTACTGTGTGATGGTCAAGCACAGAGAAATTGGTACAGAGCAGTGTTGCCTTTCATTGGGTTACACAGAGGACACCATTTCATGCCATGGCATGTGTCATCAGGGTATGACTCTTCAGTGATGTAAAATAAAAAAAAAGTGTGCATGTGATTTGCAGGGCTCTCATCCTTTAGTTTACTATGCCATGCAGATCATAGGATGCTGTTGGGTGAGTAGAGCCCAGTGTGTCCAGTAAAATCACTCTAAAATAAGTTGTCATAGGGGACTGGAGGTTTTTGATATGTGAAAGAATGAACGGTTATAACAAAATCTTTACAAAGGGTTGTCTGCAAATAGCTAATAGTTACATAGTTACATAGTTAGCTAGGCCGAAAAAAGACACAAGTCCATCCAGTTCAACCATAAAAAAAAAGAAATAATAAATAAAAATAAAATATATCGTATAATCCAATAAACCCCACCCCATATTATACCCACAGTTGATCCAGAGGAAGGCAAACACAAAAAACCCCAGCAGAGCATGCTCCAATCTGCTACAGCAGGGGAAAAAAAATCCCTTCCTGATCCCCCAAGAGGCATTCGGATTTTCCCTGGATCAACTTTACCTATAAATGTCAGTACCCAGTTATATTATGTACATTTAGGAAAGTATCCAGGCCTTTCTTAAAGCAATCTACTGAGTTAGCCAGAACCACCTCTGGAGGGAGTCTATTCCATATTTTCACAGCTCTTACTGTGAAGAAACCTTTCCGTATTTGGAGATGAAATCTCTTTTCCTCTAGACGTAAAGAGTGCCCCCTTGTCCTCTGTGTTGACCGTAAAGTGAATAACTCAACACCAAGTTCACTATATGGACCCCTTACATATTTATACAAGGTGATCATATCCCCCATTATTCTCCTCTTCTCAAGAGTGAATAAATTCAGTTCCTCTAATCTTTCCTCATAGCTGAGCTCCTCCATGCCTCTTATCAGTTTGGTTGCCCTTCTCTGCACTTTCTCCAGTTCCCCGATATAATGCCATTGTCTATGACGTATACCAACCATCTAGCTATGCTGGTGGGTATAACAGTTAATACAAAAGTTTTGTCTACAGCGGGCTCAATCTACCAGAAGATCGCGGACAGGTGACTGGTGGATCGCCGTCTGGGCTTGCTGACCGGCCATTCCAGAGCATCAGAGTGCAATGCAGAGGGACTACTTGTATTGTTGGAGCTGTGGTAGGTAATAAGAGCCTCATAAGCTGATGCCTCCTCTGCAGTGCCTGCTCCTGTCACATGCGGAGTGATACCAACTGCACTCCACCTCTTATCCCGGCTAGCGGTCTCCAGAGTGGTGCCAGCAGCAGGAAAGAACAGATATTCAGGTCAGTGTGAAGCAATACACTGGGCATAATCGCAACTAACTGTGTTTTCATCTGTTTAACTGAAATAGTAGCTAGACTCTCTGTTGTGTTGGAATCTTATAGAGATTATGTTATAAATCCCTGACTGGGCTACAGAGACATTGCTGTGAAGAGTCCATGTTTGTGCAGCTTTCATAATATTTTTTATATTTTTCTGCAGTGTATGCATGCTCTGTGCCTTCCTAAACCTGTTATACAATATTGATTCTAACGTTGCATCTATTTAGTAAACTGCAAGTTACAGTTATTCTGTTTCTACTCTGTTTCAGATCATTCTGCAGGTTACCTATTCTGTAATGAAACCTGTATTGTGAGGAATATCTAAAGCTATTTCTGTTGGTAAAAGTTTTCTTATTTTTAGTACCCCACAAATCTTTGGTGTATGATAAGTGGCAAAGAATGGATTTTTATTAAAGTGATTGTAAAGGCAGAAGGTTTTTTATTCTAATGCATGACGTCACTGATGAGGAGTGTAGAGTGTGGCGTCGACACGCAGAGCGCCAGAGAGTGCCTGCTCGTGCTCCCGCGTCTAATAAGATCAGGAGAGGATGGGAAGGACCCAGTGCATGTCGCAGCTCCCAGGGATGAATGAATGAACCACAGAAACCCCTAAAAGGGACCTGATTGGATTAACTAACCCAATTAAATAAAACTCAACTGTACTTGGCAAATAGTGCATTTCACAGATAGTAGCACTATGATCTTAATATAGAAGTGTGTGTTTCCATCCCTTGGCATTTGGTTAAAAAAGAAGAAAAGTTGGGACTTTATATGAGGCAATGGCTATTGAAACCATTGTCTCCATCTCTATTACTTGTAACGAAAGAAGGGAGTAAGGGAAAGGGGGAATTTGGGATTTTATATGAAACAAACCAATGCCGGTGTGACCTTTTGCCATCTGCATGCATCACGTGGGAGGGTTTAAGTGCCTATTTCAGAGAGGTAGTCGCTCGGATGTGTTCGCCTTCTCTCCCACTAGCACGCAATGTGACGTTGGTGGGGTTCCGCGGCGGACTCACTAGCATTTACCACCACTCCTTGATGGAGGATCTACCTTACCCTCCTTTTGTCCCCCTGTAACAATACTACACCTTTGCCTAGGTCATTTTTGCTAGTACTTTTTTCACATTGGTTTTGTTGTGGGCACTTTTTCCTTATTATTTATCCTGGTGTTACAACTAACTTTTTATCTTCACACTTGTGTTTTTTCTTTCGTGGACTACCTTTCTCTTGGTACATGGTCACTTCCTTCCACACTCATTCATTACATTAACCACCCTTCACAATATATGATTATTTTCTATTATATATTTTTATAGAAACCTTACAGGCTTTCACCCTACACCATTTACAACCACAGCTGTCGTATGGGGACCTTTTCCACTACATGTCCATTGATCGGTTGTCCTTGCCGTGTTGTTGCAGCGGTGCCATTACCTCAGCTTCCCCCTGGGATCATGTTTCCCACTACGTTCCCTGCAGCCAATATCATTAGTACCATCTGCTTTTTTATACAGAAAAATCTACCTATAGGTAAAAGGGCTGGGACCCTATTTCCTGTCCCCCTCTTTCCGCTATATTTATTACTATATCTATGGTAAATTTATACTTCATTACAGATTTACCCAGGCTACACCTGCTCCTGATAAATGGAAGATATCCACGAAACGCGTCAAGCTTTTTACTGATGCTATGTCACAGCAACTATGCGTTACTATGTGATTTTTACCCCGGACAATTATGAATCAATTATATGGTACCATGGCCTTTTATCACCATGTTAACCATGTTTTCAGATAACTAGGTCTATCACCATTTTATCATGTTACTATTTGGATACAGTGAGGCATATCATGTAATTATTATATTATTATAATTTTATGATTTAGCTAATTTTATCATGTGATTTACCAATCATGTTTATTATAATTTGTATACTATGTACTATAATGCATTTTTTATTTGTCCAGCATGCTCGTTTGTATTCAATAAATGTCAAGGTAAACTTATTAATTGATTCATTCGATTCCAGTGGTGTGTTTCATATAAAGTTCCAAATCAATTGTAAATGTAGTCTTTTGACCTCCTGTTTTGAAACTAAACATAGATGAAATAATTTACACATAGTACTGTATAGCTGGTATGTAAAGCTATAAAGAAATCCACAATTCATAGCTCACCATGAATTTACTTGTTATTGCTTTATGCAGCCTTGAAACAGAATCTAGTTTGCTTTAAATTACTTTCTCGTATGGCAGCCAGAGATAATAAAAGTTGCATATTAGGTGGAAAATGTTAGTTGATGGAAAAGTCACAAGCAGGCTATGTACAGGGGATGCCATTGCTGACCTCCTTCTAAGAACATTGTCTAGCTGTCTCTGGCTTCAATAGTTCCTAAATCACTGACCCATAACAAACATGAGATTAGAAAGTCAGAATGCCTGATCTGACAAACTTGTCCAGGGTCTGCGCTTTAAAATAGTACAGTACTGAAGCTACTGAATTAAGGTGACCAGATTTTTTAAATGAAAGTCGGGGACATATTTTTTTTTTACTAGTAATGGCGGCAATTAGCGACTATCTGACCTTCGCCGTCGCCGCCCGCCTCACAGCCTGTCAAGTCTTGCTCTCTGAGTCCCGGCTACTACTGGGTGGGGAGCGGAGAAAGATCCCTCCACCAGGGAAGGCAAGGAGATGGGCAGGTGGGCTGGCCGGGACTTGAGCCAAGGCAGAAGAACATGCGAGCAGGAGCGGAACGATCATGCACCGGAAACTGAAGAAATATTCGCTCCGCTCCGACCAGCACATGATCATCAGAAAGGGGCACAGATAATGACAAAAATACACCCCACCCCCTAAGCTAGTAGGAGTGGCAGAGCGGGGGGGGGGGGGGGGTAATTCAGATTTTTTTTTTTATTTTGCACTGACTGTCTTTGAAATTGCCCCAGCCCCTGTTCAAATCCAATCCGGGGACAAAACCGGAGACATGGCTTGGTTCGGGGACAGTGTCCTCAATCCGGGGACTGTCCCGGAAACCGGGGATGTCTGGTCACCCTATACTGGATCAGCATGACAACAATGACACTAGCAGTATCAGATTAGTAAAAATTTGAATGAAAACTGCATTCATATTCTTTAAGTACAGATTTTCCCTAACTGATATGGTTTATTGTTTCTGATTGGAAACTCTAGGTTATACTATTAATTGCTTGAAACTTGGTTTTGTGGCTTAGGAAAGTGTGTTCTGATCAATTAATTAACTACTGGTTGAAATATTAGTTTACCTTATTATTCACATATTAACTAGATGATGGAGTGTCAGTCTACTATAATATAAAAAGCCTTTCATTCTGCAGGAAAAGAAAGAAAAGATACAATTTTATCTGCACAAATTGTCAGTCACTATAATGGGATATTATGATTACAAGCCGATATTGTAATAAGACTTTTATTTTTTTTTCTCTTTCCGCAATCTACATGGAAGCAGCAAAGCAATTGATGCTCACAGCGGATACAAGGTGTGGATCACACATATATTTGTAGGAGCCATAGGCAAGAGGAAGTAATGGGATTTAATAGCTCTGCCTTATTATAGAGCATGCACCCAGAGGATATTAACACAATTATGCCCTTCACCCAACTCATGTAGATTACACTGAAAACCACAGTTACAGCAGAAAGAATAATCAATCTGCAGGAAACTTGTGAAATGGACAAAATAATTATAGCATCAATGAATAGTTGAGATACTACCACTGAGAGGAAGGCATGTGTATTGAATCCTTACAATAAGCCTACAGTTGGAATTAATATCTATGTCATCTGGCTTTATGTACACACACTTACAGACAATATACTGTGTGTGTGTGTGTGTGTGTGTGTGTGTGTGTGTGTGTGTGTGTGTATATATAATATATATACACACACATAGTATCTCACAAAAGTGAGTACACCCCTCACATTTTTGTAAATATTTTATTATATCTTTTCATGTGATAACACTGAAGAATTTACACTTTGCTACAATGTAAAGTAGTGAGTGTACAGCTTGTATAACAGTGTCAATTTGCTGCCCCCTTAAAGCAATTGTATAGCCGCAGGACAAAATAACAAAAAAAAAAACTTTAAGGCAAGGGCATAACGAGCTGATGATGTCGCTCCAGCGCGTGCGCGCGGGAGTTTTCTTCCCGGCAAGGTCCGGGCTTTCACAGCGCATGTGCCGCTGACTTAAGCAGCTGCATGCAAAGGGAATATCTCCTAAACCATACAGGTATAGCATCAAGTCATTTAAACTTATGGGATATTGATCTGGTCAGTTAAGTAGCAGAGGTGGTTGTTAATCAGTTTCAGCTGCTTTGGTGTTAATGAAATTAACAACTGGTGTGCTGGATGGGCAACAATTACACAACCTCCAAATCTGGAATGATTTTACAGGTGGAGGCCACTGACATTTTTTTGGAGCTCGATTGGCATTTGCCATTGAACAGCAGTGATGTAAGTAACTGAGTTAAAATAAACTGAGTTACCTAACGCAGTTACTTTAGAGGGTAACGAGTAATCTAACTGATTACTTTTCCCCTCATGGTAACTCAGTTCCCATTACTTTGGCTTAGTTACCCCAATTACATCTACCGCCACTAGATGGCAGTAGTGTAATTCCGGTGTCCTGACGAAAAAGTTCCCCCGCCAGATAAGGACCCACTGTACTGCGCAGGCGCAGCGCTTGCGCAGTACGAAGGACTACGGAGCTTCCGAAAATTGCCGAACCTAAACAGCTCTGAGTGAACTCTACACCACGCAGGTGCAGTTAACATGTAATTGTACGAGGCGATGCCGCACGCTCCTGATGCTCGTGCTACTCTGCAAGGGGCGTCTATCGTGTAAGTAAGGGGCGGGGGGGGGGGTCTAGTATTACTGTAACCAAGGGGCGCATTTATTATTATTTGTTATATATCGAGCTCTGCCCATTAATTTAACATTCGCCCTCTTCTGTAGCCATCCGCCCCTTACACGATATAATAATAATAGACCCGCCCCTTGCTTACACACTATAACAGATCTGCCCCTTGGTTAGAGTAATAATAGAGCAGCCCCTTGGTTACACGACATATAACAATAATAATAAATGCGTCCCTTGCTTACAGTAATACTAGACACGCCCCTTAGTTACACAAATAGAATATTTTTTAAAAAGTCAGTTACTTTGCTGAGTAACTAATTACTTTTCCAATGTAGTAACTGAGTTACTAACGCAATTACTTTTTGGGAGAAGTAATTTGTAACTTAACTAATTACTTTTTTAAAGTAAGATGGCCAACACTGTTGAACAGCAGAACTGGCAGGTCCACCTGTGCTTTTCACAGATGAGAGCAGTTTCTCCCTGAGCACATGTGACAGATGTGAAAGTGTGGAGAAGCCGAGGAGAACGTTATGCTGCCTGTAACATCGTTCAAATGACCGATTTGGTGGTGGGTCAGTGATGTATGGGGAGGCAAATCCATGGAGGGGTGCACAGACCTCTACAGGCTAGAAAATGACATCCTGACTGCCATTAGGTATTGGGATAAAATCCTTGGACCCATTGTCAGACCCAACGCTGGTGCAGTGGGTCCTGGGTTCCTCCCGGTGCCCACAATGGATGCCAATCAGTGCCCACAATGGATGCCAATCAGTGCAATGGCATGCATTATTGTTTGGCACTGATTGGCATCCATCAGTACAATACAATACAATACAATGCCGCCTATCAGTGCCACCTATCAGTGCCCATCTGTGCCACCTATCAGTGCCCATCCATGCCGCCTATCAGTGCCCATCCGTGCTGCCTATACATGCCCATCCGTGCCGCCTATCCATGCCAATCCGTGCCAGCTATCAGTGCCAATTTGTGCCACCTATCAGTGCCCATCCGTGTCGCCCATCAGTGCCACCTATCAGTGCCCATCAGTGACGCCTATCAGTGCCCATCAATGTCACCTCATCAGTGCCACTTCATTGGTGCCACCTCATTGGTGCCCATTAGTGCCGCCTTATCAGTGCCCGTTAGTGCAGCCCCATCAGTGCCCATCAGTGAAGGAGAAAACTTACTTATTTACAAAGTTTTGAAACTGAACCAAAAAAAAAAACATATTTTTTTTCAAAATTTTCGGTCTTTTTTTATTTGTTTAGCAAAAAATAAAAACCGTAGAGGTGATCAAATACCACCAAAAGAAAGCTCTCTTTGTGGGAACAAAATGATAAAAATGTCATTTGGGTACAGTGTAGCATGACCGCGCAATTGTCATTCAAAGTGCGGCAGCGCTGAAAGCTGAAAATTGGTCTGGGCAGGAAGGTGTTTAAGTGCCGGTATTGAAGTGGTTAAAACCAAAAATGTAATATGTTGCAGCTTACCAATCATTAGATGTGGTGGGTGCCTTAGTTCTTTCTTTTTAGACTTTTTCCCCCTCTGTTTTCACCTTATGATCTGGCCAATAACACCCCTCCCTGTATTAGAATACCTCCACTCTGGATGGATGAGCAACTGATACCTTTGGATAGCAGCATTATCAGTATGCAGGGGAGGGAAGTGTTATGCCCCGTACACACGGTCGGATTTTCCAACGGAAAATGTCCTATCGGACCATGTTGTCGGAAATTCCGACCGTGTGTGGGCTCCATCGGACTTTTTCCGTCGGAATTTCCGACGTAAAAAGTTTTATCTCCTGCTCTCAAATTTTCCGACAACAAAGTCTTATCGGACTTTTTCCGATCGTGTGTAGCGAATTCCGACAGACAAAGTGCCACGCATGCTCAGATCACATTACAAGACCAAAGCTATTGGCTACTAGCCTCTACGTAGTCCCGTCGTACGCAACGAAAGTCACCACGTTCAGAATGATCAGATTTTCCGACAACTTTGTCCGACCGTGTGTATGCAACACCAGTGTCGGACAAAATTCGTCAGAAAAAATTTTGTGGTCGGAATTTCCAACCGTGTGATGAACCAGCAAGTTTAGAAACAGTAAACAAATTGAAACCAAATTCCAGCTAATACTTTATAAGCAGTTACAGCCACACATTTGTTCCTTTTGGGATAAAGGTTTTAGATGAATAAATACAACCAGACCATTGTAAGCACCCCTCTCAGTGTTAATAGTTGGTGTCAACCTTCTAACTACATCTTCAGGACAGTTTGCTCTGTTGAAAAGCAACAGATTTACTGGCTAGATCGCCAGGTGAAAACAAAGGAAGAAAAGCCTAAAAAAGAAAACAAATCCAAGAATTGGTAAACTGCAATATAATAAAGGTTTGCTTTTGTGTTTTAATGCTGCTTTAAGCTGTGTTGCTGAAAGCCATAGTGAAGGTTCGTGGGCAAAAGTGAAGATGGCTTAGCCTTAGATCAATAAGGCTTAATCTAGTCCATAAGATGACAGGGAAAAAAAACAGCTGTTCCAGCAACCTGACTTTGACTTTCCTAAAAACAAATGAATCAGTTTATTAAATGAGCCACTTTTGTTTTCTAAAACCTTTACATATTTGTCTATAAATGCTTTTACATTGAACTCTTATGCCACGTACACACGGTCGGAATTTCCAATGGAAACAGTCCGATGGGAGCTCTTCATCGGATTTTCCGACCGTGTGTATGCCCAATGGTCTTTTTCTGTCGGAATTTCCGACGGACTTTGAATTGAGAACCTGTTCTCAATTTTTCCAACGGAAAACCTTTCTATCGGATTTTCCGATCGTGTGTATGCAATTCCGACACGCAAAATTCCGACGCATGCTCGGAAACAATTCGACACATGCTCGGAAGCATTAAACTTCCCTTTTATAGTGCTGTCGAACGTGTATTATGCCGCTGTGTTATTGACCGTCGGAATTTGGTGTGATCGTGTGTAGGCAACACAGCTTGAGCGGAATTCCGTCGGAAAAACCGTCAGAGTTTTTTCCGACGAGAATTCCGATCGTGTGTACGCGGCATTAGAGTATTTTTACTCACACTCACATTTCTAAAGCCTCATACACACGATTGGACTTTGTACAAACTTTCCCGTGGATTTTTGTACAAAGGGCGTTGGCCCCAAGTTTGTATTGCATACACACGATCGGACTTTTAAGGCAACAAACACGAACGTAGTGACGTTTCGACGTACTGGAGACACTTCAAAAGAGGACGTTCAAATTCTCCAGCGCCACCATTGGTCAACTTCTGTATTGTTGTCTGATCTTTTGCATTGGTTCTGAGCATGCGTGTTTGTACTTTGTACAAAAGTCCGATGGTTTTGTGTACACACGGTCGGACTTTGCTCCATCGGACGTTTGTTGGCAGAAAGTTGGTCCATTCGCACAGCCAACAAAAGTCTGATGAAAACTGAAAAAGTTGGTCCGATGGAGCGTACACACGGTTGGATGTTGGTCCAAAACAGCTAATTTGCATGTTTGTTGTCAAAAAGTCAGATCGTGTGTACGGGCCTTTAGGAACCTTTTAATAATATCTCTTCATTGCACTCCCCGGGCCTACCTGCCTGCCTGTTCCTTATGCGTCAATGTCACTCTATCTGTTAAAAATTCGATGTCATTTAAAAATATGGAGAGTATGTATAGAGGGATGAGACTCATGCTGCAGCAGGATGATGGTGTGTCTTATGTGGGTCACAATTTTGAGTGCACCAAGCTTTAATTTCTTGAACAGTACATTGTGTACAAAGTCCTATGTATGGTCCAAGAGTTTAGTAGTAGTGGCTACTAGCATTATCTGATGACTTCTCCAGCATCTATTTTCTGCTCTGTGAGAGACAGCCATCCATGTATTAGCTTATCTCCCTTATTTAGGGAGCTTACCTTGATCTACGGCTTAGTTCTGATGTCACAAGAAATAAACACAAAGATGTCAATTAAGGAAAGCTCATAGAAAGCTAGCTCCATCTGTCTATTGAAGAAAATGACTTTGCTGCAGGTGAAGGTTGCTATACAGCAGACCTCATCAATTCATACAATATAAAAAACACAAATTTACAACACCAATAGCCTGTACAAAAATACCTTTTGTCCATACATGTTTTTAGCATTAACACTTTTACTGCACTTTGTGTTCTTTTTCTCATGATCGGAAAAGTTATTTATCACACCTATGTAGCCAGGTGCTGGGCTACAAAAACTTGAAGAAGGAGACATTGCCCTTTATTTGCCTTTTTGTCTCTACTGTGATATGAATGCTATGCTGCATCATCCTCCACCTGCCAGCAGGGGGACAGCTAAAGTCAAGCAAGCCCATAGACTTCTATGCAGAACCATGGGAATGCTGGAAGTTGTAGTTTGAGATGGCTGCCATATAATGGCTGCACTATAATGGTTACAGTACAAATTCCAATATGCACTGCGCATTAATGCCCCGTACATACGGTCGGATTTTCCGACAGAAAATGTCCTATCGGACCATGTTGTCGGAAATTCCGACCATGTGTGGGCTCCATCTGACTTTTTCCGTCGGAATTTCCGACGGAAAAAGTTTGGGATCCTGCTCTCAAATTTTCCGACAATAAAGTCCTATCGGACTTTTTCCGATCGTGTGTAGCGAATTCCGATGGACAAAGTGCCACACATGCTCAGATCACATTACAAGACCAAAGCTATTGGCTACTAGCCTCTACGTAGTCCCGTCGTACGCAACGAACGTCACCACGTTCAGGATGATCGGATTTTCCGACAACTTTGTCCGACCGTGTGTATGCAACACCAGTGTCGGACAAAATCCGTCGGAAAAAAATCAGACAGATTTTGTGGTCGGAATTTCCGACCGTGTGTACAGGGCATAAGAGTGGAGAGAGTTTTTTTTAAACTAAACTGTGTGGGAAAGTAGAGGGAGAGAACCTCTGTCTGGATATTCACCTGCCAGCTGTAGACCATACCAGCCATACCAGCAGAGATCCGAGCATGAGACTGGGAGTGAGGACACCCGGGGTCAGCACAGCACCACCCACATTGCAGCATCTGCATTGTTGCAGAAGGGACACTGGAGTGCCCACTCACTCTCCACTTCCCACTACTGATCACCAGAGGCTTTCAGGGAGAGACCAAGGGGGCCCCCCTTTTACAGCGAGTGAGAGGGATATCCATTGCTGATGCCACTAGCAGGGACTGAGCCACTGAGAGCAGGACACAAAGTGTACCCAATTCATACAGCCCCGATGCTACACTCTATTCCACACTTATTCCAAACTCAAACTACACCTTTACCAACCCTACACTGCATTATACAGAACCTTTCCCGCATTTGACCTTGCACCTGTGCCGGTAGTATACCTATACCCCATGCAGGTAAACTGGGACTGTCGTTAGTGCGAAGACACTCTTAAAGAGCCCCAACGATAGCTAGCAAAAAAACATCTCAAAGGACTGCCTTCTGCATTCTCCAATGCTCTTGTCTCCCCCTTCTAATCCCTTTGATTTCCTTGGGCTAACTTTTGCTTTTAATATAAGCTAGCTGCCATAAACCCTGGTATCCTCTTCTTCAGCGGGCGGTCAGCTTTCAGATAAAAGTGGTCTCTGCAGCAGATTCATCGCAAGATTACTTTTATCGGCGGTGGGAGAGGGCCCTCCGCCGCTTACCGGAGCTGGCGGTGATCACGTCTGGTCCCGTCTGTTCTATAGAGCTGAGTGAGGGGAAGATGGCCCCAACATGTCTCCATACCATTGCAGGGCGGAAGTGACATCAAAATGTCACTTCCGCCCATAGCTCTTAAAGAGACATTTTTTTTTTTTTCAAACTACATTTTTTTTTTATTGCATTTTAGTGTAAATATCTTGTCTTTTTGACCACAGATCTTATATCTTATGCAGCGTACACACGGTCGGAATTTCCGATGGAAACAGTCCGATGGGAGCTTTTCATCGGATTTTCCGACCGTGTGTATGCCCATCAGTCTTTTTCAGTCAGGAATTTCCGACGGACTTTGGATTGAGAACCTGTTCTCAATTTTTCCGACGGAAAACCTTTCTATCGGATTTTCCGATCGTGTGTATGCAATTCCGACACGCAAAATTCCGACGCATGCTCGGAAACAATTCGACGCATGCTCGGAAGCATTAAACTTCCCTTTTTATAGTGATGTCGAACGTGTTTTATGCCACTGTGTTACTGACCATCGGAATTTGGTGTGACCGTGTGTAGGCAAGACAGTTTGAGCGAAATTCCGTCGGAATTCCGACAGGAAAACCATCCGAGCTTTTTCCAACGAGAATTCCGACCGTGTGTACGCGGCATAAGAGTTCCTGGCATGTTTTTTTTCTATTACAAGGCATCTACATTCCAAGTTTGGCACTTAAGATGGTCATGCACTATGCAATCTGATGGCCAATCTCTCTACAACTCGATATTTAGTTAAAATAGGTAATGGGAAGACGCACTTGAACAATTAATTCATTATCATATTATATTATTATAGGAAATCAAACAGGCTCTTGCACTAAATTGAATTTATTTAAGATCTAACTGATTGCAGTGTATCAAGATCTGAAAATATTAATTTACTGGGTTTAGAAACACTACTGTTCTTTGTAATGTATTGAAAGAGTTGGGTAAAAAAAGAAACACATTTCAAAGATATATTAGAAGTAATAGGAATGAGATTAGCATCAAAGGGGTTAATTAACTTAGAAAACCTACTAATTGCCTATTATCAACGAGAAAACCGCAGTTACCCTAGCTCCAGTTGCAGTTTACATATGTGGGTATTTATTATCGCTATTTGCGCTTCAATGTGCGCCTGTTCGCACGTTAGATTAATGATTTTTCCGGCGCACAAATTAATGTATGAACTGGTGCAGCGCTTTCTTCTTAGTGAATCACCCTCATAGTGTGAATTCAGCCTGATGCTGTGCTGAACTGGAGTGTAAGAAAATGAATAGCTTTCTTCAAAATATAATTACACCCTGAAACCATTGTCTTTAATGAAGATAAATTAAATCATTCTTATTTATTTTAAAAGACTGAAAAACAGAGCTATGAAAAGTACCCATTTTACTTGATGGCAGAAGTCAGCCAATGTTTTAAACATGAACGGTTAACTGATGGTCCATCTGGAATCTTAAACAGCATTATTGTGAAGAAAAGTATATTTCCAGGTTTAATCAGCTAATTAAAAGCTTTCATTAGAGGAATATACAAATTGGAGGCTGCCTGTTGGCTAGTTTCGTCTTTAGTGCAATATCAGTAAGATGCAGCTATGCTTTGATAGAAAAAAAATAGCTTTTTTGGGGGGGTTATGCAAAATGAGTAGACATGTGCACAACAAAAAAAATTTGTTTATTTTCATTTAGTTTTTTTCGTTTCCGTTGATTCGTAACGATTCGTAAGTCGTCGGTGTTCGTATTCGTAACGATTCGTATTTTAGTAAGAGTTATTTTTTCGTTGATTCGTTTTTCCGTTAGTTTAATTCTCGTTTATTCGTATATTCGAAATTCGGACGCATTCGTATTTATTCGTACATTCGTAGCATTCGTAACATTCGTAGATTCGTAATCGGAGCATAATTCGTAATTTTATGTAATGTGTATGCTATTATTACATTTTAAGAGACACGGAAAATTACGAATCGAAAAAAAAAGTTACGAATGTACGAATTTTTTCTTTCAATCCATTCGAAGCAGGTTAAGCAGCGCCATTGTAAGAGACACGTAAAATTACGAATCGAAAAAAAAAAAAAAAAAAGTTACGAATGTACGAATTTTTTTGTTCAATCCATTCGAGGCACGTTAAGCAGCGCCATTGTAAGGGACACGGAAAATTACCAATTCAACAACAAAAAAAAAAAGTTACGAATGTACGAATTCTTTCGTTCATTTTGATTTTCGTTGTTCCTGTTTTTGTTTTTCGGATTTTCTTCTTTCGTAGATTCATTGTTTCTAATTTAGTTTTTTTCGGATTTTCGTTGTTTTCGGATTCGTTCGATTCGAACGATTCGTTAAAAATTTTTAGCGAATCGTTCGTTCATTCGTACGATAACGAATGAACGAAAATAACGAAAAGAAACGAAAAACGAAGAAAACGAAAAGAAATGCACATGTCTAAAAATGAGTTACATTGGGCAGCAGTCTTGCCAACAGCACTGGAAATGTCCTGCACGATATGATTGCAAGAGACCATAGGAAAATTTCCCTAAAATTTAGGTAAACAGATTTGAATGTTTTTACGTGAGCAGGACTAAATGCTTCATGAATTGCATTGATTATTTACTGAATTTTCAAGCTGCTGTTTAACCTGCATGTGTAGCTTTTTGTGAAAAACCAAGAGGGGTCACCCCCCAGCTATTATATCACGATTCAGACTACCAATGCATGAAAGGTTATGCTTTACACTACCCAGCTCTCAGGTTTTACATTTAATGTTCTCCTGGTGCCTGGCAGAGCTGAGTTAGGACAACGGAACCTAACCTATGCAGGTTGTTTCTTAAAAAAGAACATCTTTACTTTAACCACTTTAATACAGGGCACTTTTACCCCCTTCCTGCCCAGACCAATTTTCAGCTTTCAATGCTGTCACACTTTGTATGACAATTGCACGGTCATGCTCACTGTACCCATATTACATTTTTATCATTTTTTTGCTAAACAAATTAAAAAAGACCAAAATTTTTGAAAAAAATAAGTTTTTCTTTTCTTGTAAATAAGTATGTTTCCTCCTTCACTGATGGGCACTGATGAAGCTGCACTGATGGGCACTGATGAGGTGGCACTAATATGCAGCACTGATGGGCACTGATAGGTGACAATGATGGGCACTGATAGGCGACACTGATGGGGACTGATAGGTGGCAATGATGGGCCCCGATAGGTTGCATTGATGGGTGGCACTGATGGGCACTGATAGGCAGCACTGATAAGGAGGCACTGACAGGCATTACAGATAGGCACTGATTGGCATCTGTGATGGGAACTGATTGGCATTTTGTTTTTGCACTGATTGGCATCTGTTGTGGGCATCTCTAATGGAGGCTGCACTAATTATCAGCGCAGACCCCCCCCCCGTCAGGAGAGACGCTAATTGGCTCTTCTCTGCTTGTGCCTTGTCAGCACGAACAGAGGAAAGCCAATTATCGCCACTTCCTGGTTACTGCTGTGATCAGTTGTGATTGGTCACAGCTGATCACGTGGTAAAGAGCCTACATTATAGGCTCTTTACCGAGATCAGAGATATGGTTTGTCAGGGTGACACACCGCACCACCAATCACTGCTCTGCGCACCCACAGGGGCACGCACGAGCAGCTTATGCTGTTGGATAAGTCATATGATGCCCAGTCAGGAAAATTGATCCCAAGCTGGGCCGTCATTCTGCTGTGGTCCTCTGAGACCATTGAGGTGATTGCTTTTTACTTTCTGTGAACACAACAGGAAGGGAGAAAAAGCCTCTCCAAAGTGACTGAAATCCCATTTTAGACAGTTGACACTGAAAACAGTGTCCCCAAAGGTTATTCCCTCTATTCCTGTTTTCATGACAATAAAAGTTGGAATTCCCCTCACTTTTAGTCCTAATGAAAATAGTCCCCAGGAAAAATAGAGACAGTAAATCTCCCTATAAGGGATACACACAGCAATACAAAAAATGATATGAGGTTTAACCCCTGATCAAACTATTCAAAACAAAACAAAACAAAAGGTTTGGGCATTAGATACAGTTTGAAGTAACTTGGAGATACTTTAGTCAGTAGAATGTAGGGATGAGCCGAACACCCCCGGGTTCGGTTCGCACCAGAACCTTCGAACGGACCGAAAGTTCGCGCAAATTTTCGAACCCTATACGTTATAATGGACGCGAACGTTCGAAATCAAAAGTGCTAATTACAACGGCCAATATGCATGTTAATGTCATAAAAACAGGTTTGGGGACCCGGGTCCTGCCCCAGGGGACATATATCAATGCAAAAAGAACTTTTAAAAAACTAACGTTTTTTCGGGAGCAGTCATTTTAATGATGCATAAAGTGAAAAAAAAAAAAAGTGAAATTTTCCTTTAAATATGGTCCCTGGGGGTGTCTAAAGTATGCCTGTGAAGTGGCATGTGTTTCCCGTGTTTAGAACTGTCCTTGCACAAAATGACATTTGTAAAGGAAAAAAAGAAGCCATTTAAAACCACTTGCGGCTTTAGGTTTGTTCTTAAGTAGAATCTGAACAGGTACATTATGAAGTGTAGCTCCATCCCCAAAAAATCTATTTTTAAGCTTTTTGGAGAACATAGGGAGGGGTTATCACCCCTGTAACATTTGCTGTCTTTGCACATCTGTTCAGAACATGTCACCTCACTTTCCGTCCCAATGACAAATGTTTTTGGAAAAAGTGGGGTTTTAATTGAAACAAGGATTGGTGATAAAGTATCAGTAGAGAGGAGATACCTTTTTCCCAAATTAAATCTAACAGGATAGAATTTCCCTTCCTAGGGGTAGATTTCCTCTCACTTTCCATTTGCAAGTAGGAGTCGTTTGTAAGTTGGATGTTTGAAAGTAGGGGCCTGGCGTATATACTCTGCAGAAATTTGCCCTATTAGATGTTGGTGTAGCCACAAGACTGGTGGGCACAGGAATGGGCCCTGCTGTGAGTTAATAGATCAAGATTTGTAATTGCATGCACCTGTTGAACAGGGCAGAAAAATTGGGGGTGGTGGTGGTGGACGGTGTTGCCACAAGACTGTAAGCTCTCACAGTTACTCTTGGTGGGCGCAGGAATGGGCCCTGCTGTGAGTTATTAGATCAAGATTTGTAATTGCAAGCACCTGATGAACAGGGCAGAAAATTTGGGCCTTTGGCGGTGGTGGTGGACGGTGTTGCCACAAGACTGTAAGCTCTCACAGTTACTCTTGGTGGGCGCAGGAATGGGCCCTGCTGTGAGTTATTAGATCAAGATTTGTAATTGCAAGCACCTGATGAACAGGGCAGAAAAATTGGGCCTTTGGCGGTGGTGGTGGACGGTGTTGCCACAAGACTGTAGGCCCTCATAGTTACTCTTGGTGGGCGCAGGAATGGGCCCTGCTGTGAGTTATTAGATCAAGATTTGTAATTGCAAGCACCTGATGAACAGGGCAGAAAAATTGGGCCTTTGGTGGTGGTGGTGGACGGTGTTGCCACAAGACTGTAGGCCCTCATAGTTACTCTTGGTGGGCGCAGGAATGGGCCCTGCTGTGAACTATTAGATCAAGATTTGTAATTACCCGCCCCTGTTAAACAGGGGCTGAAAAATTGTGCCTTAGGCACTGGTGCTGGTGCCACAACACTGCAACCCCTCACAGATACTGTACTTGGAGCACAGCAGTCACACGTGTTGCGAAGCATTTTTTAAAAAAAATGTAAGTACACGCCCCTGTTAAACAGGGGCTGAAAAATTGTGCCTTAGGCACTGGTGCTGGTGCCACAACACTGCAACCCCTCACAGATACTGTACTTGGAGCACAGCAGTCACACGTGTTGCGAAGCATTTTTTTTAAAAAATTGTAAGTACACGCCCCTGTTAAACAGGGGCTGAAAAATTGTGCCTTAGGCACTGGTGCTGGTGCCACAACACTGCAACCCCTCACAGATACTGTACTTGGAGCACAGCAGTCACACGTGTTGCGAAGCATTTTTTTAAAAAATTGTAAGTACACGCCCCTGTTAAACAGGGGCTGAAAAATTGTGCCTTAGGCACTGGTGCTGGTGCCACAACACTGCAACCCCTCACAGATACTGTACTTGGAGCACAGCAGTCACACGTGTTGCGAAGCATTTTTTTTAAAAATTGTAAGTACACGCCCCTGTTAAACAGGGGCTGAAAAATTGTGCCTTAGGCACTGGTGCTGGTGCCACAACACTGCAACCCCTCACAGATACTGTACTTGGAGCACAGCAGTCACACGTGTTGCGAAGCATTTTTTTAAAAAATTGTAAGTACACGCCCCTGTTAAACAGGGGCTGAAAAATTGTGCCTTAGGCACTGGTGCTGGTGCCACAACACTGCAACCCCTCACAGATACTGTACTTGGAGCACAGCAGTCACACGTGTTGCGAAGCATTTTTTTATAAAAATTGTATGTACACGCCCCTGTTAAACAGGGGCTGAAAAAATTGTGCCTTAGGCACTGAATGTGCATTCGGAAAGAACGCTGGAGGCAGGACAGGCCAGTAGGCCAGTAGCTGTGCAAGCTCTGGCCAGTGATCCATCCTCAGGACCCAGTAAGCCAGAGGATTTTCGGTGGGAAAGGTGTCCAAGTCTGACCTTGCCCCAAGGTATTCCTGCACCATGTATATCAGACGCTGGCGATGGTTGCTGGAACCGATCATACCTTGGGGCTGCGGACTAAAAAATTGTCTGAACGCATCGGTCAGACGTCCACCTTCCCCACCCCTCCTTCTGCTACTGACCGAAGCCTCAGCAACTCGTCGCCCAGGACCAGGAGTTTGTAACCTCCCAGTTTCTGGGAACGCGTTGCACAGACCTTTCTGCAAGGCCTCCCTGAGATGTCTCATCCTCTGCTCCCTCTGCGACGGCAAGATAAGGTCCGCAACCTTACCCTTGTACCGCGGATCAAGGAGAGTGGCCAGCCAGTAATGGTCCCTCTCCTTGATCCGAAGAACACGAGGATCCTTCCGCAGGCTTTGCAGGATCAGGGAGGCCATGCAGCGTAGGTTAGCTGAGGCATTCGGTCCGGAGTCTTCTGGGTCACTGAGGATGACATGATCGCCAGCCACCTCCTCCCAGCCACGTACAAGTCCACTGGTTTGTTGGGACTGTACATCATCCCTAAAAGACTGCTGCTGCTGATGCTGAGTGCCAGGCTCCACCTCCATGCTCACACAATCCTCCTCCTCCTCCTCCTCCTCCTCCTCCTCCTCCTCATCCTCTTCCTGTGTGATGGGTGGGACAGAAGGAACACTGTCCGGATAAAGGGGGCCTTGAGAGGCAAGGAAGTCCTCCTCTTCCTGCCTCTGTTCTGCCTCAAGTGCCCTGTCCATTATCCCACGCAGCGTATGCTCCAACAGGTGGACAAGAGGGACAGTGTCACTGATGCATGCACTGTCACTGCTCACCATCCTCGTGGCCTCCTCAAATGGTGAGAGGACAGTGCATGCATCCCTGATCATGCTCCACTGACGTGGGGAAAAAAAAACAAGCTCCCCTGACCCTGTCCTGGTGCCGTAGTCACAAAGGTACTCATTGATGGCCCTCTGCTGCGTGTGCAGTCGCTGCAGCATGGCCAACGTTGAGTTCCACCTGGTGGGCATGTCACATATTAGGCGGTTCTTGGGCAGGTTCAGCTCCTTTTGCAGCTCAGTCAGCCGAGCACTGGCATTATAAGATCGGCGGAAATGCACACAGACTTTCCTGGCCTGCCTCAGGACATCCTGTAAGCCTGGGAACCTGCCCAAGAACCGCTGCACCACCAGGTTGAGGACGTGAGCCATGCAGGGCACATGGGTGAGCTGCCCCTGTCGCAGGGCGGAGAGGAGGTTGGTGCCATTGTCAGAAACGACCATTCCTGGCTTAAGCTGACGTGGCGTCAACCACCTCTCGGCCTGCCCCTGCAGAGCTGCCAGAACCTCTGGCCCAGTGTGGCTCCTGTCCCCCAAACACACCAGCGCAAGCACGGCATGGCATCTTTTTGCCTGCGTACTTGCGTAGCCCCTTGTACGCCTACGGAGCACCGCTGGTTCCAAGGACAGAGCACTGGAGGAAGAAGAAGAGGAGGGGGTGGAGGAGAGAGGTGTGTCACAACCAGTAGCAGTAGTAGCGTTTTGGAGGCGTGGTGGCGGAACAACCTCCAACACTACTGCACCTTGTCCTGCATCCCTCCCAGCTGCCAATAGAGTGACCCAATGGGCCGTGAAAGAAAGGTACCGTCCCTGTCCATGCCTGCTGGACCATGAGTCAGCGGTAATATGCACCTTACCGCTGACCGCCCTGTCCAGCGAGGCATGGACATTGCCTTCCACATGCCGGTAGAGAGACGGAATCGCCTTCCGTGAGAAAAAGTGGCGTTTGGGAACCTGCCACTGAGGAACCGCACATTGAACAAACTCACGGAAGGGGGCCGAGTCTACCAACTGAAAAGGCAGCAGTTGAAGTGCTAGCAATTTAGCCAAGCTAGCATTCAACCGCTGGGCATGTGGATGGCTGGGAGTGTACTTCTTTCTACGGTCCAGCAGCTGGGGCAGGGAAATTTGCCTGCTGCAATCGGACGTCGGTGTACTGCAAGTACTTGGTTGTGACACACCTAATTCTACACCTTCAGTCCTCTCAGAGCAGCTTTCAGAGAGGACTGAAGGTGTAGTGGGGATGGAGATCCCAGCTGATGAGGAGCAAGGAGAGGTCCGCTTAGTTCTTTGGTGTGGGTCTTTTATGTGTGCCTGCCAACGAGCTGCATGGCAGGTCGACATATGTCTGGTCATGCTTGTGGTGCCCAAGCGGCTGATGTTTTGGCCACGCGAGATTCGCTTGAGACAAATATTGCAAATAGCAGTGGTGCGATCTGATGCACTCGTCTCAAAAAAGGCCCACACCAAAGAACTTTTCTGATAACGTGCAGAGGCAGCGCCCTGCACAGGCGGAGCTCTGCGGTGTTGTACAGTTGCTGTGCTGGCCTCTACCTGGCCTCCAGGGGGCATCCTGCCGCGTTGGACATGTGACGCCGCATCCTCCTCCTCCTCGTCCTCCTCCTCATCCTCTCTCCCTTCAGGCACCCACGTGGAGTCAGTGACCTCATCATCCCCTCCCTCTTCACCACTAGAGCAAACCTGGCAGTAAGCTGCAGCTGGTGGAACAGTACTGCCAGATTCCTCAAGCTGGGTATCATCATCCAAGCCTTCGAATCGTTGGGCATCCTCCTGGAGCATGTACCCAACACTGTGCTCAAAGAGTTCGGGGGACTCCTCAGGAGGACATGGTGGGTCTAGGGAAGGGGTGGCTGATGATGCCATTGAGTACGCGTTGGCAGCTGCTCTGCCAGTACCCTGAGCCTGGGTGAGAGAGGATGAGGAGGATGAGGAGGGCTTGGTCATCCATTCTACCAAGCCTTCAGCATGATGCGGCTCCACATGTCCAGCTGCCGAAAACAAAGACGCGCGTGTCCCATGGCCACGTGCTGATGACGATGCACGACCACGTCCACGGCCACGTCCACTAGAAACAGAGCCTGCCTGCCCTGTGTTCTTGGCTCTGCACGCTCTGCCTCCCCTTGGCGGTCTTCCAGCCATTGTAGTCGGTAGTCCTGTGGGTGCTGCTGAGAAGAAAATATAGGAGCTCTGTGTGATGCCACTAACACACTAGAAGTCCTATGGGTGCTTCTGCAAAGAAAATAGAGGAGCTCTGTGTGATGCCACTAACACACTAGAAGTCCTGTGGGTGCTGCTGAGAAGACAATATAGGAGCTCTGTGTGATGCCACTAACACACTAGAAGTCCTATGGGTGCTTCTGCAAAGAAAATAGAGGAGCTCTGTGTGATGCCACTAACACACTAAAGTCCTGTGGGTGCTGCTGAGAAGAAAATATAGGAGCTCTGTGTGATGCCACTAACACACTAGAAGTCCTATGGGTGCTTCTGCAAAGAAAATAGAGGAGCTCTGTGTGATGGGACTAACACACTTCAAGTCCTATAGGTGCTTCTGGGAACAAAATATAGGTCTGTGTGATGGGACTAACACACTTCAAGTCCTATAGGTGCTTCTGGGAACAAAATATAGGATCTCTGTGTGATGGGACTAACACACTTCAAGTCCTATGGGTGCTTCTGGGAAGAAAATATAGGTCTGTGTGATGGGGACTAACACACTTCAAGTCCTATAGGTGCTTCTGGGAACAAAATATATGATCTCTGTGTGATGGGACTAACACACTTCAAGTCCTATAGGTGCTTCTGGGAAGAAAATATAGGTCTGTGTGATGGGACTAACACACTTCAAGTCCTATAGGTGCTTCTGGGAACAAAATATATGATCTCTGTGTGATGGGACTAACACACTTCAAGTCCTATAGGTGCTTCTGGGAAGAAAATATAGGTCTGTGTGATGGGACTAACACACTTCAAGTCCTATAGGTGCCTCTGGGAACAAAATATATGATCTCTGTGTGATGGGACTAACACACTTCAAGTCCTATAGGTGCTTCTGGGAAGAAAATGTAGGTCTGTGTGATGGGACTAACACACTTCAAGTCCTATAGGTGCTTCTGGGAACAAAATATAGGATCTCTGTGTGATGGGACTAACACACTTCAAGTCCTATGGGTGCTTCTGGGAAGAAAATATAGGTCTGTGTGATGGGACTAACACACTTCAAGTCCTATAGGTGCTTCTGGGAACAAAATATATGATCTCTGTGTGATGGGACTAACACACTTCAAGTCCTATAGGTGCTTCTGGGAAGAAAATGTAGGTCTGTGTGATGGGACTAACACACTTCAAGTCCTATAGGTGCTTCTGGGAACAAAATATATGATCTCTGTGTGATGGGACTAACACACTTCAAGTCCTATAGGTGCTTCTGGGAAGAAAATATAGGTCTGTGTGATGGGACTAACACACTTCAAGTCCTATAGGTGCCTCTGGGAACAAAATATATGATCTCTGTGTGATGGGACTAACACACTTCAAGTCCTATAGGTGCTTCTGGGAAGAAAATGTAGGTCTGTGTGATGGGACTAACACACTTCAAGTCCTATAGGTGCTTCTGGGAACAAAATATATGATCTCTGTGTGATGGGACTAACACACTTCAAGTCCTATAGGTGCTTCTGGGAAGAAAATATAGGTCTGTGTGATGGGACTAACACACTTCAAGTCCTATAGGTGCCTCTGGGAACAAAATATATGATCTCTGTGTGATGGGACTAACACACTTCAAGTCCTATAGGTGCTTCTGGGAACAAAATATATGATCTCTGTGTGATGGGACTAACACACTTCAAGTCCTATAGGTGCTTCTGGGAAGAAAATATAGGTCTGTGTGATGGGACTAACACACTTCAAGTCCTATAGGTGCCTCTGGGAACAAAATATATGATCTCTGTGTGATGGGACTAACACACTTCAAGTCCTATAGGTGCTTCTGGGAAGAAAATGTAGGTCTGTGTGATGGGACTAACACACTTCAAGTCCTATAGGTGCTTCTGGGAACAAAATATATGATCTCTGTGTGATGGGACTAACACACTTCAAGTCCTATAGGTGCTTCTGGGAAGAAAATATAGGTCTGTGTGATGGGACTAACACACTTCAAGTCCTATAGGTGCTTCTGGGAACAAAAATATATGATCTCTGTGTGATGGGACTAACACACCTTAAGTCCTATAGGTGCTTCTGGGAAGAAAATGTAGGTCTGTGTGATGGGACTAACACACTTCAAGTCCTATAGGTGCTTCTGGGAACAAAATATATGATCTCTGTGTGATGGGACTAACACACTTCAAGTCCTATAGGTGCTTCTGGGAAGAAAATATAGGTCTGTGTGATGGGACTAACACACTTCAAGTCCTATAGGTGCCTCTGGGAACAAAATATATGATCTCTGTGTGATGGGACTAACACACTTCAAGTCCTATAGGTGCTTCTGGGAAGAAAATGTAGGTCTGTGTGATGGGACTAACACACTTCAAGTCCTATAGGTGCTTCTGGGAACAAAATATATGATCTCTGTGTGATGGGACTAACACACTTCAAGTCCTATAGGTGCTTCTGGGAAGAAAATATAGGTCTGTGTGATGGGACTAACACACTTCAAGTCCTATAGGTGCCTCTGGGAACAAAATATATGATCTCTGTGTGATGGGACTAACACACTTCAAGTCCTATAGGTGCTTCTGGGAAGAAAATGTAGGTCTGTGTGATGGGACTAACACACTTCAAGTCCTATAGGTGCTTCTGGGAACAAAATATATGATCTCTTGGGACTAACACACTTCAAGTCCTATAGGTGCTTCTGGGAAGAAAATATAGGTCTGTGTGATGGGACTAACACACTTCAAGTCCTATAGGTGCCTCTGGGAACAAAATATATGATCTCTGTGTGATGGGACTAACACACTTCAAGTCCTATAGGTGCTTCTGGGAAGAAAATGTAGGTCTGTGTGATGGGACTAACACACTTCAAGTCCTATAGGTGCTTCTGGGAACAAAATATATGATCTCTGTGTGATGGGACTAACACACTTCAAGTCCTATGGGTGCTTCTGGGAAGAAAATATAGGTCTGTGTGATGGGACTAACACACTTCAAGTCCTATAGGTGCCTCTGGGAACAAAAATATATGATCTCTGTGTGATGGGACTAACACACTTCAAGTCCTATAGGTGCTTCTGGGAAGAAAATGTAGGTCTGTGTGATGGGACTAACACACTTCAAGTCCTATAGGTGCTTCTGGGAACAAAATATATGATCTCTGTGTGATGGGACTAACACACTTCAAGTCCTATAGGTGCTTCTGGGAAGAAAATATAGGTCTGTGTGATGGGACTAACACACTTCAAGTCCTATAGGTGCTTCTGGGAACAAAATATATGATCTCTGTGTGATGGGACTAACACACTTCAAGTCCTATAGGTGCTTCTGGGAACAAAATATAGGTCTGTGTGATGGGACTAACATACTTCAAGTCCTATAGGTGCTTCTGGGAACAAAATATAGGAGCTCTGCCTGCCACGAACACACTACAAGTCCTATAGGTGCTTCTGGGAACAAAATATAGGAGCTCTGCCTGCCTGCCACGAACACACTACAAGTCCTATAGGTGCTTCTGGGAACAAAATATAGGAGCTCTGCCTGCCTGCCACGAACACACTACAAGTCCTATAGGTGCTTCTGGGAACAAAATATAGGAGCTCTGCTTGCCTGCCACGAACACACTACAAGTCCTATAGGTGCTTCTGGGAACAAAATATAGGAGCTCTGCCTGCCTGCCAGGAACACACTACAAGTCCTATAGGTGCTTCTGGGAACAAAATATAGGAGCTCTGCCTGCCTGCCACGAACACACTACAAGTCCTATAGGTGCTTCTGGGAACAAAATATAGGAGCTCTGCCTGCCTGCCACGAACACACTACAAGTCCTATAGGTGCTTCTGGGAACAAAATACAGGAGCTCTGTTTGCTGCCAGTGCCTGCCTGCCACGAACACACTACAAGCCCCTCTTTCTAAATCAATCTTTCTAAATGAATCTATCTAACTCAATCTCTCTAAGTAAATCTCTCTAACTAACTAAATCCAGCAGAGTGACACAGAACGATCCTGCTCTATCTACGCCGGAACAGCATGTGACCGGCGCAGACGGCGTGGTGGCCTTTTATAAGAGGGGGCGTGTACTAAAGCCCCTGAGCTGTAATTGGCTACAGGCGTCCTGCCTGTAGCCAATTATGGCTCTTCGAGTTTCCGGCGCTGTGATTGGCCAAGCATGCGGGGGGGTCACAGTGCATGCTTGGCCAATCATCAGCCAGCAATGCACTGCGCCGGCCGCGCCGGCCGCAATGCATTGCGGGGCCGCTCGCATCACACGAATGTGATGTGAACGGCCCAAATAGTAATGGGCTCGCCGATCGAGCGAACGCCCGGTGCTCGATGCGAACATGGGTTCGCATCGAGCACCGGGCCCATCCCTAGTAGAATGTGTTATATATTTGTTCGTGCACAAAGCAAGGTCCATAAAGACATGGATGAGCAAGTTTGCGCAGGCCAGTCAAGTTCCTCCACCCTGGTCCTGATGCCAACCCGATAGGACGCCTTTGGGATGAATTAGAACAGAGACTGCAAGTCAGGCCTTCTCATCCAACATCAGTGCCTGATCTCACAAATGCTCTTCTGGAAGAATGGTCAAACATTCCCATAGATACACTCCTAAACCTTGTGGACAGCCTTCCCAGAAGAGTTGAAGCTGTTATAGCTGCAAATGGTGGGCCAACCCTACAGACTAAGACTGGGATGCCATTAAAGTTATTGTGCGTGTAAAGGCAAGCTTCCCAATACTTATTAATTATTATAGTGTGTGTGTATATATATATATATATATATATATATATATATATATATATATATATATATATATGTGTAGCAGCCATAACCCCTTGAGGGGCGGCCTTGACTTTTGGGCTTACCAGTTACCTCCTCTTGGCTTGTCGGTGAATGTCCAGGGGTTCCCAGGGTTAGTACCCAACAACTTTGGATGCTGACACATAAAAGTCCTTTTTAAGGTTTTTATTCTTGCAGTGGTAACATCCAACAAAACATAGTCTCAGATAAAGGATAGAGGGCAAGGATGAAGAAACTCAGGCACCTTGAACTGCTGACATCCACGGAATGTCTCTAATCAACCCAAAGAGTAGCCAGAGGCGTACTAAGTGGGGGGCGGGCCGCCCCGGGTGCCACACACTGGAGGGGTCAGGCCAGCGCCCTCCGCGACTGAAGAGGAGACAGCGCCGGGTTATGCAGCTCGGTGACAGACCATACTGAGTGCCTGAGGCAGTGGCATTGGGGGAGGGGTGCGAGCCGCACGCCGAGTGGCACCTGTCGGCAGTGACCCGGGACCCGGCACTATCCCCTTCTCTCTGTGGTCGCGGTTCTTATCAGTCTCGGCAGCGGCTGTCATAGCCGAGCAGAGTGAAGCCGCCTCCCCCTCCTCCTGCATGCACAGCACTGTGTAGACATAAAGGAGGAAGGGGAGGTGGCTTCACTCTGCTCGGCTGTGACAGCCGTGGCGCTGCCGAGACTGATAAGAACCGCGACCACAGAGAGAAGGTGATCGTTGCGCCGGGTCACTGCCGACAGGTGTCTCGCACCTCCCCCCGCAATGCCACTGCCTCGGGCTCTCCATGTGTGTTTTCTGAGGTATATTATGGGTCTGAAGGGGTGGGGGTCTGTACTGTAGGGGGGTCTTTATTGTAGGGGGGTCTTGTACTGTAGGGGGGGTCTGCACTGTAGGGGGGTCTTGTACTGTAGGGGGGGTCTGCACTGTAGGGGGGGTCTTGTACTGTAGGGGGGTCTGCACTGTAGGGGGGTCTTGTACTGTAGGGGGGTCTTGTACTGTAGGTGGGGTCTGCACTGTAGGGAGGTCTGTGCACTGTAGGGGGTCTGTGCACTGTAGGGGGTCTGTGCACTTTAGGGGGGTTCTGTACTGTAGGGGGGTTCTGTACTGTAGGGGGGTTCTGTACTGTAGGGGGGTTCTTTACTGTAGGGGGGTCTTTACTGTAGGGGGTCTTGTACTGTAGGGGGGGTCTTGTACTGTAGGGGGGCCTTGTACTGTAGGGGGCTCTGCACTGTAGGGGGGTCCTGTACTGTAGGGGGGGTCTGCACTGTAGGGGGGGTCTTGCACTGTAGGGGGGTCTTGTACTGTAAGGGGGTATGTACTGTAGGGGGGTCTGTGCACTGTAGGGGGGTCTGTGCACTGTAGGGGGGTTCTGTACTGTAGGGGGAGGTCTGCACTGTAGGGGGTTCCTGCACTGTAGGGGGGGGGGGGGGGTCTGCACTGTAGGGGGAGGGGTCTGTACTGTAGGGGAGGATTCTGTACTGTAGGGGGGTCTGTACTGTAGGGGGTCTGTACTGTAGGGGGGAGGTCTGCACTGCAGGGGGTCCTGCACTGTAGGGGGTCTGTACTGTAGGGGGGAGGTCTGCACTGCAGGGGGTCCTGCACTGTAGGGGGAGGGGTCTGTACTGTAGGGGAGGATTCTGTACTGTAGGGGGGTCTGTACTGTAGGGGGGTCTACATTGTAGGGTGGAGGGGTCTTTACTGTAGGGGATCTGCACTGTAGTAGGGTCTGCACTGTAGGGGGGTCTTCACTGTAGATGGGGGGTCTTCACTGTAGATGGGGGGGTCTGCACTGTAGGGGGGGTCTGTACTGTAGGGAGGGGGTCTGCACTGTAGGGGGTCCAGAGCTGTGGGGGCTGTGTAATGTAAAGGGGTGCAGCGGTACAAGGACTGTGTAATGTAAAGGGGTCCAGAGGTTCAGGGTGCTGTCTAATGTAAAAGGGTCCAGAGGTTCAGGGTGCTTTGTAATGTAAAGGGGTCCAGAGGTTCAGGGTGCTGTGTTATGTAAAGGGGTCCAGGGGTATAAGGGTTGTGTAATGTAAAGGGGTCCAGAGGTGCAGGGTGCTGTGTAATGTAAAGAGGTCCTTAGGTGCAAGGTCCTGTGTAATGTGCAGGGTGCTGTATAATGTAAAGGGGTCCAGAGGTGCAGGGTGCTGCATAATGTAAAGGGGTCCAGAGGTGCAGGGTGCTGTGTAATGTAAAGGGGTCCAGAGGGGCAGTTGTGGAGAGGGGGTACACAGTAGTGACAAAAAAGATATTGAATGATGCAGAGGTATGCAGGGGGCACAGTGGGGTGTTTTTACATTTTAAGGTGGGGTGGGGGGTGCCATATATAGGATCCGCCCCGGGTGCCAAATGCTCTAGTTACGCCCCTGAGAGTAGCCACTCCCAGATGGGTACTTCAATACCAGATAAACCTCTAGCCAGAGGTCTAGCAATCAACAATGTGATCCGGAAACTTGCAAAAAGTCTCTGACACAGAATAAACTTGCAACCGAAGATGAATAGGAAACTTTCTCACAGTACCTGGAACTTTCTCTGTCTCCTTGGCAGCACTGTGGAAGTGTGGATTCTTTAGTGTCCATACAACTCAGCTCCCAGGCTCTTACTGAGATGCCAGCTTGTTGGCCCTCCTCCGAAGAGTCCTCCCCTGGTCACTTGTACGAGTTGCCGTGTCCCTCCAATACTGAGAGCACACTGGGACGCCTTGAATCCTCCTTCAGTTACTGGCCCTCGGGCTAACCGGCTCTGAGACTCGGGAACAGACGGATCCCCACCCTAGACCATGCAGGTCCATGGGGCTAGTCAGACTGACTATGTTTGTGGGATGGCAAACGCTCCTAGGCCCGGGACCCCTCGCAGGGCTACCCCGGTCCAGAACCAGGAAGCAAGACTGCGGCCGAACCCCGAACACGTGACTTCAGCACATTAAGTACCCCTTCCCAGACTACGCAGCAGGGCCAAACGCACCCACTGATTGGCTCCAGGAAAGATTGGTACCTAAGATGTCCAACCAGGCCTGGTTCTCGGCCCTGTCATGGGTGCTTCACTGCACCTATGACCAGGCAGAACCCTATCACAGCCCAGCCAAACTGATGCCAAAGTAAACCTGTACAATTAACCCTCAGAACCCCATTACTGTTCAGAGGAAAAAAACAAAATTTCCACTTATAGCGCACACTTGTTAAAGTGTAACCGCTACATATATATATATCTTGGCCCTCTTTTCTAACTTCCAAAATGCCTTTCAACATTTTTCATTCAATGCAATTATTTGCATTTGCATGTGTTTAAAAGCCTTTACAATCAGGAATACATTCCAAAACTGTATTTTGTTTACAGAGAAATATAAGGAAGAAATACAATTAATATTATTAATGCAGTCTAATTTCCAATTGTTACATCCTTTTAAAAAAAATGAAAGAGAATAGCTTTTTATTAGAATAATTATAGAGTTAACACGATAACATGAAGATTGAAGATGATAAAAGCCATATTCCTAATCATAAAATCACGTATACATTAAGATAGCATTGCTTAATTAAACATGCATTAACCACAATAAAAGAATCAGTAATGCTACAGAACATTGATAAGAACATACTGCACATAATACATAAAAAATACTTGTACAAATAAGTATGATCTAAATTCAATCTATGATTAATTTCAGCACCATGGAGGTCATATATACAGTACACTGCATTTCAGCACCATGGACAGCAATAAAACTACTGCCATTCAATAGATTTTGTCTTGGAAAATAGGTAAATTATAATCGTTTTATTGTTTGTTTGTTTTTTTAAAACTGTCAAACTGGTGTTCTGGGGTCTTATGTGGCCCTCACACTCCCTACATGATGGCCTTTATCCCCCTTAAAGATTTACAATAGGTGAGGTCCCAGCTGTTCTCCAACTGATAAAAGTTACAATTCCTTAAAGGAAAGGAATTCCCTTGCAGAAAAAAAATAGCATTTTTTGCACCCATGATCAGTGGATTGTGGGTGCAATGTCAGGCCTGCATGAACTGCCTACAGTTCTCTGCCAATACTTCTGTGTGGGCTGTCAGTTTCAGAGCTGTAGTAAGTGTCAATGGACTATGAGGGAGCTGATCAGCTCCTTCAAACTCCATAGAAAATGATATAAAACAAACACAAGAGGGCACCTCAATCCAGGTGTAGAGATTTATTAAAAAGAATAAAAGATAATAAAAATGCACTCGCTAGTTAAAAGTGATAAAGACTTGTCATAAACCCATATAGACCTCCACAGGATCACCGTAAAGGCTGCAAAGCTTAGAAGGCAAGCGGCTGGCTGAAGCAGAGTTTGGCTGGGTAGCTGTTGGTGGAAGTTCAGTTGTCAGGCATCAGACTGGAACATAGGCAGCTGTGGTTTCTGGGTGTAGCAAAATGGCTGAGGCTCAATTCAGCGACTCTCTCGGCTGGATGATGATGACAGGAAATGGAAGGGGTCGTGGCTACATTTTTCAGGGCAACAGTCGAAAAAGTCCACACATGATCGGATTTTCCGACAACATAATCCGAATCTGACTTTTTCCATCGGAATATCCGACCGTGTGTACCGGGCATAACTTGTATCTGAGCATGTGAAAACCAACTCAGACATCACAACCAAGCTTTATACTATTGAAAGTAAATGTTTGCAGCATTATGGGCTTGAAAGGAATTGGCAACTCTTTCTACAGATGTGGCTTCCTTGTCCTCTACAGGACACCAAGACATTCTCTGTGTTAGTTTCCAGTTTGTATCTCTCCGTTAAGTGTGAAGTAGGGGGAGAAGCTGCAGCAGACTAATGCTGAGAAAGCAATGGTGATGTGGAATCGAGCAGAGCAGCCTTGGAGGATCAAACCATTAAAAATGTAAGGAAACTTAGAACTTAGTGGATGTAAACCCCAAAAAATGTCATAATGTAGAGAATAAGATTTCCTTTCATTTCAAGTCTTGCCACACATATTTACTCCAGCCCTGAGCAATCCTCTTTTATTGTTCAGTTAGAAATATCTTGACAAAGTGCTGAAAACTTTGTCAAAAACGCCCCCTTGCTGTGAGTGACAGGTGATTTACATATCTCATGCACTAGCCTGAGACAGGCACAGACCACAGACCAGAGTGAAAGAAAATGTATTCTCAAGTAAACAGCAAGAAGAATATAGGGGAGATGTATGTAGTCAGAGTTGGGCAGAGTAGAACATCCAGTGATCTGATGATTGTTATAGTGCAGTGTGTGTGTCTGAGGTCACCTGATCACAGATAACATTACTTCCCATCATTGTTATATGGGGGAGGGGTGAATTTCTCACTTTTTATAATTACACAGGATGTGTCTGTCTCAGGCTAGTGCATTATATATGTAAATCACCTGTCACTCACAGCAAGGGGGCGTTTTTGACAAAGTTTTCAGCACTTTGTCAAGATATTTCTAACTGAACAATAAAAGAGGATTGCTCAGGGCTGGAGTAAATCTGTGTGGCAAGACTGGGCTCAAATGAAAGGAAATCGTATTCTTTACATTATGACACGGGGGGGGGGGGGGGGGTTACATCCACTTTAATGGGGAGCATGAGGGGACAATGCACCAGAGGCATGATATGTCATTATTCTGTCAAAATAGGATTGTTGGAAGTGATGTAAACTGTCACCTTCATAATTTAACTGAATAATTGTCTATAATTTACTGATTAACAAAACTCTTCTGAAAAGTTTAAAGAAACACATTTTATTTTCTCTTTTAGTCATAAACAAGCATCACTTACATTGATAAAACAATTTCTTTTTAAGGGTATTCAGTGTATGTTTTTTGTCTACTAAATATATATAATGTAAAACATATTACATGATTTATATGTTATACACTTTTATAGAATTAATCATGGTGGAGCCATCACTATTGCATGTTAGTCACTGCATGAAACCTTTAAGAGAGTGGGCTGTAATGATGTGTCAGCTATAGAATGTATGCCAGCATATAAAGCACAAGAGTCAATCTGACAAGTGCATCTCACTTCCAATTTTGAAGCTCAGAGTGTATTGCAGGATCCAAGGGCAATGAGTAAACTAATTTCACACATCATTGTTTCTGACTTTTCTGTTGCTCTTCCAACCTTGCATCAATTCCAGAGTGTTCGGGGCATGCAATAAATTTATCATAAATTGGCATAATACAAAGAGGCAATGTATGATATTTTATTAACAGATGCCACAGATACTGTGTTTACTGGCCATTCATTGCTGGTGATAATTGGAAGGTCAGTTTCCTTCTCTGAGTGATTTGCAATTATAATTTTATTTTAATTTAAATTGCATTCTTTAGAAAACCACAACATTTATACATTTACAGACATAGTTCATCTTTACAAAAAAGCTGCCTTTGAAGATAATGGACGGCTGTAGATAAAAACACACTATGCAGCTTTGACCAAAATCGAATTATGCCCTTGCTATAGGTGTAGGCCATTTACATACCTTATGGAGGCTGACTGGAAAACACCCGGGACAATGCTAAGAGAGGCCCAGCTGTTACTGTTCACCTTCACCATAACAGGAGCCAGCTCTTTCTCTGATTTAAACCTCCTCACCTGCGCTTTCTCGCCTCTGATGCAGTAGCTATGAGCTCAGCGTTTCAGAGCTCACTCCTGTGATGGTGAACAGTAACTGATGGGTCTCTCTCAGCAATGTCCTCAACAATGCCTAGGACGTTTTCCATTAAGGCTTTATTGATTAAAGAGGAAGTAAACCCAGATGTGTTTACTTCCTCTTTGTTTCCCTGCAAAGGTAAAGCATAATGGACTACTATGCATCGTATAGTAGTCCATTATGTGTCACTTACCTGACACAGGAGCCAGCGATGTCACCGCTGTCCCCTTGTGTACGGAGCCTCTATCTTCTTGGTGGGTCTCGCTGCTCCGGCGCTGTCATTTGATGGAGCAGCGATGACGTCACTCCTGCGCATGGGCACGGGAGCCGCCACTTGCGGCATATCGCCCTAAACAGTGGCCCGCTCACTGCGCCTGCGCGCCGCTGTCTACGGCGCATGTGGCCGAGAAAGGGTTAAAACCCCTGGCAAAATGCTGCAGTATTACAGCACTGCCCCATTGATTTCAATGGGGAGCAGCGCTGGAGGAGCGGTGAGTTCACCGCTCCTTCATCGCTCCAAAGAAGCGGTTGGCAGGACTTTTCCTGAAGTCCTGCCAGCGCACCGCTGCAGTGTGAAAGCCCTCGGGCTTTCACACTGCAGACAATGGTGCAGCTGTTTTAGGGCGGATTGCAGGCGCTATTTCTAACGATATAGCACCTGCAAAACGCCCTTGGTGTGAAAGGGGTCTTAATCTAGGCTTACCTGTAAGTCAAAGTGGTTTGTAAGGGTATACAACCACTTTAAGGCATTATTATACTACCATTGCATAGCTTTTGACATTAATTACTTTACCATTAATAACTGAATAACTGAACAGAATTAGCAGTGGAAGCCGGGTGAGAGAATGAAAAGTCTTAAGGTACCCCTGGGCACCAAGATAGAAATGTGGGTCTGTATCATAACATAACGAAAGTGGAGAGGCTGTGTGTGCCCAGAGCTGCTGATAAGGGTGTAATGTCAACCATCCTGTACAGGGCCCAGGCCTTATCAGTTCAACAAGGGGTTCTGGGCAGCTGACCAGCAGGGAGAAGGGGACCATGGACAGGAGTTGGTGATCGGTGTGACAGGGGTTGATTTTACTTGAACCAATCATCACTAGTTCCCCCCCTGCAGCAGCTGAAAGCTGGCTTCTCCTCCACCCCCTGCCAGCTTGCAGCTGCTGCAGGGGGGAACTACAGGGGATCAGTTCCAGTAAATTCCACCCCGATCACCCTCCCTCTCAAGGGTCCCCTTCCCTCTGGTGTACACTCCCCCCCCCCCTGTTTTGCATTTGTGTCCCCTTATAATAGGCTGTACAGAGCCCCGTGAGTTCTAACATCAGCCCTATGCATGACAGCTACAGTCATAAATCCCTCTGTTGCTACAGAATGGGACAATTGTGCTCTCAGCCTCACCCTGTGCAGAGATTTTGCAGCTCATGAGGTAACAATCTAAGGACCAGTAGACTGAGCGTGATTGTCACTAGGGAGGTTAACCCTTTATACCCACAACAAGTAGTCTGATCTGCAGGGCTGAAGCAAGGATTTTTGACACCCTAGGCGAAATCTCATCTTTCCGCCCCCATGGCTCCGCCCCTGACTCCACCCTTTTTTCCTGCCCATGTGATAGGAGGCGGTGCTATACTGGAAGCATCGGCTCTGCTTCCTCTAGTGCAGGCTCTTTAATTACTTTTTTTTTTTTCTTTAAATTTTCTCAGTTTAAACATTTTACATGTTTTCTATTGTGGATAAAATGTGGGCTTATGAGATTTGCAAACCATTGCATTCTGTTTTTATGTAGATTTTACACAGTGTCACAATTTTTTTTTTTAGTTGGGGTTGTACATTGCTACCTCTTTCTCTTAAAAAATAGCTCTTATGTTCTTCTCCAATATGCACTTTGGGGGTGATTTACTAAAACTGGAGAGTGCAAAATCTGGTGCAGCTGTGCATGGTAGCCAATCAGCTTCTAACTTTAGCTTGTTCATTTAAGCTTTGACAAAACAAAACCTGGAAGCTGATTGGTTTCTATGCAGAGCTGCACCAGATTTTGCATTCTCCAGTTTTTATAAATCACCCCAAAGTGCATATTGGGGAAGAACATAAAATTTTATTTTTATTTTTTAAATCGTGACACTGTGTAAAATCTATATAAAAACAGAATGCAATGATTTTCAAATCTCCTAAGCCCACATTTTATTCACAATAGAAAATAGAAAACATGTAAAATTTTTAAACTGAGAAAATTTACTATTTCAAGAAAAAAAAAAAAAAAAAGGTAATTTTGAAATTAACTGCAACAACACTTTTATTTTTATTTCCATTTTCATTTTTTATTTATCCTTATTTTTATTTCATTGTTCCTTCAGTGTTATTTTTTATTTTTTTTTTTTACCATTATTATTTTCTTATTTAAGTTTTTTTCGTTACCAATTTCACTTTTTTATTTTTATTTTTCATTTTTAATGATCTCATGTGTTTTGGTAGACTAGTGCTTTCGATCCATGGTCTTGTCAGGTAATATGTTTTTTCAATTGGTAATGCAAGGGACATTCTTCCCTTTGAGCGCCTTTTGTTTTTATGAGAGAAAGTTTCCTTTGGGTGTATTTGAAGCGGAGTACACCCAGGGGAAATGAGGTATGGTCATGTGAACGGGTTAAGCCCGCCCATGACATTTTAGGTCAATTAGTTAGTGTTCCTGTTTGGGTGTGCTTGTAGCCATATACACCTAGGGGAAAATTACATCATGGTCATGTGAACGGGTGGAGCCCGCACTTGGCCTTATATAGATGACAGTGATGCTGTGAGTCTTTTGTCTTTGATAACGCCCTGTGGGAGGGGAAAAAGCGACAGGTGCAGAAGATGGCACCGCAGTGACATCACATCCAATGCATGTTGGATTGCAGTATAGGTTGTGAGAGAACTTGCTGCTTCCTTTAAATAATGGACTGCTACTTGATGTCTTATCTGTTGGCCCTCTATTATGGAGCTTTGTAAGATTGACTTTTAATGAATAAATAAGACTTACTTAACTAATCGGGCTCTTTCTCCATATGTCCGAACCTGAAACACCCCAGGAGGGATCACACCCCGGAGTTGGCGTTTCATCACCCTGTTCACAATACTAAGCGTGTTTGACCTGCAATGCAGTACTGCTTGAGGGTCCATTGGATCTGGTGAGTTCAAAGATGGGGGCGCTGTGGATCCTACTTATAAATATGTCAACTTGAAAATGTTGGGACAGGGCAACAAAAAGCTGACTAAGAAAGAAAGTGGTATGAACAAGGAAAAGCTGGAGGAACATTTTGAAGCCCATTAGGTTTATTGACAAGAGGTCAGTAACATGATTGGGTGTAAAACAAGTATCTTAGAGAGTCAGAGTATCTCACAAGTAAAGATGGGCAGAGGTTCACCAATCTGTGAAAAGCTGCATCTAAAAATTGTTGAACAATTTCAGAATAACGTTCCTCAATGTAAAATTGCAAAGAATTTGAAAAGATCATCATCTACAGCACATAATATCATTAAACGAATCTGAGACTCTGGAGAAATATTTTTACACTAGGGACAAAGTTGAAACACAATATTGGATGTCCATGATCTTTGGGCCCTCGGATGGCACTGCATTAGAAACAGGCATGATTTTCTGATGAAGAACTAGAACTCCTGCCACCCACTTCAGAGAGCTGAAAAGAGGGAGAGATGAGGGCGCTCTGGTGAGGCTGAGTATCTGTACCTGTGGAGAGATGGCCCTGAAGGCAGCACTTTGTAGAGAAGAAGCAGCTCTGAAGGATCATATCGGAAAAAGAAAGGCGCCTTAACAAGAAAGTAAGAGGTCATAGGCATATAATGATTAGTCCTCAAGCGGATCGCTGTAATCCTCGTCTGTCTGGGGGAGAGCGAGAGCCGTCCTGCAGCTGTCAGAGTCCCTGGTGACATGGATAAGCGAGGAGGTGAAAATGCTATGAGGCGGCACGGGTTCTGGAACCAAGCTGGAACACACGCGGCCGATATGACATCAGATGAAGGTGTTGGGCATTAACGTGTTTCAGCTCCTTCATCTGGTCCAACGAAGGAGCCATGCATTCTCCGAAACACCAGGGACTCAGACAGCTGCAAGACGGCTCTCTCTCTCCCAGACGGACGAGGATTACAGCGATCTGCTTAAGGACTAATCATTATATGCCTTTGACCTCTTACTCTCTTGTAAAGGCACATTTCTCTTTCCTTTATGCCACTTCAGAGAGCTGCAGAACCCTGTTGGCGTTTATATCAGCCACTCCAATTGATCTATCCTTACCAGTCGGCCAGAGAACTTTCTGTGATATGAGCAGCCTTAAGCCTCCCCTTGGGGAAGTCTGTTATGATTCTCTGATGGACATCACTGCATGGGAAATAACTAAAGAAATTGAAAAAAAGTTCAAAACATGTAAATATAATATACCTTCCTATCTATTTACTAATGTTAGCAACATAAGGATTAAAAATAGTCATGTTGGGCATTAACGCGTTTCGGAGTATACACAGCTTCTTCATCTGGTCCAAGGAAGGAGCCATGCATGCTCTGAAACACCAGGGAATCAGACAGCTCTCTCTCTCCCACACAGACGAGGATTACAAAGATCCGCTTAAGGACTAATCATTATATGCCTTTGACCTCTTACTCTCTTGTAAAGGCACATTTCTTTCCTTTATGCCACTTCAGAGAGCTGCAGAACCCTGTTGGCGTTTATATCAGCTACTCCAATTTATCTATCCTTACTAGTTGGCCAGAGAACTTTCTGTGATCCGAGCAGCCTTAAGCCTCCCCTTGGGGAAGTCTGTTATGATTCTCTGATGGACATCACTGCATGGGAAATAACTGAAGAAATTGAAAAAAAAGTTCAAAACATGTAAATATAATATACCTTCCTATCTATTTACTAATGTTAGCAACATAAGGATTAAAAATAGTCAATGTTGAATGAGAGTGAATTTCAACTTTAACCACTTGCTTACTGGGCACTTAAACCCCCCTCCTATCCTGACCAATTTTCAGCTTTCAGCGCTGATGCACTTTGAATGACAATTGCGCGGTCATACAACACTGTACCCAAATGAATTTTTTATATTTTTTCCCCCCAAATAGAGCTTTCTCTTGGTGGTATTTGATCACCTGTGCGATTTAAATTTTTTGTTAAAAAAATGTAAAAAGACCAAATAAAAAAAAAAAAAATAATTACATTTTTTTATTTTGTTATAACATTTTAAAACGGGTCAATTTTGTCCGTCATTGATGTACGCTGATGAGGCGGCAGTGATGGGCACCGATAGGTGGCAGTGATGGACACTGATCGGTTACACTGATAGGCAGCACTTCTAGGTGGCACTGATTGGCACCACTGGTGGGCATTGATAGGTGGCACTTGTGGGCATAGATGGGTGGCACTTGTGGGCATAGATAGGTGGCACTTGTGGGCATAGATAAGTGGTACTTGTGGGCATAGATAGGTGGCACTTGCGGGCACTTTTCAGGTTGTAATTATGAGGCATAATTTCCCTTTAAGATGAGCCGGTGATTGGCTTTTTTTTTTCTCCTCCGCTGTCAGCGTGAGGAGAAAAAAAAAAGATCACCGAGCTTTTGATCAGCTGTCATTGGCTGACAGCTGATCACATGGTAAGGGGCCGGCCCCTTACTCAGATCGGTGATCACCCGAGTCTCAGTCATCACCCGAGCGTGCACAGGGGAGGCCGTCATACGACGGCCTCCCGGGAATTCATATCCGCGCTGTGGCTGTCGTTCGGCCATAGCGTGGATGTCAAGTGGTTAAAGTGCTATCATGCAAAGAAGAAGCCATATGTGAACATGATCCAGACATACAGGCATCTTCCCTGGGCCAAAGCTCATTTAAAATTGTCTGTTGCAAAGTGGAAAACTGTTCTGTGGTTAGACAAATTTAAATTTGACATTTTTTGGCAACCATTGGCGCCGCGTCCTTCAGACTAAAGAGGAGAGGGACCTTCCAGCTTGTTTTCAATGCTCAGTTCAAAGGCATGCATCTCTGAAGGTTTTTGGGTGCATGTGTGTGTATGGAATGAACAGCTTGCACATCTGGAAAGGCACCATCAATGCTGAAAGATATATCCAGGTTTTAGAGCAGCATATGCTCCCATCCATATGATGTATTTTTCAGGGAAGACCATGCATATTTCAGCAGAACAATATTAACCCGTATACTACATTTATGACAACAGCATGGCTGCATAGTAGAAGAGTTTGGGTGCTTAACTGGTCTGCCTGCAGTCCAGACTTTTACCAATTAAAAATATTTGGCGCATCTTGAAAAAAAATATGACAAAGAAGACCAAGGACTGTTGTGCAGTTAGAATCCTATATCCGGAAATAATAGGACAATCTTCCTCTCCCTAAACTCCAACACCTTGTCTCCTCAGTTCCCAGACGTTTACAGAGTGATAATAAAAGAAGAGGGGATGCTATACACTGTGGTAAACATGGCCATGTCCCAACCTTTTGAGACGTGCTGCTGCCATTAATTTAAAAATTACTTTATTTTTTTCTTTAAATGGTACATTTTCTCAGTTTAAACATTTGATGATTTTTCTATTTTCTATTGTGAAAAAATATGGGTTTATGTGATTTGCTAATCGATGCATTCTGTTTTTTATGTAGATATTACACAATGTCCCTAACTAAAGAGCTGATATCAGGGTTATATGAATATTTGGGACAGGAAATAGATCCAAGGGGGAGACTTGAAAAGGTAAAAGTAAAATGGGAAAAAGATGTTGGCTTAATAACGAATGAACAGTGGAAGAGAATCTTGGAGAAAGGGTCAAAGGTGTCAGTATCCCCCCCCCGCAGAGAATATCACACTTTATGTTGATTAATAGAGCATATTATACCCCCAAGCGGTTGTTTGGCTTTGGCAGAAGGGCCGACGACAATTGTTCCAGATGCCAAAAAACAGGAGATCTCATCCACATGTTGTGGAAGTGCCCCAAATTGGTTTACTATTGGAAGGGAGTGACTAACAGTATAAGTAGGATATTCGGAATTAAACTTGAGCTGAAACCCAAAGAGTGTATACTGGCATATCGAGAAGAAAGGGAAGAGAGTAAAGATAAAACTATGGCAGTCCTGAGGTGTTTATTTTAAGCTAGAAAACTAATTGCAGGTAAATGGCAATCAAAGGAACCACCTACGGTAGATAACTGGATTGGGATAATAAACGAGAACTTGATCAGAGAAAAGGCGGTATATATAAAGAGAGGTAATGTCAAAGAATTTAATAAAATGTGGAATCCATGGCTAATTAAAATGAATCCATCCGAGGTTGGAGACTAAGAGGAGGAGGGAAAGGGGCACTATGAAGAAAGGGAAGAGAGACCTTGTGAGATGCTCTCTGGGTGTTAAATGGAAGTGTAGACACTAGTGTATGGTATATAATAGTGAGGTAAAAATGTATAGATGTCATGAAATGAAGAATGCATTTTTTGCTATGTATGGGGCCTTTCTTTTTTTTTTTTTTTTTTTTATTGCTAACCGTGTATATATGAAAAATTTAATAAAGAATAAATTATAACAAGATATTACACAATGTCCCAACTTTATTAGAATTGGGTTTGTACCTGGAGGAAAAAGAGGAGTAAGTACCGTATTTATCGGCGTATAACACGCACCGGCGTAACACGCACCCCAAGTTTAGGAGGGCATTTTAAGGAAAAAAAAGTTTTAGGAGCGAAGTTTAGGGGAAAAAAAAAAAAACTTACATTTAAGCGTCATTTGCAGCTTGCCCAGCGTCATTTGCAGCTTGCCCAGCACCATTTGCAGCCTTGCCCAGTGTCATTTGCAGCTTGCCCAGTGTCATTTGCAGCTTGCCAGCGTCATTTGCAGCCTTGCCCAGTGTCATTTGCAGCTTGCCCAGTTTCATTTGCAGCTTGCCAGCGTCATTTGCAGCTTGCCCACGTTTAAACTTCCCGCCGCCTAGACAGACCGAGCGAGCGCCGCCGAAAAAGACAGAGCGGGCGCCGCCGAAAAAGACAGAGCGAGTGCAGACGGAAAAGACCGAGCGCCGACGGAAAAGACAGAGCCGACTGTTTGGCTCCGCTCGCTGTCCCGCCTCCCTGCTGTTTCGGGAAGCGGGACTGCGAGAGGAGCCAAGCAGTCAGATCGGTCTTTTTCGTAGGCGCTCTGTCTTTTTCGGCAGCGTTCGTTTTTTTTTGACGCCGCTCGCTATTTTTCGGCGCCGCTCCATATGTTTTGTCACATTTTTTTGGAGATCGGCGTATAACACGCACCTACAACTTTCCCACGATTTTAAGGGGAAAAAAGTGCGTGTTACATGACAATAAATACGGTAATTGTGAGTGTAACTGAGTGCCATAGTGTAAACAGACCCAATATGTTGTGTGTTGAGTAGCAGCTTCTTTAGGCTTAGTGGAAAACCACTACTCTTATGTTGGTCTGTAATATCTTCAGGTCTCTAAGGTCATCATGTTTATCATTTAGGTAAGGCTATGCCACTGTTTGTAGTTGTATACTTACAAAATGTGGTAAAGATTCTAGTATAGTGTTTGTCATGTTTGGGATTACAACAATTAAGCAAAAAAAAAAAAAGACTTGGGGTACTCAGTAGAAGACCTTTGGCATTTGCCCTGGGGTTCTTCATGACCAGTCTAATATTTCTTGACACAGAAACTGGTAGTCATCCAGTGTAAAATGAGTAAAAAGCAAAGTAAGGCTGGTATGAACAAGGAAAAAAAACTCTCCAAGCAAGTATGGTCATTGGCAAACCTTTTTTGATATATCTGCCCCCTTGTCTTCACTAAGGATTTGAAAGGGTTGTACTTTGGATAAATTAAGAAGTTTTGTAGTCTATAGATTATTACAAAGCTTCCTCACATTGGCTAAGGTGAAAACGCGGGCATGAACTCCAACTTAGCCAATCAGAGGAGGCTTTGTATTCATTTATAGAATACGAAGCCTCTTCTCTCAGGCCGAACAAAATGTTTACTATGTATACTGTCTGTAGCCAAGGCTCCATACAGTTTATAAAGCACTCCTAGCTACTGCAATTGTTAGTGAAGGAAATAGCTCATTTGGGCCAGCTTTGTCCAAACAAACGATTTGAAGTTAAATGAAACCTGGAGATCAGCTTTAAGCTTCCAATATAAATACTTTTTATATTAGTAGCCTTTTCCTCTATCCATCTTACAGTTTCAACATAGTATGGCAATATTTTTATTTTAATAGTTGCTCTGAACCTAAACAAGGGTAATTTCCAGGGAAAATCTGTGCATTAACCCCCCTGGCGGTATTCCCGAGTCTGGCTCGGGGTGGAACTTTAGTACCATTAGCGGTAACCCTCGAGCCAGACTCGGGATCGCATTGCAGGATACAGGGGAAGTTACTTACCTTGTCCCCTGGATCCTGCGATGTCTCCCCGCTGTGTGTGCGAGCTTCTCCGCTTGATTCACACAGTGCCCGAGTGCCGCTGAGCTCCGTTCCCTGCGACGTTACGATGCACGGGAGCGGAGATCGGCGCCAAATTCAAAAAAGTAAAAACAGGGGAGCAGATGGGGGAATGACGCTGACCGGAGCAGACGTGTGCTGAGCGCTGCTCTCTCCCTCCCCAATTATCAGCTGTAGACACTGACAAGCTAACGAGAGAGGGAACATGAGGAGCCGGCGTTTCCTGATGAATATCTGATAGACAAAAACCTGCCTGCACAGTCGGAGAGCCGTAACAGCGATGTTCTCAACTACTCTGATCACCCTGATCACATAGGGCTGATACGACCAACAGACCGGCAGACTCTCCAGCAAAATCCCGCTATTGCTACTGCAAACCCCACTATCGAACGGATAAGAGCACTGGGGAAAGCTCTGCTTTTTTTTTTTTTTTGGCACACACAGCCTAAAAACGGCAAGCTGACCCAGCCAAGACCCTCGAGGAGGGGGACGCTTACCCATCAGAAGACCTTGAGACCTTGTATGCCCAGAGATTCATCTGACAAGCACAGGAGGGAAGAATCCACCTTACCAGGCTGAAGGACTCCGATCCACTGTTCCGCCGTCCCATCGTCTCGCTGCCTCAGCGGAGAGAGCCGAAGAGGACCCGAGTGGAGAAGCGCCAGCGTGGTGACTCACATAGAGAGACTCGGCTATTCCCGGCAACCACTGAAGCCCTAATAGGTGATATGCAGTTTTTTTTTCTCATCTAAAAAATTACACACCAAACAGCGAGCATCATAGACGCAATTGCATAGAGGCTGCATTGGCAGGAACGATCTAATTCCAAAACAAACATACATAGGAGGTAAGACTTTTCTGCTTAAGTTATAAAGTATAACCAGCAATACTATAGACCTCCAGGACGTATCTATATAAGCACAAGCCAGAGATAAACCCTGGGATAAGGGATATAATACTCGAATAGATTGTATATTGACAGCCACACACGGTATAGGATTCCCGGCCGACAGGATTGTCTGCAAGAAATACTTGGAAGGCCCTAATCCCGAGAAAGAAAAAGGCCAAGATAAAATTGTAAAAACCCATAAAATAGCCATCGGATATTCCTCTGCTTGGTTCCCTTTTCTTTTTTGTTTTTTTTTTTTTTGGTACGTTTTGGAATATTACACTGATTTCTGCGCACTTTATTCTTCGCCTGTGTAACTCAACCACACTCCATATAAGCTCCACAGGGGGGTTCTATATATTACATAATAGCAACAAGCAGTAGAAGGAAACACCCCGCGTTAAACCCGGGAGACTAAAAAACGCAATCCATGCAATTTATATAACTGCAAGTATCCATAAATCCCCCATATATCGGCTTGGAGGCACTGTGAGAAATATCTATCTAACAGGAGCAAGAGTGTGGAAAGGAATAAGGAGGAAGCCACACTGAGCTGGAGGGGATCACACCCCGAATCTCAGAAGCCCTAAAATTATTCTCTCCCTCTCTTGGGGAATGCCCCCCAAAAGTACACACGCCCCAAAACTTAAAAGAGGATCTATAGGAGGGACGCAGAAAAACCCTCCAGCGGCACTGAAATCGAGTCCGAATCCCAAAATTGACATAACAGGGTTTTTTAAAAATCCAAACCCACAAACACCACCTGAAAACTGTGAAACCTCAGTAATAGACTCTAGAACTTCCTCAGCAGAGGCAGAGGTAGCAACTAGTATCATTATGGAGGACAGTGAACAACATACTTTACCACATATGGAGGAAACCCTGGAGAGACAAGATTGGGATATACAATCCTATATAAAAGCAATACCCACAAGAGAGGACATGGACAGATATGTGCATAGATTAGAGACTTCCTATAAAAGCGAGATACAAACTATGAAAACAGCAGTAATTGAGACACATAAAAGGGTGGAAAATATAAACACGAAAATGGAAGATATGAATCAAAAAATTTTTTGTTTAGAGGAAAAAAACAGAGAGACTGATAGATTCTTAATTCAAATGTTTAATTCTAATGATGAAATGGAGAACAGAACTAGACGCAACAACATTAGAATTAGAGGACTTCCAGAATCAATAACACCAGATAAATTGAAAGACACATTACAAACAATATTTAACATAATTTTAAAGCAACCAAATACAACCGGCATTGAAATAGATCGAGCACATAGAGCACAAGGCCCAAAAGATAAAGACCTAGCAAAACCTAGGGACGTAATCTCCAGAATACACTTTTTTCGGGTAAAAGAAAACATCATGACGGAGGCTAGGAAACAGAGGAACTTCGTTTATGAGGGGGCCCCACTGATCTTTCTGCAAGATCTATCCAAACACACCTTGATCAAAAGGAAAGCTTTAAAACCTCTATTGGATACACTAAAGGAAAGGAATATCCTATATAAATGGGGCACCCCATTCCAAATAATAGTACATCAAAATGGTCAGAAGAATACCTTCCGAGATTTAAAAGATCTTCCAGACTTTCTGAAAAATCTCGACCTACCTTTGATTGACTTACCGGCTTGGCCACAATCATACTCGGACATCTCGGAAGGACTGATAAGAAGAAGAAGATAGATGAAATTTGGAGGGGTGGGGGAGGTGGGGGAGAACCTAAGGAATTTTTCACCCTATTTTTTTTGTAATTTTTTCTCCTTTTTTTTTTTTTTTTTTTTTTTTTTTCTTTTTTTTTTTTTTGTGAAGTGTAGGATAATTTTTATAAATGCCCACTAGGTCGACACTAAACACCTGCACACCTATTTTATATATATTTTTTTTTTTTTTTGAAGTGTAAAATAATTTTTATAATGTCCACTGGATCGACACTAAACACTTGCACATCCAAATTTATTTTTTTTTTTTTTTTTTTTTTTTTTTAGTGTAAAATAATTTTTATAAAGCCGACTGGGATGGCACTAAACACTCGCACATTTACAAAAAAAAAATTTTTTTTTTTTTTTTTTTTTTTCCATTTCATTTTTTTTTAAAAATAAGGGTCAATGAATATAAGAATGTAAGATTGTAAGAACCAAATGAATAACGATATATACATTTATATGGAAGGAGCACAAATTGCAAAATTGTAGACATATTACATAGAGTTTCCTTCCACTGGTGGATAAGAACAGAAATAAGAGGATTTGTCCAGGCTTTGTCCCCCTCCCTGAGAGGGGGAGAATCACTTTTTTTTTTTTTTTTTTTTTTTAGCACCGTCCATTTTGGACAATAAAGAAGATAATACACAAATGAACACATGAACATTAAAGTAAATTTTCACCTTGTTTTTTTTTTTTTTTTTTTTTTTTTTATTAACACTGTCCATTCTGGACAATAAAGAAGGTAATACACAAATGAACACTAAAGTAAATTTTCACAAAATTTTTTTTTTTTTTTTTTTCTCTTCCTTATTGTCCAACACGGACAATAAGGATAGCACAAATATGCAAATGCATAAATCTTCACTCTTCACTTTTTTTTTTTTCCCTCCCTCTCTCGGGGCGGGGGTCAAGGACCTGGATAATGATAAGACTCAAACCACCGGGTCAGACACATTATAGACATGTAATTGTAATTATGTATATGTATACCAGATGGAGGAAAATATATCACGTAATAGAGATCGGTTGCTCCTGCTTTTCTGCCCATAGCCCTTCCTTCTTCTTTTTTTTTTTTTTTTTTTTTTTTTTTTTCTTTTTCCTTCCTCGTCCCCCCCTCTCTCCTCTCTTTCCCCCCCACTATGATTATATAGGATATTGCCTTTTCTTCCCTATCTCTTATCTTTTCTTCCCAATTTTTTTTTTTTTTTTTTTCTTTTTTCTTCTCCTTTCTCGTTATATAAAATATAAAATATATACAGCTGATGAATTTGATTGGGGAGGGCACTGATCTGCTCCGGGACGTGTTCATTTACCCCAAATAGGGACCTTATATATTAAGGATTGACTTAGATTAGTCGTAGATTTAGGATATAAATGTATGTAGTGTGAATGGAATGAATGACATTTGATATAAGGCATATAACCTAGAAGTATATACCTCCTTTTTTTTTTTTTTTTTCTTTTTTTTCTTTTCCCCTTTTTTCCCTTCCCCTTCCCTTCCCCCTCCTCTCTCTCTCTTGCTTCTCCTTCCAACGGGGCGGAATCCTCAACATGATAAAAATATGTTCATATAACATCAGAGGATTAAACGCACCCTCTAAAAGATTTCAAGTCCTCCAGTCATGCCATAGACAAAATATAGGTATTCTTATGCTCCAAGAGACACATTTCTGTACAGATCATATACCTACTATTCGAAATAGGCACTACCCCACCTGGTACCATGACTCTTTCGCATACTCAAAATCTAGAGGGGTAGCTATTACAATACACAAATCCGTACCACATCAAGTATTAGAAACCTATAGGAATAAAGACGGAAGAGGGCTCCTGCTGAAAGTTAACATATTTGGCAAAAAATATACCCTGATCAATGTATATTTGCCTAATTATGATCAAATTGAATACGGTACGAAACTCCTTACAGATTTAATGAATAAAGCAGAAGGGATCACTATAATCGGAGGAGACTTTAATTTTATCTTTAATCCCGAATTAGACACCTCAGCCCCCCCAAAAAAAAGATAAAAATATGGAAAGGAAAAAATTTGCAGAAATGTTAAATAGATACCATTTGGTAGATACATGGAGAATGGCTCATCCGGATGATAGGGACTATACGTTCCTATCAAAAGTTCATGGAACCTACCACCGATTAGATTACCTTCTGGTAAACCAACAAGGGTTGCCGGAACTTTCCTCCTCAGAGATTGGCAATGCGATTTGGTCAGATCATTCACCTATCTACATTACTCTGACTATAGATAAAGGAAAAAGAGCTAGGAACTCTTGGAGACTTAATGACAATTTGTTATTTGATGATACTTGCTTAACAGAGATCAGAGAAGCAATAACGAACTTCTTGGCAGATCACCTGGAAGATAACACTTCCCTACCCAATCAATGGGAAACTCTAAAATGTATCATAAGAGGTCTATTTATCAAACATGGGTCCAGATTAAAAAAAATGAAAGGCAACAAAATATTTCAATTATCAAAAGATATAGAAAGAATAAGCAAGGAACACAAGCAAAAACTGGGACAGGAGCTACTAGGGGAATTAACCACTAAAATAAACGAGCTGAAAACATTATTAGATGAAGAAACACTATTAAGCCGAGATAAACTAAGGTCCTTAAATTATGCTCAAGGGAACAAACCGGGGAAATTATTGGCGGAGAAGATACACCAGCAAACAAATTTAACCTCAATTGTAAAAATTAAAGATGAAAAGGGCAATTATGTTTATAAACCAAAAGAGATTGTTGATACTTTTCGTAATTTTTACGCTAAGTTATACAATATCCCCAATCCTTTGGCAGAAAGGAATCCCGAAGACTATAAACAACAGGTACAAAAATATATAAAAAATACCCCGATACAAACACTAACAACGTTTGAAAAAGAACAGCTCGAAGAGGAAATAACAGAAGACGAAATTAAAAGGGTAGTGGACTCTCTAGTAATAGGGAAAAGCCCAGGCCCGGACGGCTTTACCCCAAGATTTTACAAAATGCTTAGAGATCTACTAGTCCCAATTTTGAAGCGTTTATTTAATGAAGTAACAATTAATCAACCCTTCGTCCCACAAGGAATGCAGGCCTATATCTCCTTAATACCCAAACCCGAAAAAGATCTTACCAGTTGTGGTAGCTATCGACCCATTTCATTGACAAACATTGACCTCAGGATATATTCAAAAATCATAGCCAACAGATTAACCCCCATACTTCCAAGTTATATACACCTAGACCAAGCGGGCTTTGTAAAGGGGAGAGAAGCAAGAGATAATACTTCCAAAACGGTAACGCTTATTGATTATGCTCGGAGACACACCATCCCATCCTGTCTATTGACGGTAGACGCCGAAAAGGCGTTTGACAGGGTGGGATGGTGTTTTCTCGAAGAGACACTAAAACAGTGGGGAATAGGACCAAAGTTACTAGAAAAAATAATGGTATTATACCAAAAACCCATTGCTAAAATTAGAGCAGCAGGAGAGATCTCCGAACCTATAATAATAACTAACGGAACTAGACAGGGTTGTCCTCTGTCTCCCCTACTATATGTTCTGGTAATGGAACATTTAGCAATAGCCATTCGGAACAATAAAGACATACAGGGGCTAAGGGTAGGGGAGACGGAGTACAAACTGTCTGTCTACGCAGACGACTTACTGGTATACATAACAAATCCGGCAATAACACTTCCCAATTTAATACGAGAATTCGTTAACTTTGCCAGAGTTAGTAACTTCAAAGTAAACTATAATAAATCCGAGATAATGGACATTATACTCCCTGAAAATAAAATAGAAACAATCAGGGCTAATTTTCCTTTCAAATGGCAACCTACAGCTGTAAAATATCTAGGAATTTATATTCCCAAAGATTTAGATAAACTATATGAACTTAACTACCTTCCAATTATAAATAAAGTAAGTAAGCTATTACAACAATACGCAAAAGGGAATCACTCTTGGATAGGGAGGATAAACATAATAAAAATGGATATCCTACCTAAGATTTTATATATATTTCAAGCCGTACCTCTCTTCCCCATAAAGAAAATCTTAAATCAAATACGCAAAATCATAGGAAGCTTTATCTGGGCCGGTAAACCCGCTAGAATAAGCAGGTCAATATTGATTCGCTCTAAGGAGGAAGGTGGACTGGCACTTCCAGATATCTCGACATATCTAAAGGCGGCCTTAGTAACTAGACTGATAGATTGGTTCCAAAACGAAGATTCTAAAGAATGGGTCAGGTTGGAAAAAGAGATCTTAAGTATTAGCTTAAAGTCCTTGCCATGGATTAGAAAAGAGAAACGTCCACCAGACCGAGATATGCCGTACTTTGTAGGCCGAGTACTGAAGGTATGGGATGGACTAATAAGACTAGGCAAAGGAACAACATACATAGGGCCAATGACCCCCTTATTTGACAATCCTGAATTTCCATTGGCAGTGAAAGTAGGAACCTTTCTAAAATGGAAGAAAGAACAAGATATCAGAATAAGAGACATAATTGAACAAGATAGGTTAATCCGGTTTGAAGATATGGGTATAAACTATAAAAACAACTGGATTCAATATTGGCAACTAAAGAAATATATTTCCGATATAGCAAAAGAAGATGCAATAAGTAGACCGTTATTGGCCCTCGAAGAAATACTAATAGAAGAACAGAAATCGACCCATAACTTGTCTACTGTATATAAATACTTAATGAAAAATAACAACATAAAAGAGATCATATATATAAAAAAATGGGAAGAAGAATTAGAGATAGATATCCCTAAAGAAAAATGGAAGGAAGCTTTAAAAAATATTCATAAACTATCTAAATCCAGCAGAGACCAAGAAAGAAACTATAAACTGTTGACAAGATGGTATCGTTGCCCAATAGACATGAATAAAATTGATCCTGAGAATAGTAATGTATGTTGGAGATGTCATCAGGCCGTCGGAACAATGTCACATATATGGTTTGACTGCCCTGGAGTATACAACTTCTGGGAACAGATATACAAAACATACGTGTTGATGACAGGAATAGAACTCAAACCTGACATTTTGACGTCAGTAATCTCCATGAATATGGGTTCGGTAAAAAGAGTAAGAAAGGGAACTCTGAAATTTTTCCTAACAGCAGCACGAACTATTATTGCCAGGAAATGGAAAAATAGTAGTAATCCCAATATAGAAGAATGGGAAAGGGAGATGGACGAAATGTGTAAAATGGAGACAAGAAAGGAAAAAGAAAAAGTAAATAAAGAGGAAGCAAATAATCCTTGGCAGACTTGGATACGATTTAAAATATTATATCCAAGATGGAGGGATTTAATAAGAGAGAGATAGGAGACCCTTTATTTTTCCTTTTTTATTTTTTTTTTTTTTTTTTTTTCCCCCTTTTTTTTTTTTTTTATTTTTTTTTTTTTTTTTTAGCATGAATGAGTTGGTAGTTGTGGAATAGATAGAGATAGATTAGGGAGATGAAAGGGTTAGTAAATCCTTGAGGATATAAGGATGTAAACGGTTATGTATATGAATGTATAAGGAATAGGATGACACCTTTCATATAATTGTAGATGTATGTTGATATGTATTAATGAAAAATTTTTGATAAATAAAGATATATAAAAAAAAAAAAAAAGTAAAAACACACACCACACATACAGTACTGTAATCTTACAGATTACAGTACTGTATAAAAAAAATGACACATCCCCTTTGTCCCTAGCGGTCTGCCCAGTGCCCTGCATGTAGTTTTATATAATAAATACATTTTTGTTCTGCCTGGAATTTGGAGATTGTCCATAGCAACCAAAAAGTGTCCCTTTATGTCAAAAGTGGTTTTAGACCAGCTAGAAAACAGCGATAATACATTAGAATCACTTGCAGAATGGATCGATAGCGATTTGTGGGGATATTCGTCATCAAACATTAAATCTAATGACAGCGACAATTCTGCAACTGAGCAAATTTCAGTGTTTTTGATTTGATTACATTATTGAATATTTTTTATAGTTACTTATATTATAATTTATGATTTTGTGTTTCAAACTTTATGATACCCGGGATGTCTACTAGACTCTGGTTTGGACAGATTTAAGTGAGTTATTCCTAAGAATAGCAGGCCTACAATATAAAACGCCAAACTTCCATGCAAAATAATTGTACCGCTTTTGCTACAAAATTCCTGACATAATCATACCGCCAGGGAGGTTAAAGTGATTAAAGTCTCAGTTTTTTTTTTCTTTAAAAATAACAAACATGTTATACTTAGCTGCTCTGTGCAGTGGTTTTGCACAGATCCTCCTCTTCTCGGGTGCTTCTTCTGCGTTCCTGGCCCCTCCCTTCTGTTGAGTGACCCCCACAGCAAGCAGCTTGTTATGGGGGCACCAGAGCCGCGGCGCTTTCCCTTCTCATTGGCTTACCAACTTTGATTGACAGCAGCGGGAGCCGCACTGCTGTCTCAGCTAATGAAGAGGGAGAGTCCCGGACAGACTCTCATGAGTCTCTCGTGCACATCGCTGGATCTAGATGGACCACAGGTAAGTATTCGAGGGGCTGGGGGGGGGCTGCTGTACACAGAAGGCTTTTTATCTTAATGCATATAGAATGCATTAACCACTACAATACTGGGCACTTTCGCCCCCTTCCTTCCCAGACCAATTTTCAGCTTTTAGCGCTCTCGAAACTTTCAATGACAATTGAAGAGCTTTAGTTTGGTGGTATTTATTCAGGACTCCGTTTTTTATTTTTTGCGATATAAGCGAAAAAATTGCGGAAATTTTGAAAAAAAACTATATTTTCTCCTTTCTTTTTTAAACGAAATCCAATAAAATCAAATTTTGTCATAAATTTAAGCCAAAATGTATTCTGCTACATGTTTTTAGTAAAAAAATTCCGTTAAGTGTATAATAATTGGTTCGCATGATCACGGACATAAGTACACAAATGATCATGTACAGATGTGTGCAGGTGATCACGGACATATGTGTGCAGATAATCATTGGCACATGTAATTTTACTGGGACATATGTGGGGGACATGTGTTTTTATTATTTGGGGACATGTGTTTTTATTTGGGGACATGTGTGTTTTGGGGACATGTATGTTTTGGGGACATGTGTGGGGGACATGTGTGTTTACTGGTGTTTACTGGTTAGACTGGTGATCAGTGAGTAAAAAAACAGCTAATACTCACTGATCACCAGCCGGCTGCAGCGATCCGCTCTCCTCTCCTCAGCGACGACTTCCGTGTGAGGAGAGGAGAGCCGATTGCCTAGCAACCGGCTGTTTGCTTACATCACATGACGGCTGTGATTGGACACGGCCGTTATGTGATCAATGACAGGGCCCTCCTGCCGATCCGAGATGCGCTGTGTCCGGGGTGACACGCGCGCGATCCCCCTACTTCTGAAGGAGGTTCGGGAACGTCCGATCAGAAGTAGGCAGCTCCCACCCGGCCGTATATATACAGTAGCTGGGTGGGAAGTAGTTAAGATAAAAAATAAACAATAAACTTTCTGCCTTTACAACCATTTTAACAATTGCTTATAGCCTGGCAGTGTCAATTAGGGCTCTCTATCTATCTATCTATCTATCTATCTATCTATCTATCTATCTATCTATCTATCTATCTATCTATCTATCTATCTATCATCATGAATAATGAAAGTTCATTTAAATCCACATTGAAAGCACTGGTCACAACTCATTTTAGCATGGCAGGTCACTCTATTATTAACAGTGTGTAAAAAAGCAGACACTGGCAAGCATTCAGGACTAGCTGTACCTGACCTAGTAACCTACTTTCTAAATATCACATAACATTATAGGCTGTCCTTTGTTCACAATGCTACGTCACAACTTACTTAACTTCTATCACAAAACAGTGGCCCCGATAGGAGAAGCTGGAACATACATTAGCCTGCTTCTCCCTCCTCAACAAAAATCAATGTGTTCTTCCGTTCATTAAAAAAAAAAATAAACCAGTGACTAAGACAAAGTTGTTGACCAGTATTTACAGCACATAGAAAAAAAAAGAAAAAAAAAAAAAATGCTCTATAATTTAGTAATTTGCAAAAAAAAAAAATTCTGGAATTAAATATAGACCAAACAATACATTGAATATTACCTATTAAAAAACAATTCTGAATATGTATGGCTGGGCTGACATGATAACACAATGATATGTATCGAGACACTGATTACAGTACAGCAAACGTTCACACTGCTGTAAAACTGATAAAAGGTGAATCCTGGTTACTATAGATGACAGTGCTTTGCCTTTTTTATCATTATAATTATTAAAAGAGATCTTCAGGAAGTATAAGTGGCAGGAGGTGTTAATTACACTCATCTCTATGATGAGATACGGCTCTCTGATAAAAGTGGTGGGAGTCAGCGGTACCGTTAGCTTGGTGCTTACCGTCTGCGCGCTCCCTACTTCCTGTCCCGGAGATTTTATAAATACGGAATTAGCAACTGCAAAAAAGTCTCACGAAGGACACTGTTTGCATAAACTAATTTAAAGCGGTTGTATACCCGTTTTTTTTTTTTGTAAACTACCTGCAAGACAAAGTCATAATGAGCTAGTATGACTAGCATACTAGCTCATTATGCATCACGTACCTTAGATCGGGGCCCCCGACGCCGTCCTTATCTCCCCCTCTAGCCGCAGCCATCACTCTTCCGGGTATTGCCGCTCCGGCCAATCACAGCGCCGCTGCGGCGCTGTGATTGGCCAGAGCAGCGAAGACGTCGCTCCGCGCGCATGCGTGCGGGACACTTCTACTGCGGTGAGTTCTGAATGGGGATTAACCCTGTAAATGCACCGTTGTCTACGGTGCGCATGTGCCGTAGACAACATTGTAAAACGTTCTGTGCAAATATCTCCTAAACCGTGCAGGTTTAGGAGATATTTCTTGTACCTACAGGTAAGCCTAGATTAAGGTACAAGTTGTAATTGAGGGTATACAACCCCTTTAAGAAAAAAAATACCATACAAAAAAAGTCGTTTTTGGAGAGCTGTATGTTGGAAAGGACTGCATAGAAGCACGTGTACATAATATAATACACTTACCTCCCGTGGTTCCTTTCAGTTATATTCCTAGGCAGGGGCGGACTGCCAACTCATGGGGCCCCCGGGCAATAGGAGATTATGGGGCCCCCGGGCAATCAGAGATTATGGGGCCACACAGTATACACACACACACAGTATACAATCACACAATATACACATACATGTACACACAGTATACACAGACATGTTTCTATTGGCTGAGAAGGTACTGGAGAGGTGGGGCAGCTATAATCTCTGGATTTTTAGACCAAAAGGATGTCGGTAAGGGACATTTCAAAAACAGATGTAAAAAAAACACAGATTTTTACATATTGTCCTTGGTTTTACTGAGGCTGGCAACCCTGATAGGGCCCCCTAGCGGCTCGGGGCCCTCGGGCAGTGCCCGAGTGGCCGAATGGTCAGTCCGCCCCTGTTCCTAGGGTTCATAATAAACAGAGATGATACAGAGTAATACACATTTTAAGAAATTATAGTTTATATTTGGCATCTAACATGTCATAAGTCTGAGGGGTTTGGCCCATGATCAAGTGATTGACTGCTTGGAAGTCTATAGAAGCAAGACTTAGTGCCGGTTCACACTAGTGTGATGCGAGAACCCTGCGAACCAACTGCGGGTTCCCGCATCGCACCCGACATGCACGGCAGTTCACACTGCCATATGCGAACTGCTGGGGAGTGTCATCATATGTTAACGACACCCCCATTTCAGCTCGCGTATCGCACTGCGAACTGACAGTTCGGACATGAATGGGATTGCATATGTGTGAACACACATGCGATCCAATTCTGGTCCGAACAGAAAAAAGGGTCCTGTGCATGTTTGGACCGAATGCGGTGCGATATCAGCCATACTATCGATGTATGGCTGACATCGCACTGCACAGACATTGCATGTAATGTGAACAGCAGTGGCGCTGCGAATTACATGCGATGTCTGGCATCGCACTAGTGTGAACCGGCACTTTAAGCTGAAATCCAGCTAAATGATAAAATTGAATAGCTAACCATATGTTCATCTTCAATACAGATATTTTACCCACAGTACTTTTTTTCTGCCACTAGATGTCCTCATTCTGGTGGCCAGCATCATTCATCCCCCTTCTTCTGAGTCCAGGTCACCCTGGACCTGCCTAAGTCTGTGACCGTGCAGTGAAAGGTGAAGCAGTACAGTGATGAGCTCATCTCTCTGTCACTTTACTTTCACATCTATCAGTGTGCTTCTTTTCAGCACATGAACTGATCGTTTCCTTGTGATGCTTCTTCCTCTAACACTCCAGATAATAGGCGGATACCGGATAATATTCGGGTACTCATGCTGCTTCATGATGAATTAATAATGTATTAATAATTACAGAGCTGCATTCATTTTCTTTTCTTTTTTTTTTTTTTACTGCCTAGAGTTCAGCTTTGCTTATTACTTTTTCCATTGTGTGTTTTATTTTGCAGAATGGCCAAAGTAGACAGGGATATGTATTATGGTATAAGTTACCCTTAATATTTTAGGCGAATATATAGTTAAAAATATAAGAAAAAAAAAAGAATACATATTGGCCTAAACTGAAAAAAAAATTAGCTTTGTTTAAAAAAAAAATGGGGTTAATTATTATAGCAAAAAGTACAAAATATTGGGGTTTATTTACAAAAGGCAAATCCACTTTGCACTGCTAGTTCACTTGGAAGTGCAGTCGCTCAAAATCTGAGGGGTAGATCTGAAATGAGTGGAAGCTCTGCTGATTTTATCATCCAATCATGTGCAATCTAAAATGCTGTTTTTTATTTTCCTTGCTTGTCCCCCTCAGATCTACAGTGACTTTACTTCCAAGTGCACTTTCAGTGCACTTTCAAGCAGGGGCGTACCTAGAGCATTTGGCACCCGGGGCGGATCCTATATATGGCACCCCACCCCACCTTAACCACTTCAATACAGGGCTTTTAAACACCCTTCCTTACCAGAGCACTTTTTGCGATTCGGCACTGCGTCGCTTTAACTAACAATTGCGCGGTCGTGCGACGTTACACCCAAACAAAATTGACGTCCTTTTTTTCCCACAAATAGAGCTTTCTTTTGGTGGTATTTGATCGCCCCCGCGATTTTTATTTTTTGCGCTATGAACAAAAGAGGAGCGACAATTTTGAAAAAAAAACACAATATTTTTTACTTTTTGCTATAATAAATATCCCATTTTTAAAAAAAAAAACTATTTTTTTCCTCAGTTTAGGCCGATACGTATTCTTCTACATATTTTTGGTAAAAAAAATCGCAATAAGCGTATATTGATCGGTTTGCGCAAAAGTTATAGCGTCTACAAAATAGGGGATAGATTTATTGAATTTTTTTTTTTTTTTTTACTAGTAATGGCGGGGATCTGCGATTTTTTTTTTCGTGACTGCGACATTGCGGCGGACACTTCGGACACTTTTGATGGTAGATCCACCTTGTGGGCGTCATATGACGGCGGGCGGTATTGAAGCGGTTAAAATGTAAAAACATCCCACTGTGCCCCCTGCATCTTTCAATATCTTTTTGTCACTACTGTGTACCCCCTCTCCACAACTGCCCCTCTGGACCCCTTTACATTACACAGCACCCTGCATCTCTGGACCCCTTTATATTACGCAGCACCCTGCACCTCTGGACCCCTTTACATTATACAGCACCCTGCACCTCTGGACCCTTTTACATTACACAGGACCTTGCACCTAAGGACCCCTTTACATAACACAGCACCCTGAACCTCTGGACCCCTTTACATAACAGAGCACCCTGAACCTCTAGATCCCTTTACATTACACAGCACCCTGAACCTCTGGACCCCTTTACATTACACAGCACCCTGAACCTCTGTACCCCTTTACATAACAGCACCCTGAACCTCTGGACCCCTTTACATAACACAGCACCCTGAACCTCTGGACCCCTTTACATTACACGGCACCCTGAACCTCTGGACCCCTTTACATTACACAGCACCCTGAACCTCTGGACCCCTTTACATTACACAGCACTCTGGACCCCTTTACATTACACAGCACCCTGAACCTCTGGACCCCTTTACATTACACGGCACCCTGAACCTCTGGACCCCTTTACATTACACGGCACCCTGAACCTCTGGACCCCTTTACATTACACGGCACCCTGAACCTCTGGACCCCTTTACATTACACGGCACCCTGAACCTCTGGACCCCTTTACATTACACAGCACCCTGAACCTCTGGACCCCTTTACATAACACGGCACCCTGAACCTCTGGGCCCCTTTACATTACACAGCACATTGAACCTCTGGACCCCTTTACATTACACAGCACCCTAAACCTCTGGACCCCTTTCCATTACACAGCCCTTGTACCTCTTTACATTACACAGCCCTTGTACCTCTGCACCCCTTTACATTGCACAGCCCCCCACAGCTCTGGACCCCCTACAGTGCAGACCCCCCCTAAAGTACAGGACCCCCCTACAGTGCGCAGGACCCCCCTACAGTGAAGAACCCCCCTACAGTACAGAACCCCCCTACAGTACAGAACCACCCCTACAGTGCAGAACCCCCCTACAGTGCACAGACCCCCCCCAGAGTAAAGACCCCCCAGAGTAAAGACCCCACCTATAATGTACCTCAGAAAAGAGAGGCAGAGGCAGTGGCATTGCGGGGGGAGGTGCGAGCCGCACCTGAGTGACACCTGTCGCTGTCGGCAGTGACCCGGCACAACTATCTGCTTCTCTCTGTGGCACACAACAACGGTTCTAAACAGACTCTGCAGCGCCGCGGCTATCATAGCCGAGCAGAGTGAAGCCGCCTCCCCCTCCTCCTTTATGTCTACACAGTCACAGTGCTGTGCATGCAGGAGGGGGAGGCGGCTTCACTCTGCTCGGCTATGACAGCCGCGGCGCTGCCGAGACTGATCAGAACCGTCCGCAACGGTGCGACCACAGAGAGAAAGGGATAGTTGTGCCGGGTCCCGGGTCACTGCCTTTTTGCACACCCCCGCAATGCCACTGCCTCAGGCGAGTGGCGCCGCTGCCTAAAACGCGGCGCTGTCTCTTCTTCAGTCGGAGGGGTAGGGCGCTGGCCTGACACCCCCCCAGTGTGTGGCACCCGGGGCGGCCCGCCCCCCACTTAGTACGCCACTGCTTTCAAGTTTAGTAAATAGTAAATTACTAAATAAGTAAATAAAAGTAAATACTTGGGAACATCCGTGACCGCCGGGTCACGGTAAACGGCCGGCAAATGACGGAGCGATCACATATACACAAACCGGCATCACGTCATGACGCCGGTTCCTCCCTCCCCTCTCTGTACCGGTCGGTACAGTGAGAGGGGAGAAGCGGAAAGGGGGAGAGATGGGACCAGCGCTGTGGGCTGGATGTGTAGTGCCCACAGCGCTGGTCAGTGACAGCTACACTGCCACCACTGTGCAATACTCTGCCAGCACTCTGCAATGCTCTGCCACCACTGTGCAATGCTCTGCCACCACTGTGCAATGCTTTGCCACCACTGTGCAATGCTTTGCCACCACTGTGCAATACTCTGCCACCACTGCGCAATGCTCTGCCACCACTGCGCAATGCTTTGCCACCACTGTGCAATGCTCTGTCACCACTGTGCAATGCTTTGCCACCACTGTGCAATACTCTGCCACCACTGTGCAACACTGCAATACTCTGCCAATACTCACCAATACTCTGCCAATACTCGCCAATACTCTGCCAATACTCGCCAATACTCTGCCAATACTCTGCCAATACTCGCCAATACTCTGCAATAAATTCTAATAGAAAAATAATTTTTATTTTTTTATTTTTTACCGAATTTTCTGTATTTTTTGATTTATAGCGCAAAAAATTAAAAATCCAGCGGTAATTAACCACTTTAAGACCAGCCTCGTTTTGGATTTTAGGTGTTTACATGTTAAAAACAGTTTTTTTTGCTAGAAAAAAACTTAGAACCCCCAAACATTATATATTGTTTTTTTTCTAACACCCTAGAGAATAAAATGGCGGTCGTTGCAATACTTTTTTTCACACCGTATTTGCGCAGCGGTCTTGCAAGCGCACGTTTTTTGGAAAAAATTCACTTTTTTGAATAAAAAAATAAGACAACAGTAAAGTTAGTCCAATTTTTTTATATATTGTGAAAGATAATGTTACGCCGAGTAAATTGATACCTAACATGTCACGCTTCAAAATTGCGCCCGCTCGTGGAATGGCATCAAACTTTTACCCTCAAAAATCTCCATAGGCGACGTTTAAAAAATTCTACAGCTTGCATATTTTGCGTTACAGAGGAGGTCTACGGCTATAATTATTGCTCTCGCTCTACCGATCGCGGCGATACCTCACATGTGTGGTTTGACCACCGTTTTCATATGCGGGCGCTACTCACGTATGCGTTCGCTTCTGCGCACGAGCTCGTCGGGACGGGGCGCTTTAAAAAAATTTTTTTTGTTTTTCTTATATATTTTTCTTGATTTTATTTATTTTTACACAGTTTTTTAAAAAAAATTTAATTGGCTCACTTTTATTCCTATTACAAGGAATGTAAACATTCCTTGTAATAGAAAAAAGCATGACAGGTCCTCTTAAATATGAGATCTGGGGTCAAAAAGTCCTCAGATCTCATATTTGGACTTCAATGGAAAAAAAAAAAAAAAAAAAATGACATTTGAAAATTCCTCTTTAAGAGGTATGGGCGGAAGTGACGTTTTTGACGTCGCTTCCGCCCTCCTATGGTATAGAGATGAGTGGCGGCCATCTTACCATCACTCATCTCTATGCCCAGCAGGAGAAAGGACCCGATTGCCTCCGCCGCTGCCGACGGTTCCGGTAAGCGGCGGAAGGCGCGGGAGAGCAGCGGGAGGGGGGGGCACCTCCCCCGCCGCCGAAAACGGTGATCTCGCAGCGAATCCGCCGCGATGACCACCATTATCGGAATGCCGACCGGCGCCTGAAGAGATGGATACCTCGGTTGTGGCAGCAGCTGCTGCCGTTACCGAGATATCCCTCTTCAAAATCAGGACGTACATCGTCGTGCGCCGGTCGGAAAGTGGTTAAATACCACCAAAGGAAAGCTCTATTTGTGTGAAAAAAAGGACACAAAATTAATTTGGGTACAGTGTTGCACGACTGAGTAATTGTCATTCAAAGTGTGAGAGCACCGAAAGCTGAAAATTGGTCTGGTTAAGAAGGGGGTTTAACTGCCCAGTGGGTAAGTGGTTAATAAACAAGTTACACTATGGAGATGTTTTTTTGCTCTTTCTATATGCTCCATCTGAGTCCCTAAAGAGGAGATCTTGCTGGATCTGGTCCATGCCATCTTGTATGTGAGCAGGCACAAACCTGCAAAAGCGCTGTCTGACTAGTTTTTAATTAAATTAGTCACGTGAGATCTGGTAAGCAGACTTTATTCACAATCACGTTTGGGTGGTGTGTGTCGAAATCGGTGGTGAAGGAATATCTATAAATCCTCAGAAGACACCAGTGCATGATTACAATCAAGTGGCTGAAAGTCATCACAAATAGCTTGCATCTCAGTTGTTTTTTTGGTGGACTATCACCTAAAAGGACTTTTCTTTGATCTATAAACATTGGTTCAGCAAATGTTTGTTATGTCACTGTTTGCACATATATCTATCGATGTTTGAATACTATCTGTAGCCCTTAACAATTTGTTCACTGGCTGTGGGGAACGCACAATTGTATATTTCATTTATTTTCTGTAATAGTTTTTTGTGGTATAGGTTACTAAACATCACTATTATATATAGCAATTAATGGTACACTAGCGCCCCTATCTTCACGTTTTTTAATTGTCAGTTAAAGCGACGCAGTGCCGTATCGCAAAAAATGGCCCGGTCATCGAGCAGCCAAATCTTCCGGGGCTAAAGTGGTAAAATAAGCAGACACAACCTGATTGCAATGCTGGAAAATAACTCTCAGTGAAAATGAAATAACTTTTATGTTGCCCTCATGCCTTCAGCTGCCATTTAAATTTGTATCGATTTAAAGTGAATCTTCCAGAGTCTGCAACTTATACCATAATAACAAGTGAAAATTGTTGAGATTATGTGTATGAAGAAACAAAAATCACACAGAGGTTTTTTTTTTTATGTAAAGTAGGGCTATGGTCTCCTATTATACATGAAAATGAGCTACAGCACTTAAAGTGGGGTTGCGACCAAAAAAAAAATATGGCTTAAAAATCATAAAAAAAAAAAAAAAAAAAGCGGAGCGGGGAACGAGGGGGGGTCTCGTTCCCCCGCATCGCTGGACCCTGGGACAGGTAAGTGTCCGATTATTAAAAGTCAGCAGCTGCAGTATTTGTAGCTGATGACTTTTATTTTATTTTTTTTTGTTGGCACTCTTTAAAGGTGAACTCTGGTCTTTAAAACTGCAAAGGTCGTTTTTTTCTGCTGTCTGGAGTGGGACTTTGATTATACAGTAGGGTGCATTTGCCTTATAGTTTTCTCCTATTTCCAAACTCTCGCAAACAGTTGAGTCTGCCAGTAAAGTCCACCTATTGCAGCTTTCTGTGATGAAATGGCAACAACTACTCCGAGATTCAAAGCTGAATTAGCACTCTGATGTAAGCAGTAGACATGTGCGATTAGTTTCGAATCCGAATTACGAATTTTTACAAATACGAATTCTGTACGAAGTACGAAATTTTGTTTACGAATTTCGGATCCAAAAAAAAAGAAATTATAGCGGATATAACGAATGATTCGAATGAATTTGAGATTCAGTATAATGAATATCGACAATATCGTATAAAAAAAAATCGTAATTTGTGTACGAAATTTAATTCGGATTCGTACGAAATACGAATTTCGTACGAATCGTTACGAATCGTTACGAATCTTTACGAATATCGACACTCTACGAATGATAACGAATTATCCGAAAACGTATTAACGTTACATAACACAAGTCTATTGTCTATTGTTCACCAATCACTCAGAGGAAGTACGAAATATGAAATTTCGTATTTGTAAACAAAATTTTTTTTCTCCACCGCTGAAATCAATGGGGCAGCGCTGTAATACCGCCGGCAAAACGCTGCTATTGCGGCGTATTGCCGGGGGTTTTAACCCTTTCTCGGCCGCTAGCGGGGGGTAAAAGCTCCCCGCTAGCGGCCAAAATGTGCCCACAAATCCGACGGTAAAACGCTGCTAAAAATAGCGGCGTTTTACCGCCGCCGCTATGGGCGGCGTGGTGTGAAAGGGGTCTAAGTCTTTTGGTTTACTCTATGAGGTGTGACGTTATGAAAGGCGAGGTGATTGATGGACGTTATGTTTCACCTTGCATGCATTCATTTGTAGTGGACTAAGGTGGAATTTGGTTTAACCAGCCACCTTGGCAGGGTCGGTTCCTGACCAGATTTTGTGGTCCACTTGTGTCCACCAACAGGTGGTATAAATTAAGCAGGACTGGAGCAAAAGATTGCTCTTGGCCTGGGAAGTCAAAAACATGAGAAAGCTGATTATATAAAGTTTTGCTTTGTAAGAGAAAAGATTTGCCTTATCTTTGTTTTGTGGGCGCCTGAGAGAAGCCCTTCACCGGTGAGTTAGGAACCTGCAATGTTCAGTTAGTGCCTGGATGGCAAGGATTTGTTTTCTGTGTGTAATTTTCATGCAACCATTTAAATAAAACGGACTACAAGTCAGATTTGTAAGAAACCTGCCGGTTGGACTACCTTTTTCCCAGGGAAGGTGATCCCCCTTTGAGCTAACCTCTGACATTACACAGTAACTGCCTTTGGGACTTGTTTAAACTATAATACCAGAGACTTTAGATGCACTTTAACCTCCCTGGCGGTATTCCCGAGTCTGGCTCGGGGTGGAATTTCAGTACCATTAGCGGTAACCCCGAGCCAGGGATCGCATTTAAGGATACAGGGAGTTACTTACCTTGTCCCCTGGATCCTGCGATGTCTCCCCGCTGTGTGTGCGAGCTCCTCCGCTCGATTCACACAGTGCCCGAGTGCCGCTGATCTCCGTTCCCTGTGACGTTACGACGCACGGGAGCAGAGATCGGCGCCAAATTAAAAAAAGTAAAAACACACAATACACATCCAGTATTGTATAAAAAAAATTACGCATCCGCTTTGTCCCTAGTGGTCTGTCCAGTGCCCTGCATGTAGTTTTATATTATAAATAAAAAAATTTCTGCCTGGAATTTGGAGATTGTCCATAGCAACCAAAAAGTGTCCCTTTATGTCAAAAGTGGTTTTAGACCAGCTAGAAAACAGCGATAATAAATTAGAATCACTTGCAGAATTGAGCGATAGCGATTTGTGGGGAAATTCATCATCAAACACTAAATCTAATGACAGCGACAATTCTGCAACTGAGCAAATTTCAGTGTTTTTGATTTGATTACATTATTGAATCATTTTTATTATTATTTGTTATAATTATTTCTAGTTATTTATTATATTATAAACTTTATCATACCCGGGATGTCTACTAGACTCTGGTTTGAACAGATTTAAGTGAGTTATTTCTAAGAATTGCAGGCCTACAATATAAAATGCCAAATTTCCATGCAAAATAATTGTACCGCTTTCAGCACCTAAAATCAAAAATAATCATACCGCCAGGGAGGTTAACACCAAGGGATCTCTAGGAATTCTCACACACTCTGATTTCCTTTGCTCAGCAGCACGCTGCACCTAGTTATTTCCATGCCACTAATTTTTGACTCTTCGGTGCCAATGCAAATATCATTGACCCACTATCTCCAAACTACATTCTCTCTCCAATCTACCCTTCTGCCTCAAGCCTTGGATTGTTAGCACATTGTACCTGGAAATCATTCTCCCCATCCTTGACTCAGTAGTGTAATGTCCTTGGAAATAACACGTTCTTGCACCCATCATCGACTTGCCATCACAAATCCAGAAAAATGGCTTTTCGTTTTGGAGTCAAGAAGGGTTAGAATCCTTTTCCTGTTTTTACTAATGTCTGTAACATTATTATTATTATACGCGATTTATATAGCGCCAACAGTTTACGCAGCGCTTTACAATGTATAGGGGAGACAACACAATTACAGTACAGTTCAATACAAAAGGTACAGGAGGGCCCTGCTTGTAGAGCTTACATTCTAAAGGGAGGGGGTGGTGGTACAAAAGGTAATACATGCAGAGAATGATTTGATGGGGGTGGTAACATTAAGTAGATATCCTTTCATTTCCTGTGTGGTCATCAGGACAGTAAAGGAAGGGACCTTCTCCAAATAGAACACCGACAATAACCAATGCATGAAAAAAAAATGAAATGGCAGAGAGAATGAGGCAACTGTGGACTTTCATGGTACGGATAAGGACTCACATAGGGTTATATAGAAAAATATAAATTTATTACAACAATATAAAGAGAATTTATACAATAGAAAAAGACAATTGATTTAAAAAAAGGGAAAGAAAGAGACAATATTTGGACAATACAAGGCAAAAAACCTTCTAGGCTCTTACGGATGCTCTGTTGACATTTTTGTATCTTTATACCTTTTTGATATTAATTATTTCAAATTTCCTTTTAGAGACAACTATATACAAGCCTCTCTTGTAAACTTACTCCTGAAGAAGCGGCCAGTCCGCGAAACATGTCGAGCGTTATCTTGTATCAGTTTGAATGTCACTTTTTTGTTTCCGTTAACATGGATTAATAGTTTTGGGCCATACTGTACTGCTATAAGAGGGGTTTTTTGCCTTGTATTGTCCAAATATTGTCTCTTGCTTTCCCTTTTTTTAAATCAATTGTCTTTTTCTATTGTATAAATTCTCTTTATATTGTTGTAATAAATTTATATTTTTCTATATAACTCTATGTGAGTCCCTATCCGTACCATGAAAGTCCACAGTTGCCTCATTCTCTCTGCCATTTAATTTTTTTCAAAATTCTAGGACGACGGTACTGCAAAAAATGTCTTATTATACAGTAGCACTATTTAAATTACCAATGCTTGTTTTTTTTTCCAAGCAGAGAAGCATTGGAAGCTCCGTAAGATTTTTTTTTTTATTATTATCACTGTCTGTGTTCCTGTTGGGGATATTCCTCTTCACTTTCTATGTAGTCAGTGGGAAAGAACATTAGAAGACCTTCTCCAAATCAAACACAGGTAGCAACTAGGATTTTTTTTTATTCTACTGGGGATATTTTTTTTTTTTATTTCCTGTATGGACAGGAGGAAAAAATTCTCCACAACAGGCAAGCGGACTGTAATGAAACCATAGTATAATAAACTAAAATGTTTTGGCTGGAGTTCCACTTTAACCGCTTCAGCCCCGGGCAATTTTATCCCCTTCCTTACCAGAGCACTTTTTGCGATTCGGCACTGCGTCGCTTTAACTGACAACTGCGCGGTAGTGCGACGTTGCACCCAAACAAAGTTGACGTCCTTTTTTTCCCACAAATAGAGCTTTCTTTTGGTGGTATTTGATCACCTCTGCGGTTTTTATTTTTTGCGCCATAAACAAAAGAAGAGTGACAATTTTGAAAAAAAACACAATATATTTTACTTTTTTCTATAATAAATATCCTATTTTTTTTAAAAAAACTACATTTTCTACTCAGTTTAGGCCGATACGTATTCTTCTACATATTTTTGGTAAAAAAAATCACAATAAGCGTTTATTGGTTGGTTTGCGCAAAAGTTATAGCGTTTACAAAATAGGGGATAGATTTATTGCATTTTTATTTTTTTTACCAGTAATGGCGGCGATCTGTGATTTTTTTCGTGACTGCGACTTTGCGGCGGACACTTCGGACACTTTTGACACATTTTTGGGACCATTCACATTTACACAGCGATCGTTGCTATAAAATTGCACTGATTACTGTGTAAATGTGACTGGCAGGGAAGGGGTTAACACTAGGGGGCGCTGCAGGGGTTAATATGTTCCCTATGTGAGTAATTCTAACTGTGGAGAGAGGGGACTCACAAGGGGAGGAGACCGATCGGTGTTCCTCCGTACTTGGAACACATGATCGGTCTCCTCTCCAGTGACAGGACGTGGAGCTGTGTATTTACACACACAGCTCCACGGTCCCGCAGTTTTCCCGGGCAATCGCGGGTGCCCGGGCACACGCGCGACGCCGCGCGCGCACCCCCTAGACGGCAATAGGTGGATGTCATATGAGATCCACCTTGTGGACGTCATATGACGGTGGGCGGTATTGAAGTGGTTAATTACTCCAGACTGCTAATAAGTGGACTTGCGATGAGATACTGTATAGTCTAATAGACAGTACATCATTGTTCTTTGCAGACATTATCAAAAAAAATAATTAGTTCTATTTTAAATTGCAATACTTTGCTTACAATAAGACATGAATGAATAAACTGTGATAAATAAAATATTGTATTTGATTGTGGAACTCGTGATAGTGAAATTGCTACTGAGATGAGGTTAACATCAGCAGTCAGAGCTCAGCAGATATTTGCCCTATTAATCACACAGTTATATAACTGGCACAGATCTTAGGAAAATGAGGATAAGCTTGATGTAGGTCTCTACATGATCAATTTTTAAAGCTACCACACCTTAATTGACTTCCATTAAAAGTCATCATGAAAGACGGAACTGTATGAGGCCAAGCGTAGGCTGCTTTGTGTGTCATCTAGCTGCAGGTCTTCTATAGATTTCAAGCTCAGAGATATTTTAAAGGTCTTTAAGCTTTTCTGGAAGTGTTTTGTATGTGAACTAATTGGCAGTAATAAGAGATTAGTGTGTTCGAAGTCGGATCAGATGCTTATGATTGATTTTATAGATGGGTAACCATAGGACTACACTCCTATGTACCACTCTATTACTTCCATCCTTTTAGGGCTCGTTCACACTCGTCAGCACAGTAAGCCGGAGCTGTTTAGTGTGGAGGCAGCAGCTGTTTTGGGCAGCATGCTATGTGTGGCGGGGGGGCGAAGTGATGTGCACTTTATTGCATGTGGGGCCCAAAGCAGCTGCCTAATACTTGACAACTATCCTGGTTTAAATTCCCTTGTCCCTTGAGGTTTTAGTCCTGTGCTGTGTCCCAATATCTCAGTGTGAAGTGCTGCTACTAATGCCGCCCAGGTGTGGTAGCTTTCATACAGCTCACATTTTTTGTGTGTGAACCTTTTTGTTAAGTGAGCCAAGTGACACTTATTTCATGTCACCGCACAGCAGCGCAGAGACATGCAAGGCCATCCAGAGAGGTGCAATATTATTCAAACGTTGCACAAAATCGCATAGCTCTCCCAGATAGCAAGGACAACTTGCCACAAATGTGTGGCAGTGTTGAATTGTAAGTCTGTTAACTTGCTGCACACAGGGCCGTCTTTAATATTGATTGGACCCTGGGCAAAACTTTTCTTGCCCCCCCCCCCCCATGCAGTTTCGCTCTCTACCTGCTCTGAGACATACAATAAATAGCAGCTAGACTCAAAATCAGTTTACTGAATCAGATCAGGCAGCTATTGCAATTGGTTACCAGAGGTTACAGTGTATCATTAACGCTCACTGACTGGTTGCTAGAGGTTACAGCACACATTACGACTCACTGATTAGTTGCTAGAGGTTACGGCACACGATTTCTGCTTGTTGATTGGTTGTTATAGATTACTGTGAATATGACCTCAGGGGGGCATGATGTACATATCAATGCCGCTGGCCACCACTATTTACATGTGAATGCCGCCGCTATTTACACGTGAATGCCACCGCTATTTACATATGAATGCCACCACTATTTACATATGAATGCCACCACTATTTATATATGATTGCCGGTAATTTACATGTAAACACAGGGTCTGCAGGTGAGTCATCTGCACACAACAATAGGGCAGAGCTGGGCGGCATTAGTAGCAGCACTTCACACTGAGATTTTGGGACACAGCACAGGACTAAAACCTCAAGGGACAAGGGAATTTAAACCAGGATAGTTGGCAAGTATGAGGTAGCTGCTTTGGGCCCCACAACAATGACAGGGCCCAGGGCAGCTGCCCCTTTTGCCCTGCCTTAAAAACGGCCCTGGCTGCACATTTTCACTGGCAGGTTGTAAACTTGCAGAGCACTTGAAGCACAAGTTCTAGTTGACACTTTTCCAATTTGTAGAAAATTTGCGTGGCAAGTCTCTAGCAAGAGCAAAGTTGCAGTGTCTACAGCAAGAGCTCTGCAAGTCTACAGTATGAAAATTCAGCCACAGTGACCCCTGTGGTGGGAGGACTATTGCAGAACTAGAACTTGCAGCAGACTTGCAGAATGTATGCAAAGAAAATTGATCTGCAGTCATGCAATACGGACCTGCTGCAATTGTGCATCAAACTTGTGAAGCCTGGAAAATCTAGCAATAGCTTAGCAAGTAATTTTTAAACATGCAGCACAATTGCTTGCTATCTGGGTCTGGAATACATAGAACCACTGCATTCTGGTGTGAACATAACACACAGAAAACTACTGTTTACTATGTGTCATTGCAGCTACCTGTGTTTTATGTAATTGCACATAGTGTGAATCAATGTACTTACTTATTTTATCAATCTTATTATTAACACAAGGCCAGGTGTCGCATAAAGCTTGTTCTCAGTAAATCCAAGTAATAGAATAAATTGCAATAGTAGAAAAAAAAAAAAAAAGATAAACCAACTAGGGAAATGTTAACCTCTTGTTGCCCACATTATGTATATATGCAATGGCAAACAGGGTAAGTTGCGAATGCCAGCGCACCGCACATCTATGGGCGGCGGAGCTTTCTGTACTGAGAGCGTGCTCACAGGATAGTGGCTGAGCTGTCAAAGACATCTCTCAGCCAATACTAATGATTGAGAGTTGGTGGGACTGGCTCCTAATCATGTGACCACTGTCACAGCCAATCACGGTGGTCGATCCTTCTGCCCCTGGGTGTACCGACTCTATGAAAGGGATGCTGGGGCAGGGAAGGAAGAGTCAAATAATTCAGCTACATTTACCATTTTGAAGTTAAATGGACAAAAAAAAAAAAAAACTTGACAGGGTTACTCTATCATGAACTAAAATTAAACAAAAAAAAAAAACTAGGCTTTGGATATACTTTAGATCACAGCAAGAAACCCTACACACTGTTAAATATATGATGCATTGTACAGGCTGTATATATGAATCTTTTATATTTTGTTACTAGTATAGGACTGACTAGAAATGGCTCAGGTTGGCATGAATGATCAATGTATCCTTTTTTCCAATTTGTATTACAAAGTGTCTCTGTCTGAAAGGAAATTGTAGTGTATTTTGACTTGATAAATATTTTATTTTATTACTGCAAACATCCATACATATTACATTATATTATATTATAACATATAATTTATATTTTTACATTTTAGTTATTGTACTGTTACATGCTTACCAATTTTGATATATACAGTATATACAGATTTTTCAATGCTCCCTCTAGTGGTTATCTGTATAACTGTGAGCATGATTAGCTTTCACAGCTTGCAAACTACTGAAATAAGCTCTTTTAAATGCGTAAAAGGCTGTTTTTCCAGTCAGCTTGGACTGAGCCATAAACTTTCACTGGGACAGAGAAGCAGGGAAACACAGAAACTTCACAGTATTAATTATTCATAAGTAAATATGCCTGCCCGCATGCATATATAGATTTACCAGTTATATAGAAAGAAGATGTTTACAAGCAGAACTCGAGACAAAAAAAAAAAAAAAAAATAGCCAATTAAAAAATACTTTTGAACAGACCCCATGTGACAGGTACTCTCCACTACATGTGCATTACTGAACACTCCCCAAGAGCAGCCACACCTACCATGCATCGAAAAATGGGAGACGGATATTGGTCGTACCTTCACGACACTACAGATACAAAACATGGTAAGACTTTCCCTTAAATCATCCATATGTACCAAAATCCAAGAGACCAATTTTAAAATACTAACAAGATGGTATTTGACACCGAGCCGTCTACATTCCATCTTCCCTGACACATCGGACAGGTGCTGGAGATGTAGAAGTGACATAGGGACAATTTTTCATATCTTCTGGGCCTGCCCTAAATTGACAGGATTCTGGACGTCAGTCCGCACCATATCACAAAAATTCACAGACTGCGTGATTCCTAATAACCCAGCACTCTTTTTACTGCATATATCCACCATCCCTGTAATGCCTTGTACACACGGTCGGAAAATCCGATGGAAAAGGTCCGATCGGATTATATTGTCAGAAAATCCGATCGTGTGTGGGCTCTGTCGGACTTGTTCCAGCAGGATCTCAAATTTTTCGACAACAAAATTCGATCCGACTTTGTCCGATCGTTTTGTAGAGAATTCCGATCGGACAAAGTGCAGCGCATGCTCAGATCAAATTACGAGACCAAAGCTATTGGCTACTAGCCTGAACGTAGTCCTGTCGTAACAAACGAACGTCATCACGTTCCGAACGATCGGATTTTCCGACAACTTTGTCTGACCGTGTGTATGCAACACCAGCTTCGGACAAAATCAGTCGGAAAAAAATCAGATGGATTTTGTGGTCGGAATGTCCGACCGTGTGTACGGGGGCTTAGAGTTTACAAAAAATCACTCTTACGACATCTGCTCAATGCAGCTAAATCTTGCATCCCCCAACTATGGAATCAACAATATCCCCCCGACGACAGCACATTGGCTGAGGAAGGTGGAGGATATTAAGAAAATGGAAGATCTGGTCCTATCGTCACAAGACAGGCAAGAGGCTCACAGGAACACAAGGAGACTCTGGGATATGTTTATCTTCTCAAACGAGGGAAAAGCCCTTCTGGAAACATAAGTCACTTGATGACCCCGAGCATTGAATTAGTGATGTGATCCGGACCCATAGCTGTGATCCCCTATCCCACTCTCCTACACTAACACACACTCCCACCCGCTCCCCCCCTTAGTCCTTTTCCCACTAGTCCTTCCCCCCCTATCTCTCTCCGTCTCTTCTCTTTTTACTTCTTCTCTAGCTATCAACTTTTGATGATTTCCGAAAGAAAAATTGAAAATAAGAAAGAGTAGCCCTACTTGTATATGTATTAATGCAATGTAAGTTCCTTTTTCTTTTTTGTAGAATCAATATATCACAAGAAGTAAGGATAATACTGTTTGGTTCTCACGATATTAAGCTGTTGAGGCTGCGACCTCAAATGTTTTAATGTTTATGATGTCACATTGGGACCTGACCCTTTCTTGAACTTGAATAAAAATGATATTTGAAAAAGAAATTAAAAATACTTTTGTTGCAATATTCACTTTAGCTATTCCTTGCAGCACTGCTTTTCAGGCACAATGATGGCCTTCTGAGCCAGGACCAGGGCCGATCCTAGGGTCACAGACGCCTGGGTGCGGAAATATTTCTGGGGCCCCCACATGGGTGTGGTCATCTTACTAACTCCCCCACTTTACAAATGTTTCTATGGCTATGACTCAAACACAGAGATCCTCCCATGATCTTTTAACAATAAAGAAAATTAGTACACTAATGGGACCTGGAGGGGGGTCTCTCTAATGCACACAGAGAGGGCTTCTGTTAGAGAGTCTGTTAGAAAGAGCCCCCAGACATACTGCAGACATACTAAAAGAGATGGTCAGAGACTGCAGACATAGTACAGGAGAAGGTCAGGGACTGCAGACATAGTACAGGAGAAGGTCAGAGACTGCAGACATAGTACAGGAGATGGTCAGACACTGCAGTTCCTAAGGATGGAAATAGATAATGGCCGACCAGACCCAGCGATACAGCAACATCAGTTCTTCTGATCAGGAGTCAGCTCACTCTGGGTTGCCCGTGGCGACTCCGATGGGTAGTGCTCAGATCTCTATTCTGGCAATGACTCCCTTCCTTTCTGTGCGGCTTTCCCTCTGGTGGCACAGGGCAGCGGGGTTCTCTTTCTGATGACGTCCCCTCAGCACTTCCTCTCCCTGGAGTCCTGGGTGCACTTCCCCAAAAGCTTTCCTGGGCTCCTGGTGCTCTCTCTCTCCCCCCTCTTATTCAGCTGAGCATGCCGTGTGGGTTGCAGTTTCCGGGTCACAATGGGGCCGCCAGTGCTCGGGACTACATGTCCCACAATCCTCTTCTCTGCTCCCTTTTTATTGTATTTCTTCTCTGGCCAATATGAAGAAGGGAGAAAAAACATAGCGGGCAGCTGACCTGGCAAGCACCGCTCACTAGTACAGCAGTGCGAGGAGGAGAGGGAGGGTGGGGTCTAAGAGCCTGCAGCTGCTCTCTCTCCACTCAGACACGGGCGCTCCGTTCTCCGGTTGCTTCGCTCTCCTCCTCTGACAGGAGGAGGGAGGGGGATGGGCAGTAAGCACAGAGAGCCCTCTTCCCGTTGTTAACGGGGACGATGGCGGTGGCACAGTCTCTTCTCCCCTGATCCGCTCCTGCATACCTCCCAACTTTTAAAGTTGAGAATGAGGGACATTCTGGGAAGAACGTGACCTGCGGCATGCGCAGCTTATATCAAAGTGCCCATGAGAGCCCCCCCCCCACAGCAGGTGTCCCCCATCAGAGCCTCCCCCCACAGCAGGTGTCACCCATCAGAGCCCCCCCACAGCAGGTGTCCCCCATCAGAGCCCCCCCCACAGCAGGCCCCCCCCATCAGAGACCCCCACAGCAGGTGTCCCCCATCATTCTGTCCCCCATCAGAGCCCCCCCACAGCAGGTGTAACCCATCAGAGCCCCCCCCACAGCAGGTGTCCCCCCACAGCAGGCGTCCCCCATCAGAGCCTCCCCACAGCAGGTGTCCCCCATCAGAGCCCCCCTCACAGCAGGTGTCCCCCATCAGAGCCCCCCCACAGCAGCTGTCCCTCATCAGAGCCCCCCACTGCAGGTGTCCCCTATAAGAGCCCCCCCACAGCAGGTGTCCCCCATCAGAGCCCCCCCACAGCAGGTGTCCCCCATCAGAGCCCCCCCACAGCAGGTGTCCCCCATCAGAGCCCCCCCACAGCAGGTGTCGCCATTGGTCAGTACCTGTCCAATAGATCCCTGTAGCTCGGACCCTCTGGGAGCAGAAGCACCGTGCATATTGCAGAGGGGTGTGGCATCTCTGGTTACTAGGAGGGCGGCACTGGAACAGCATTTCTGGGAGTGCACTGGATGATTGGCAGCAGCTCCGGCCAACCCAAAAGAGAAGAGCCGACACACGCAGAGGCGGCGGGGCAGACAGGAGACTACTTCACACGCACCGGATTAGTGGAGTCTAGTACCAAAACGTGTTCCGGTACTAGGCTCCACAGAGGTACTCAGGAAGGATTGTGCTCTTGTCAGTTGCCGGCGGGATGGGGAACCGCAGCACCCGCTTCATGCACTCCACCTCCGCCTCTGGACACAGACGAGGAGGAGGGAGGGGAGCAGCACTCTGGAGCTTCGGCGCCCCCACCTCTGCGGTGCCTGGGTGCGGAGCACCCCGTGCACCCTGCCTAGGATCGGCCCTGGCCAGGACTGTGCCGAACCCACACCCAGCCTGTGACTGGACAATGAAAAGAGAAGCAGCACACTGCTGAGCTAATTTGTCTGCCACTCTACTCTCTCTCCTCCTATCAGCATGCTCTTTGTCAGCACATTAACTGATTCGACAGCCTTGAGTATCTTCTTGTTCTTACACCCCAGCCCTGCTGTAAAGGGACTGCAAGAGGCTGATACCAGGTCAAAATCAGGCCCTCTAGACTGCTTACTTTTAAAATAAAATATATTTAATAATTTTTTAATATCTCCCTAGAGTTCTCAGCTCTTTTTGGCCATGTCAGATCGATTTATTCGCAGTGATCCTCTTCTTATAAAAGCAATTTCTCGCTAAGGAAATCTGTTATGTGACCAGGTCACCAGTAAAAACGTACTCTGCAATCACCTCTATGGCTTAGCTACAAATCGCTGAAAGAGAGCAATTTGTAGCAGAGTACACCAACCCAATGCTGTAGCACTAGTTTAACAAATAGCTACTTATCGAAAAATACCAGTGACTTCTAGCTACAAATTGCTGTTAATCACTGGCAATAGTGATTTGTACATTGAAAAATGTATCTACTTAGAGGGGAAGCAGACAGCAATAAAAACTTCTGTGTCATTGCATCGGTTTTGCATAGAGCTCCAGTAAGGTATTTATTTTTAATGCAATTTGTTAGCTTCATTGCACATTGTACCATTGTTTGGAAAGATCCCTTTAACCTGTTCCCGCCCTCATCCAGTGCGTCCGGACAGTATTCACAGCGCTTCACTTTTTCCATATTTTGTTATGTTACAGCCTTATTCTAAAATGGATTCAATTCATTATTTTCCTCAAAATTCTTCAAACAAGACCACATAATGACGATCTGAAAGAAGTGTATTTGAAATCTTTGCAAATTTATATAAAAAACAAAAAAAAAATCCCATGTACATAATTATTCACAGCCTTTGCCATGACACTCCAAATTGAGCTCAGCTGCATCCTGTTTCCACTGATCATCCTTGAGATGTTTCTACAACTTGATTGGAGTCCACCTGTGGTAAATTCAGTTGATTGGACATGGCTTGGAAAGGCACACACCTGTCTATATAAGGTCCCACAGTCAGGGCCGGGACAAGGGGTGGGCAGGAGGGGCGGCTGCCCTGGGCACTGTGGTATCCTGTGAGGTGGTGGGGGCACCACAAGGAGATTGGGGAAGGGGATTTGTGTTGAAAGGGGGAATTTGGCGGAGTGGCAGGGAGTATTATTCTAGTTGGGGAAATTTGGGGGGATGTTGAGAGTGATTTAGGGGGGTTTGTGTTGGGAGGGGTGATGGGCGGAAGAAGATTCGTGCTGGGGGGGATTTTGGGGGTAGAGGAGTTGTGCTAGGAGAGGGGATTTCAGCAAGGGGGGTAGATTTGTACTGGGAGGAGGGGGAATTGATGCTTTGGAGATTTTTGCTGATACATAATGATCATATATCTTGGGGGGGGGGGGGCGCAGTTTGACATGTTCGCCCTGGGCACTAGATGACCTTGTCCCGGCACTGCCCACAGTTAACAGTGCATGTCAGAGCACAAATCAAGCCATGAAGTTCAGGGAATTGTCTGCTGACCTACGAGACAGGATTGTATTGGGACAAAGATCTGGAGAAGGGTACAGTAAAATGTCTGCAGTATTGAAGGATCTCAGTGTGCACAGTGGCCTCCATTATCTGTAAATGGAAGAAGTTCCGAACCCCCAGGACTCTTCCTAGAGCGGGCCACCCGGCCAAAAACTGAGCGTTCGGAGGAAAAGGGCCCTAGTCAGGGAGGTGACCAAGAACCTGATGGTCACTGTGACAGAGATCCAGTGTTTCTCTGTGGAGAGAGGAGAACATTCTAGAAGAACAACCATCACTGTAGCACTACACCAATCAGGCCTGCATAGTAGAGTGGCCAGACGGAAGCCACTCCTCAGTAAAAGGCACATGACAGACCACCTGAAGATTGTTAAAAAGCACATGAAGGACTCTCAGACCATGAGAAACCCAATTATCTGGTCTGATAAAACAAAGATTGAATTCTTGGGCCTGAGTAGCAAGTATCAAGTCTGGAGGAAACCAGGCACCGCTCATCACCTGGCCAATCCCATCCCTATAGTGAAGCATTGTTGTGGCACCATCATGCTGTGGGAGTATTTTTCAGTGGCAGAAACTGGGAGGATTGAGTCAGGATTGAGGGAAAGATGAATGCAGCAATGTACAGAGACATCCTTGATGAAAACCTGCTCCAGAGCACTCTGGACCTCAGACAGGTTCATCTTGCAACAAGACATTGACCCTAAGCACACAGCCAAGATAACAAAGGAGTGACTACAGGACAACTCTGCGAATGTCCTTGTGTGGCCCAGCCAGAGCCCAGACTTGAACCCGATTGAACATCTCTGGAGAGATCTGAAAATGGCTGTGCACCAACAGCTCCTGTGACAGCTCTTGGTCCATACTAATGATTGGGAATTAGCTGGAACGTTTCCCAATCATGTGACCACTGTGACAGCCAATCATAGTGGTCACATGATTGGCTGATTCTTCTTGCCACCTGTGCATATAGACCCTTTTAACACACCAGAGCTGGATAGAAATGGGTTAAAATGCTGACGTTTTCAGGTGTACATGTGATAAGTATTGTTTCTAGCGAGCGATAAAAAAATTATCAGGGGTTTTACCCTTCCGTACACTATTCAAAATGTTAAAAAAATTATTTGGCTATACCTATACTTTGGGCACACTCAGGTGAGATCTTTTCAGCAGGTGGTTGAGATGTTCAGCCAGCATCAATTTTCACTTTGTTTAGAAATTCACCATTTACATAATGAAAGTGTTCCTTATCTTTAGCCAATCTCAGGCAAGAGAAAGGGGGGAACTGGGGTGGGATGGGGGGAGCAGAAATCTTTTTTAATGTGCTGTCATATTCAACAATGTAGTTATGTCCTCTTCCTAGAGACAGTAAATAGACAAAGCCTATACAGTGCATACATTTTTGTAGGTCACATAATCCCTAATTTTGCTCCCATTTATACTGAATGTCAAAAGCATTTGTTCTGAATGTCAAAAACAAACCGATTTTTTAAAACACTGTGACCTGATTTTGTCAAATGTGCTTGCATTCGTTTTAATGTGGAAAAATATCACGATTCAAAAAATAAAGATACAACAAGCATTCCATTAAAATAATAAATGTTCAAACATTTGCATTAATTATTATGAATATTTAAATAGAAATACAGTAACCCATAGTACCTAGATTTTATCCATCCAGGGCCTGAACTGGCCTACTGGGATTGCGGGAAATTTCCCGGTAGACTGCCTGCCCTGGGGCCACTTTGAGCTGTGGCTGCGACCACCCTGCCGTCAGTCCAGTGTGGCCAACGGCCTGTTAACTTACCAGCATCCTGTAAATTTCAGTCTATTTTAGGGCTGCCCCTAAATGTCCGTTACGGGCATCGGCACCTGTAAGAAAATATGGCTGCATGCCGACATGTCAACTGCGCATGCGCCTGCTCCAAAGCTAGCTGAGCTTGGGAAAAGCCTGTACACGCTCTCTGACATTTTCGGGCAGGCGAGCCCATTTTCAAATGTAAGGCACTCGTCTCGGTTTTGGCGGTGGCACATGCCTCTCTACATCATGGCCAGGTAAGATTGAACCCCTCCGCAGCTTCTGACTACCTCTTGTTACTCTCCTGTACCATGCCCACACAGCCTCTGACATCTCATGTAGCATGTCCGCACAGCCTCTGACATCTCCTGTACCATGTCCGCACAGCCTATGACCACCTCTTATACCAAGTCAGTCCGCACAGCCTACGACCACCTCCTGTACCATGTCCGCACAGCCTCTGACATCTCCTGTAGCATGTCCGCACAGCCTCTGACATCTCCTGTAGCATGTCCGCACAGCCTCTGACATCTCCTGTACCATGTCTGCACAGCCTATGACCACCTCTTATACCAAGTCAGTCCGTACAGCCTACGACCACCTCCTGTACCATGTCCGCACAGCCTCTGACATCTCCTGTAGCATGCCTGCACAGCCTCTGACATCTCCTGTAGCGTGTCCGCACAGCCTCTGACATCTCCTGTAGCGTGTCCGCACAGCCTCTGACATCTTCTGTAGCGTGTCCGCACAGCCTCTGACATCTCCTGTAGCGTGTCCGCACAGCCTCTGACATCTCCTGTAGCGTGTCCGCACAGCCTCTGACATCTCCTGTAGCGTATCCGCACAGCCTCTGACATCTCCTGTAGCATGTCCGCACAGCCTCTGACATCTCCTGTAGCGTGTCCGCACAGCCTCTGACATCTCCTGTAGCGTGTCCGCACAGCCTCTGACATCTCCTGTAGCGTGTCCGCACAGCCTCTGACATCTCCTGTAGCGTGTCCGCACAGCCTCTGACATCTCCCGTACCATGTCCGCACAGCCCCTGACATCTCCTGTGCCATGTCTGCACAGCCTCTGACATCTCCTATACCATGTCCGCACAGCCTCTGACATCTCCTGTAGCGTGTCCGCACAGCCTCTGACATCTCCTGTGCCATGTCTGCACAGCCTATGACCACCTCTTATACCAAGTCAGTCCGCACAGCCTATGACCACCTCCTGTACCATGTCCGCACAGCCTCTGACATCTCCTGTAGCGTGTCCGCACAGCCTCTGACATCTCCTGTAGCGTGTCCGCACAGCCTCTGACATCTCCTGTAGCGTGTCCGCACAGCCTCTGACATCTCCTGTAGTGTGTCTGCACAGCCTCTGACATCTCCTGTAGCGTGTCCGCACAGCCTCTGACATCTCCTGTAGCATGTCCGCACAGCCTCTGACATCTCCTGTAGCATGTCCGCACAGCCTCTGACATCTCCTGTAGCATGTCCGCACAGCCTCTGACATCTCCTGTAGCATGTCCGCACAGCCTCTGACATTTCCTGTAGCATGTCCACACAGCCTCTGACATCTCCTGTAGCGTGTCCGCACAGCCTCTGACATCTCCCGTACCATGTCCGCACAGCCCCTGACATCTCCTGTGCCATGTCCGCACAGCCAATGACCACCTCCTATACCAGTATTTCTGAACCTTTTTCCAGTCGGGTGCCCTTGAAATGTATTTTCAGTCTTGAGGCACCCCTGTCCAAGGCTTGGTTCATGTAACTGTGTGTCATGGAACACGTGCAAAATTGCGCTTGTTCCTGACACAGACAAATGCTCTGCTCTGTAGGGGTGCCATTAATTCTTAATGGTACCCCACACATTGGCAAACATGAGGTGCTTTTGGCGCAATTTTAAAAAAAGGGTCGGGACTTCCTTCTCTGCATTTCTGCGGGTAGGGAAGCCCAATTAAATGAATGGGCTGCCCTACATGTAGCACACAGCCACACAGATGTGAACCAAGGGCTTGTTCACATGTCAGGTTGGAGGGGCGGTAAAAACGCACAGTTGAGCTGTTTTTACCACCCCCAACTTCTCCCCCTTTAGCTGCGGAGGCAGCGGCTGTGTACACATGCTGTGGCTGCAGCTGGAGGTATACCCAGGGTGAATGGGGCTGCACTGCAACTACATTGCACCTGTGTGCATTGCACGGTTGCGGTGTAGTGATGCTGCATTTACAAGTTTAAAACAGGTGGTGAGCAGGCAACATATTGCCGCTTTACCACCTGTCAAATGCCTCTGACAAAGCAATCTTAGCATGGATTGCTTTTCAGAGGAGCAGCAGTCCTTGTTGCTATCACAAACAAGCCTTACAAAGGCAGTTCTGATGGTCAGGATTTGAAGTATTATACATACCATACATAAATGCTATCATTAATATAGACTTTTCAAATATCTGTTTAGTATTGGACAATGCCCTACTTGATATGCGGTCACTTCAGTTCTAAAATTTGAAGTATTGTCTCTCAGAACTACAGAATGCAATTTTTTTTCCTCCTGGATGTCACATACGGCCTTATTTGGCATTTCTGGGACCTGAGCTTATCTAATCCCTTTTATGTATTTTTCTCTAATTAGTTTTTTTTATTCTTATTTCCTTCAAAGTATGGTATCTTTCTGTTATGTTTAATTACGATGTATCCTTCAAAAAGTCAAGCAGTAACGTTGTTATGGATATTAATAAAACTCTTTGTAAAAGAGATATACTCTGTAAAAAGGAAGAAAAAAAAAGTAGCATGCATAAACACTAGGGATGAGCCGAACACACCCCCGTTCGGCTCGCACAAGAACACGCGAACGGACCTAAAGTCCGTGCGAGCATTAGAACCCTATTAGTTACAATGGATGCGAACGTTCAAAATCAAAAGTGCTAATTTTAAAGGCTAATATGCATGTTATTGTCATAAAAAGTGTTTGGGGACCTGGGTCCTGCCCCAGGGAACAGGTATCAATGCAAATTTTTTTTTTAAAAACGTCAGTTTTTTCAGGAGCAGTGATTTTAATAATGCTTAAATTGAAACAATAAAAGTGTAATATTCCTTTAAATTTCATACCTGGGGGGTGTCTATAGTATGCCTGTGAATATCGGAATCTGGAAGATCCCGGCCCCCCCCCCCCCCCCCCCCCCCCTGTGTGAAATGGTAAGGGCGTACAAAAGTACCCCCTACCATTTCACCAAAAAAGTGTCAAAAATGGTAAAAATGACAGGAGATCTTCTTTCTTCTGGTCTTCCTTTCTTCATCCTTCGGTTTCTTCATCTTCTCCTTCCGGCATCTTCTTCCATCTTCTTCTTCCTCCGATACGCTTCTTCTTGCGCTGGTCTTCTTGTCCTTCTCGTCCGGCATCTTCTTCCATGGCGTCGGCGTCTTTTCTTCTGTCGGGCCGCTCCTCGCAATGGGAGGCTCCCGCTGTGTGAGGCTTCGCTCCGTCTGACAGGTCTTTTATAACGGAGGGCACCTGGTGACCCCGCCCCCTCTGACGCACAGGGACGTCATGGGGAATTCCCTATGGCTTTCCCCATGACGTCAGAGGGGGGCAGGGTCACCAGGTACCCTCCGACGTCATGGGGAAAGCCATAGGGAATTCCCCATGACGTCCCTGTGCGTCAGAGGGGGCGGGGTCACCAGGTGCCCTCCGTTATAAAAGACCTGTCAGACGCAGCGAAGCCTCACACAGCGGGAGCCTCCCATTGCGCGGAGCGGCCCAGAACAGACGCCGACGCCATGGAAGAAGATGCCGGACGAGAAGACCAGTGCAAGAAGAAGCGGATCGGAGGAAGAAGAAGATGGAAGAAGATGCCGGAAGGAGAAGATGAAGAAACCGAAGGATGAAGAAAGGAAGACCAAAAGAAAGAAGAAAGAAGATTTTAATAAAGGAATTGTCAAAGACCGTCTCCTGTCATTTTTACCATTTTTGACACTTTTTTGAAATGGTAGGGGTACTTTTGTACCCCCTTACCATTTCACACAGGGGGGGGTGGGATCTGGGGGTCCCCTTGTTAAAGGGGGCTTCCAGATTCCGATAAGCCCCCTGCCCGCAGACCCCCACAACCAATGGGCAGGGTTGTGGGGAAGAGGCCCTTGTCCTCATCAACATGGGACAAGGTGCTTTGGGGGTCTCAGACACCCAAAGCATCCTCCCAATGTTGAGGGCATGTGGCCTGGTACGGTTCAGGAGGGAGGGGGGCCGCTCTCGTCCCCCCATCTTTTCCTGCGGCCTGCCAGGTTGCGTGCTCGGATAAGGGTCTGGTATGGATTTTGAGGGGGACCCCACGCCATTTTTTTTGGCTGGGGTTCCCCTTAAAATCCATCCCAGACCTCAAGGGTCTGGGATGGATTTTAATGGGGGGGCCCACGCCATTTTTTTTTGGCTGGGGTCCCCCTTAATATCCATAGCAGACCTGAAGGGCCTGGTTATTGTATGTGGGGGGACCCCCACGCTTTATTTTTTTAATATTTTATCAATGACTTTTTTTTTTTATGAATGGCTTTCAATGAATGACAGTTCTCTGTGTTACGGGAGCCGTCAATACATTAGCCGCGAGTGATTTTAAATAGCTTTTTTTCCTGCAAAAATGACACTTTTTGCAGGGACAGTTCTAAGCACAGGAAACATGCCCCCGTCACAGGCATACTATAGACACCCCCCAGATGTGTTACTGCAATGCTGTACTAACAGCACGCACACACAAATCCCCAGAATCATAGCACATAATGTCAGCAGTCAGCAGCACATAACACTGACGCGCTGACACTGACAACACAACACAATATGCAGCGGCCTTTTATACTGTGGGGCGTGTACTTAACCCCCTGAGCTATAATTGGCCACAGGCATCCTGCCTGTGGCCAATTATTGCTCTCCTCACCGCTGGCTCTTTGATTGGCCAAGCATGCGGGTCACAGTGCATGCTTGGCCAATCATCAGCCAGCAATGCACTGCAACTGGCGCAGTGCATTGCGGGCCGCTCGCATCACACGAATTTAATGCGAGCGGCCCAAATAGTTCTGGGCTCGCCGAGCGGGCGAACGCCCGATGTTCGATTCGAACATGGGTTTGAATCGAACACCGGGCCCATCCCTAATAAACACACATGCGCGCACACAGACATGTACAAATACAGACACATGTATACTGTATGTAGTGGCCATAACCCCTAGGGGCGGCCTTTTTGGGCTTACCAATTACCTCCTCGTGGCTTGTCGGTTGTTGTCTAGGGGTTCCCAGGGTTAGTACCCAGTGACTTCAGACGCTGACACATAAAAGTCCTTTTCAAGGTTTTTATTTGCAGGGGTAACATCCAACAATAACACAGTCTCAGGTGGGAATAGAGGGCACGGGTGATCTTGCATTTAGAAGAGTTTTCTTGAAGCAGCTTCACTCATACAATGCAAAGTAGTTATTTTATTCATACAGAATGATTAGCAATGTTTAGTTGCAGACAGTTTAGCTGCGTTTAGGAAAATAAGTGCTGCGTCCAGGGTCGACAATCTGCACTGGGTTTAGCAGCAGAAAGTGACACTTTCCCTTTTCTTCCTAAAATGTTGGTATTCCTTCTCGTGTTGGTTCTCATTCATCCTCATGTTGGTATTCATTCTTTTTAGACGTGATCTAACAATAGTTAGTAATCTGTTAGAAGAGGACACTGGCATTCTGGTAGAGTTGTAAAATTTATCAGGATAGGTTCTGATTTCCTCATACATCATGACAAAATACCTCCTAGTTAGACTGGGATGTTGGGGAATGTACCCATCTTTGCTTCATTGGCCTCGTTGTCTGCCTCTCTATCTACCTTCGGGCCATCTCACACCAGAATGCAGTGTGGGAAAGGCATGTTCTGTGCTTTTCCTGCACTGTAGGTGACCGCACTGCCCCTGTCATTTGCACGTGGGTGCCAAATAATTGTTAATGATACCCTGGGCTGGGACAAGGGGTGGGCAGGAGGGGAGGCTGCCCTGGGCGCATTGGATTACTGTATGGATGGGGGCGCCATTGAGCTCATTCAGATACAAGGCGTTTTGTCAAGCGGATAACTGCTGGGGGTAGCATCTCCTAAGCTCACACATAAAGATGGGGAAAGAGGGGCGCGGTTTGGCTTTTTGCCCTGGGCGCTGGATAACAACCTTGTCCCGGCATACCCTAAACGCAGATTGCAATGCTGTACGTTTGGGGGCACAAAACAGCATGGTACCGTAGTTTTGTGCAGTTTGGTGCTGTGTGTTTTTAAAAGTAGCGCCGTGTGAAACAACCCTCAATCTTCTCCTCTCAAGCAGGCACACAATGGTAATCACCAGATTTGCTCTGCGCTTCAATTCAAATACACAACTCAATCTTTTTGCTCAGAAAACTATCAACAAGGTGAAAGAGGAGGTGCTTGGGGTATAACATCTCCCCAAGAATGGGGTATTTTGAGATAAAAATGCCTGAAAACGCAGATGAAGCTAAACAAATTTACAAATCGCAACTATCTGCAGGAAATATTTAAACTTTTTCAAGTGCATGTTATTGGCATTTAGCTGCTGTCAGATACAAACGTCCATGTGAATGTAGCCTTATGCCGCGTACACGCGATCGGAATTCTCATCGGAAAAAGCTCTGATGGTTTTCCCGTCGGAATTCTGACGAAATTTCGCTCAAACTGTCTTAACACCACGACATACAACACGTTCGACGGCACTATAAAAGGGAAGTTTAATGCTTCCGAGCATGCGTGGAATTGTTTCCAAGCATGCGTCGGAATTTTGCGTGTCAGAATTGCATACACACGATCCAAAAATCCGATAGAAAGGTTTTCCACCGGAAAAATTAAGAACAGGCTCTCAATCCAAAGTCCGTCGGAAATGCCAACAGAAAAAGACCGATGGGCATACACATAGTCGGAAAATCCGATGAAAAGCTCCCATCGGACTGTTTCCATCGGAAATTCCGACGTGTGTACGCGGCATTAAAGTATTGGTTTAGTAAAATGAGTGATGTCCATAGGCATCATTTCACTAAGCCAAGACTTAATAAGAGAACATAAATGTTCAAAGGGATGTTTTGCAGTGGCTGTACTGTTTACTGTACTTTACACTACAGGGACAAACATTATCTTGTACTTCCAACCCCTGAAGAAGGGGGATTGTTAGCCAAAAACATTTTGGTATCAACATATTCTAAAAGACAATCCTTTTAAGCCACTTGTGTCACGGATTCATTTTTGGTGCCCCCTTTCTTCAGGACTTTAACTACCTCAATGCCACCATATTGTAGAAAATGGTGCAGAGGTAGATGCATATTTCTGGAGTGGCATTTAAAAATATGGCGCTGTTTATTACATGTTTGTGCGCTTGCCTGTGATCACGCGGTCATTAGAAAGTGCAGATGGCAAGCAAAATGCACAGAGCCAATCAGAGTGGCCCCATGTCTTGTGATATAAATGACTAATCAAAATTATGACTGCTGTAAATCACTAATCAAACAAATGTAAAACACTGTTCTCACAATGGAGGAAGGGGAGGAAGAAGGATTTTATAATATAATAATATAACTCTAATGACATGCTGGGAGGTAAGTTAGCCCCAGTATGATATTCATACATCCAACATGTATTATTAATAACAGTAAAAGAATAATGTGACTTGTACACTAACCCCTGCACCTCCTCCCCCTGTTTGTATCACCTGTACATTAACCACTTCCCGCCCAGTCAATAGCAAATTGACGTCCAGGAAGTGGTTCTGCTATCCTGACTGGGCGTCATATGACGTCCTTCAGGGTAACATGCCCCCGCGTGCCCACGGGTGCACATCGCGGCGATCGGTGTATCAGTCTGACACACCGCTACACTGATCTTGGTAAAGAGCCTCCGGCGGAGGGCTCTTTACCACGTGATCAGCCGTGTCCAATCACGGCTGATCACGATGTAAACAGGAAAAGCCGGTAATCGGCCTCTCCTCATTCACGTCTGACAGAAGCGAGTAGAGGCGAGCCGATCGGCAGCTCTCCTGACGGGGGGGGGGGATCTGCGCTGATTGTTTATCAGCACAGCCCCCCCTCGGATCCCACACTAGGCCACCAGGAAAGCCGCTTGGACCACCAGGGAAGTGGGCAACATGTGGATGGCCAGGTATTTACCCCATGGCCATCCACTTGTGCAAATGATGCCCAATCTGTGCCAGTCAGTGCCCACAAATGGGCACTGACTGGCACCATCATGTACCAAAACAAAAACAGTGATACCCAGCAATGCCACCCATCAGTGTCATCAGTGCCACCCATCAGTGCCCACCTATCAGTGCCACCCATAAGTACCCATCAGTGCCACCCATAAGTACCCATCGGTGATACATACCAGTGCCACCTATCAGTGCCCATCAGTGCCGCCTATTAGTGGCCATCATCAGCGGCCGTCAGTGCCACCTTATTGGTGCCCATCAGTGCCGCCTTATCAGTGCCTTTCAGTGCAGCCATATCAGTGCCCGTCATTGAAGAAGAAAACTTACTTATTTACAAAAAAATTAACAGAAACAAAGAAAAACGTTTTTTTTAATTTGTTGCACAAAAAATAAAAATCGCAGCGGTGATCAAATACCACCAAAAGAAAACTCTATTTGTGGGAACAAAATGATAAAAAATGTGTTTGGGTGCAGTGTTGTATGACTGCGCAATTGTCATTCAAATTGCTACAGCGATGAAAGCTGAAAATTGGCCTGGGCAGGAAGGTGTCTAAGTGCCTGGTATTGAAGTGGTTAATGATGTGCTGTGACTCCATGGTGTTTCTTATTTTCCAAAAAATTGTGTGCAAAAAAAATATCACCTGGGGTGTCCACTTTAGAAAAAAAAAAAGGAAATTTTGGGGCGTTTGTGCTGTCCTCACAATTTTTATTTGATTTATAACGGAAAGTAATGGAAGTGTTTTTTTTTTCCCCCAAAATATTTGCGATTTTTTTCCTTTATCAATTATAAAAAGAATGCTACAAATTTAGTTTTAGTAGAGTATTGCATGACCCAGTTATAGAAAGTTTTCTAGCAAAGTTGGGAGTTGTTTCAAGCTGTGATAATGGTTGTATTACAAAGTATTAAATTCAAGGTGATATTGTAGTGCGACGGAATTACTAATGTGCGAGGTAACGATTGTGATTAAGGATGCAATTCCATTTAAAGGTTACATATTGGCTGCCAGCTTTTTTCAGGTTACATTTTAAAGCGCAAGAGCTTTTTTTGCACCGCAGCTAAGTGTATGACTGTGTGCTTATATTAATGTACCCTATTCCAGGTAAATGTAAGAGACTAATACATATTTTACTAACAATGGTTACATAAAAAGCATAAAGCCGTAAAACAGAGTATTACCCCGTACACACGGTCGGAAATTCCGACGGAAAATGTCCGATCGGACAATGTTGTCGGAAAATCTAACCGTGTGTGGGCTCCATCGGACTTTTTCCGTCGGAAAAAATTTGAGATCCTGCTCTTAAATTTTCCGACAACAAAATCCGATCGCACTTTTTCTGATCGTGTGTAGAGAATTCCAATGGATAAAGTGCCACGCATGCTCAGATCAAATTAGGAGACCAAAGCTATTGGCTACTAGCCTCTACGTAGTTCAGTCGTACGCAATGAACGTCACCATGTTCAGAATGATCGGATTTTCCGACAACTTTGTCCAACCGTGTGTATGCAACACCAGTGTCGGACAAAATCCGTCTGAAAAAATCTGACGGATTTTGTGGTCGGAATTTCCGACCGTGTGTACGGGGCATAAGACTTCTCTCAGACAGGCGGCCATGCTTACCTCCCTCTGAGAAGTGATGCACTTTGGATCATTTTCCAGGACGGTTCAGCAGCAGTTACTAGCATTTAGGAGGCAATCCTGCCGCCTCCTAAATGTCTGCATTTTTCCTTCAATCCCAAGGGGGGAATTTGTAGTAAACCAAAAAATTGCACTAAATCTATTTAGTATTTGGCTTGTGGTTGTGGTTTGCACCCACTGAACACAATAGGCGAATCTGACAGGTCGTGTTGCCTGTCAAGCTCTGCAAGCAAAGAGTCAAAAATGCCAGGGTTAGGGAAGCAAAGCATTGCAACCCTTGCATGTGCAGTCTTGTTAGCCTGTAAAATTTGCATTTAGGTGAGCGGCCGGGGGCATTAAAGTCCTGGCCCATTCACCTGATATTAAAGCCCACTTGCCATCCATGTGAAAGAGCCCAAGGAAACCGCAAAAAGAAAAAAAACAGTAGGCAAACTTCTAAAAGGCACAAAATAGACTAGTACAACGTAGCGATTAGCAGAAACCTTACAGTAAGACCATCAGAGGTAAAAAAAAAAAAAACTGCTGTTTAATGGGGTTAATTTACTAAAAGAATAGAGACAAGTAGAAAAATGAATGTTCAATCGCTTAGTAAATAGGGTGAAGCTGTATTGACTTCAATCAACCAATCATGTGCTAGGGGATTCAACAAGAACCCAGATTCACCTTACTGTACAGTGCCTTGAAAAAGTATTCATACCCCTTGAAATGTTCCACATTTTGTAATGTTACAACCAAAAACGTAAATGTATTTTATTGGGATTGTATGTGATAGACCAACACAAAGTGGCACGTAGTTGTGAAGTGGAAGGAAAATGATAAATGGTTTTCAACATTTTTTACAAATAAATATGTGAAAAGTGTGGCGTGCATTTGTATTCAGCCAGGGCCGTCTTTAACATTGATTGGACCCTGGGCAAAACTTTTCTGGAAAAAGCTGGGTTCAGTACCGTACTACGCACAGTTTTATACAGATCTTAATACAGTAGAATTGTATACTATGGGCCATATTCACAGCTGTATTTTGGTCTGTAGTGTTTAGTTGCGTAAACCAAAAGAAGAGTCCGTGGTCCAATTTTGACTGCATTTTACACTGAATGTAACTGTTTGTGAGATTGTTTACATGCATAATGCGTAAATGGACATAACCATTTGCACCACCAAGTGGAAGAAAAGAGGTGGAGGGCACGTGATCATGCGCCTTCCACCTCTTTTCTTCCACCCGGCCTTCTTCGGACCACCCCTGGTCAGTTTAGGCAGCGGGACACGCATGAACATCTTCTATTTTTCTTCCGTTGTAAGTACTACCACTCTACACCAATAATGCCTTCACGAGCACAGGAGTAATTCTTTCTCTGTCTACATTGGCATTTGCACCACCACCCACCGCTGCCCAGTGAATTCAGGGGGAGATGTACCTGTCCAGTGAATTTAGGGTCAGAATGACCATGGCCTTCAGTCATTCTAAATTAATGCCTTAATATATAGACTATAGTCAACAAAGTCCATAAAAAACATGGATGAGCGAGTGTGGGGTGGAGGAACTTGACTGGCCTACACAGAGTCCTGACCTCAACCCGATAGAACACCTTTGGGATGAATTAGAGCGGAGACTGCGAGCCAAGTCTTCTCGTCCACATCAGTGCCTGATTTCACAAGAGCGCTTATGGAAGAATAATCAAACATTCCCATAGACACACTCCTAAACCTTGTAGACAGCCTTCCCAGAAGAGTCAAAGCTGTTATAGCTGCAAAGGGTGTGCCAATTTAATAATGAACCCTACGGACTAAGACTGGAAAGCCATTAAAGTTCATGGGAGTGTAAAGGCAGGCGTCCCAATACCTTTGGTAATATAGGGGGTTATTTCCGAAAGGCAAATCCACTTTGTACTGGAAGTGCACTTGGAGGTGCAGTCACTGTAGATCTGAGGGAAAGATCTGAAATGAGGGGAAGCTCTGCTGATTTTATCATCCAATCATGTGCAAGCTAACATTTTGTTTATTTTCCTTGCATGTCCCCCTCAGATCTACAGCAAGTGCACTTACAGTGCAAAGTGGATTTGCCTTTCGAAAATAACCCCCAGTGTGTAGGTCACATTTTAGCCTATACAGACATAAATGCCTAAATGTTGTGATGCGCTATAAACCACTTATTATGCAATTGTATATGCCTGTGTGCATGAGGACTTACTATGCAACATGAACATGCACTTTTCAGAGTAAACATTTATTTTGCTAAGTGAACAGCGGCTACTCTTGGTAAACCAACCCCAGGGTCTTGGGGTACATGCTTGCTATCACCACCTTAAAAAAAAAAAAAAAACTTGGCATGAAATACTATTAAAGTGGTGTTTCCACCAAAAAAAAATAGCTTAAAATTCATAAAACAAATAAATAAAAATAATTGGAATTTTTCACTCACCTCTAAATGTCTGTTGCTAGGGGGTCCCTCGTAGTCTGCCTCCTTCAGTGCCCGGGCACTGACATCACTTCCATCCAATGGAAGTGAAGCCACAGCCGGGGTGCCCACAGTAAAAATGCCGACGCCACGAGCGGAGCGGGGAACGAGGGGGGGAGGGCTTCTTTCCCCCGCATCGCTGGACCCTGGGACAGGTAAGTGTCCAATTTTTATAAGTCAGCAGCTGCAGTATTTATAGCTGCTGACTTTTAAAAAATTTGAAGGGGCACCCCACTTTAACAACACTGCTGTGACTAATGATATGCATATGCTGATTCCAGGTCAGTGGCTCACAAAATCACACCAAAAATGGCAGCTCCCATACTGTTTATCCATCATTACAGCTTCTAAATCAGTGGTAGGCAACCTTTGAAAGGCAGAGATCTACCTAGACAACAAGGAATAGATCAAAAGATCAATTTTTAAATAAATTAACTAGCAAAACCCCAATAAAGACGGCATGAATTTTTTTCATGTCTGGGTTGTAATTGGTCACCCCCAAATGTCTGATGCAGGAATCCATCATAAGGACAGAAAATCTGGTACTGCAGGTTGACTTGCTTGACTAGTTTCAGGCCTGGCAGGCCTCAATGCAAGCTTACAGTCTGAGTTCTGGCTAGTGTAAATTGTTTGTAGAGCAGTGTCCAGGAGTCAGTAGTAAATAGGGCAGTGTCCAGAGCTTAGTAGTACTGTATGTAAGGCAATGCACAGAGGTCAGTAGTGGCTAGGGCAGAGGACATGGGGGTCAGCAGGCCCCATTGCAGGGGGCCTCAGGAGGAAACACTATAGGGCGGGCACAAGAGGGCACAGAAGCGGTTTCTTGATGCAGAGGCGCACAGGAAAGCAACTGTGGCCAATCTACAGTTCTCTGATTCCCACCAGAGAGAATGGGTGTTGGGGATTAGTGCTGTACACTTCAGGGATGAGCTCAGGCATGTTCGGACAAAAAACCAAACCTGCCCGATCAAAGCTGTCAAAGCCAACAGCGAAAAAGACAGCAGAAGCATTCTCCACCCTGCAGCCACATATAAGCTGGGGGCTTTCTACAGGCAGAGAATGTCTTAGCCACCTAGGATTAGATTTGAGTTTCCCAACCTCAGAGCTCAGGCAGCCAATATGCCTGAGCTTATTGCTTTGCTGCACAGCTCTGCCACTCTGAGGGAAAAGTACTTGTGGGTTGGCGTGGCAGAAAATAGAATGCGATCTGTCACCTGTCCACGGTCCACCTTTAGATCGCGATCCAAGGGTTGCCGACTCCAACTTGATATCATGCTTATATGAGAACAGCAGAATAAAAGGACACTACTTACAACAAATCAATTTATAGCAGAAAGCAGTTAAATATGATCTGAATATGCTAGAGAATCAGTTTATTATTAAAAAAAAATATTGGTATAATGTTCAGTGCTAAACCATCTAAACAAAAAAATATTAAAATTGAAATGAAAAAGTCATGCATCTGCATGCTGATACATGAAGGTGCAACCGTGTGAATGGTGAGTGGATTGAAAGTTCTGGGAGATGAACCCCTAAAAATTAGTCTCTAAAAAAGTCTCTAAATATAGGCTGTAAAGGGAACGAGGCTGTTTTGGGTGTGGGAAGGGGAACCTGATCACTGTGAACAAAAGGAAAGCAAATAGAGGAGAGAGAAGTGCCAAGCCAATCCTTTAAACAGCTTAGGAATTTTTCATTATATAAGTATAAAACAACACTAAAAACTTGCGTGGAAAATGTTGGAGCACTTGGAGTGTGCTAGAGAGGGTGGGAGCTTCCATGTGCAGTGTCACAGGAGCACAGGAGGACCGCCGGGAAGTCTCTATTGAGAACTCCACGGGTGCTGTGTTAGCCGCAGCTGGAGCCTCGACAAGCCTCATGGAGATGTCAGCTGTGTGTCTCTGGGTGGGAGTGGCAGCTGATGAAGAAAGCGAGGCCGTGCCTTCGAAACGCGTTTCGATTGGCCAGACCGCGTGTGGCTCCCCAGTTTGACAGCCCTGCTTTCTCAGATTATACTCTACATATAGCGCTATTTTGAGCCCGATCCCAATCCAATGATGTGCATGAGAGCAGAAGCTCTCCCCACCCTCTCCTTTCTTATTACCTGAGACAGCGCAGCGGGAGCCTCCGCTGCTATCAACCATGGCCAGTGAGGAGGGAGCGAGGGGCCGGGGCGAGACACGTGTTTATCTCATAGACCAGGGGTAGGCAACCTCGGCCCTCCAGCTGTTTTGAAACTACGAGTCCCATGAGATATTGCAAGACCCTGACAATCACAGGCATGACTTCTAGATGCAGAGGCATGATGGGATTTGTGCCGAGGTTGCCTACCCCTGCCATAGACACACAGAGGCAGCTCAGGAGCGAGCATGCATAAGTGCCCTCAAAACAAGCCGCAGGGGGAGGGGCCAGGAGTTCCAGGGGACCCGAAAAGAGGAGGATTGGAGCTGCTCTGTGCAAAACCATTACACAGAGCAGGTAAGAATGACATGTTTGTTGTTATTTAAAAAAAAAAAAAAAAATGAACCTTTACAAACTTTTTAGGACAGTCTGCATGTAAACGCAGCCTTCCTAGGCACTCACACTCCAAGACATTTTGATATTGGCATAACTCCTCCTAAAAGTCAAACCAGAGCTGAGTGCCGTTGAGAGGAGTACTGAGGCAGAGTGCTGTGATGTTTTCTGGAGAAAAAGGTTTTAACACTGTCCTAACCCCTACTCATTCACATGGGGAGGGGGGTGGGATCGCCAGGCCCCTTATTATCAGATTATCAGATTCCGATAAGCAGCACCTGCAGACCCCTACAACCACCGACCAGGGTTGTGGGGAAGAGGCCCTTGTCCTCATTAACATGACCCGCATGCCCCAAAGCACTACCCCACATTAAGGGCATGTGGCCTGTGAGGTGCCTGGTCTGCATGCTCAGATAAGGGTCTGGTATGAATTTTGGGGGGGGGACCCCACACCATTTAAAAATAATAAATTTAGTGCAGAGGTTCCCTTCAAAATCCATACCAAACTACTAAAATACAACATGAATTAATAACAACATAGTGCATGCTGTATTTAAGTAGCATTATTTGGTGAATGACAAAAAAAAATATTTAAAAAATGCTGAGCAATATTTTACGGTATTTCTTAAAGTGGTATATACCGATTTGTGAATGGAGCCCAATGTGACCCACTCCTATTCCTCTCTCATTTAACCTATGAAAGCTGGAAGTATTCACTTGCAGCAGGATGCTTCTCTGCTACCAGCAGCCTAATGGAGCTAGGGGGAGGGAATGTTGAAGGTAGGTGTAGCTGGCCAGGTCAGCATTACCATGCACATGTTGCTTTGCCATGAATGGGCAACTCCTAAAGTGAGTTTCAACACGTTTACCCCAAAGAGGAGTATTGGCCACACCAAACAAACACAAAGGGTATTCTCCCAAATCAGGCACAGATAAAACTTAGACTCTACTAAGAACAACAATTAAAAAAGGAAAATAAAAAAAACGACCATTTCTAAATTGGAAAAATGTTGTTAATTGACTCGCTCATTGACAAAACAGGAAGTACAAAGCATGTTTTCCCACATATGGCTATAAAACATGACAAAAAGGTACTGACCCTTCCCTTTTATTCAGAACAACTGTGTGAAAGTTTTGGCACTTTTACTTAAGGTGGACTGATTGCCAAGGTTATAAAAATGCATTTTCTTTGTATTGTTATACAAACATTTTTGACCCTTTTCACAAAAAACAAGCATATAACATTTGTATTTTTTTTCTTTACATCTCCCACATATAAGAAACATATGTGCTATCACTGGAAAGAAATATACATGTATGGGGCAATTAAAACCAAAGCATCAAAAATCCTTAAAAAAACAACTCACAGGTGGGCGAGGTCCATCAGTAACATCTAAATTATCACAAGATCAAACAATGCAGAATGACTTACAATATGTTGTTTGCCAAAGAAATGTCTCGTAAATAGTCATTCTGAGTCATTGTTCTTTTATAGTTGAGCCAGTCTGAGCACGCTAATAAACAGATTGCTTTATTAAATGCTACGTGATGGAAGTTTGTCAGTTCCAGGTTTATACCAAAAGGAATTATGCAAAAAATGATTGGAGGTTAACACCATAAAAACCTTTCCTTGGCTATAGCTTATTTTTAAAGCGGTTCTGCACACACAATTTATTTTAATTTTTTTTCTTGTAATGTTAAAATAATTTTTATTATTTCAATACACTCACATTTTTGATGTCCGTCCGTTGTCCGTAATTCTTAAAATTCGGAACTTTTAAAATGTATACCAGCAGAAATGTCATTTTGCTTGTGGGCATTTGAAACCCACAAGCATTTACTTCCTTGTTCCCTTTCGTTATGGGAACCTCACGTTCGCCGAAATCTCGCGAGATTTCAGCCACATCCGCCGAAAATCTCGAGAGATTTCGGCAGGAGGCCCGTAAATCTTGCAAGATTTCCGCAGGAGGCCTGTAAATCTCGCGAGATTTCGGCGGATGTCCGCACTGACTCCTGGGATCAATGACACCAGATTCCAGGAGACAGTGCGGCATTACGAGGATCCCCGCACAGACCCCGCCCACCCCCGAAGAGACAGAGTAGCAATTACAAGGTAAGAAAAAAAAAACACACCATTTAGTACTCTTTGCCTGATTTGGAAGGCAAAGAGATTTACTAAATGAAGTGTGTGCCGAACCGCACACACATTGGCAATGGCCTCCTAAACACTTTTTTATAACACAGGCAACAAAACTATTTCCATTGGTAAAATACCAAGCAAGTTGGCAACCCTACAAAGCAAACAATTTATGTTTATCATGCTCAAACTGCTCAGCTTCCATAGTAAATTTCATAAAAATAAAACTTTTGGTATTCATTTCTCCTCTACTAAATGCCATTTAACTGGCTGCACAGCCTTATAATTGGGAGCAATTTCTACAAAATCACAGGTATGATTCAGCACCCATTTTCATTAAAGTGGTTGTAAACCCTTACAAACCACTTGGACCTACAGGTAAGCCTAGATTAAGGCTTACCTGTAGGTCAAAGAAATATCTCCTAAACCTACACGGTTTTGGAGATATTTAAAAAAGACAGGCACCAATGTCTACGGCGCATGAGCCGTAGACAGCGGCGTGCAGGCACACTGAGAAAGCCGCTCTCAGCATGCACGGGAGTGACGTCATTGCGGCGCCGTCGAATGACAGCGACGGAGCCACGAGACCCACCAAGAATATGGAGACGCCGTACACAAGGGGACAGCGGTGACATCGCTGGCTCCTGTGTCAGGTAAGTGACACATAATGGACTACTATGCGATGCATAGTAGTCCACTATGCTTTACCTTTGCAGGGAAACAAAGAGGAAGTAAACCCATTACCCTTTTTAACTTAGTGAAAGCCCTGTTTTCAGTTTGCTTCTTTTCACATTATTCATTGTGGCATTTACCTCCCCTACAGGCACACCGCTCTGAATGCAGGACACATTTTTGGCCTGATCTCTCCCAGTGGTGTTTCCTTTCCCCTGCAGGCAGTTTGTCGGTCTTAAGCCTCATACACACGATCGGACCGTGGACCAACTTTCCCGTGGATTTTTTTGTCCAAAGGGCGTCGGCCCCATGTTGGTATTGCATACACACGGCAGGACTTTTTCAGCCAACTTTCACCAAATCACTTGGTTTTTCTGCTCTTTACCGCCACCTTTGGTCAACTTCTGTATTGTTGTCTGATCTTTTGCATTGGTTCTGCATTGGTTTGTACAAAAGTCCGTTGGTTTTGTGTACACACGGTCGGACTTTGGTCCATCGGACTTTTGTTGGCAGAAAGTTGGTCCGTTCGCACAGCCAACAAAAGTCTGATGAAACCTGGAAAAAGTTGGTCCGATGGAGCATACACACGGTCGGATGTTGGTCCAAAACAGCTAATTTGCATGTTGGTTGTCAAAAAGTCAGATCGTGTGTACGGGCCTTTAATGGGATTACCCTGATAGTAACTAATAGTTGTAAGGAGTAGAAATTAGGGATTTTATTTTCAATATTTTTTATCGTCATTTTTCGAAAAAACAAGTGTCTATACATATGGACTACACAGATAGTAGCATAGTCATTCCATCCAATCAACAAGCGTTAACTATCAGTTTGAAACAATCCATGTAGGATATGTTAACTAAACAGGGTTACCGCTAATGTAATTTGAGGACCAAGCTATAACCTCTCAAGAGTATGCCTCTGTCTCTAGTTAGTAGGAGCTCATAAGTGTAATGAGTTTGTATTAATCTCACTGTGTCCAGGAGATTCAGAGGATTGTGTATCTTCCATAGCCACGCCATGGAGAGCCGTGCTGCTAGTAGTATACAGGCATACCCCACTTTTAAGTACACAATGGGGTTTATTTACTAAAGCTGGAAAGTGCAAAATCAGGCTCACTTCTGCATAGAAACCAATGCAATTTGAATTTCCAGGAGGCCGTCATATGACGGCCTGCCCTTTGGATATGCGCTGTTATCACCGAGTCACTGAGACTCGGGTGATCACAGATCCGTTCCCGGCCCCTTACCACGTGATCAGCTGTCAGCCAATGACATGATGTAAACAAAAGCTCAGTAATCATTTTTTTTTCTCCTCACGCTGACAGCGCGAGGAGAAAAAAAAGCCGAGCACCAGCTTATGTGCAAGGGACATCAGCCCCAAAGAGGAAGATGCAATTATGCCTTATCTGTGCCCACCAGTACCCCCTGCCAGAGCCACCTATCAATGCCCACCAGTGCCACCTATCAATGCTCACCAGTGGTGCCAATGCCAATCAGTGCCACCTAGCAGTGCTGCCTATCAGTGTAACTAACCAGTGCCGATCAGTGCCCATCACTGCCACCTCATCAGCGTACATCAATGAAGGAGAAAAATGACCTTTTTGCAAAATTTTATAACAAAATAAAATTTAAATTACTTTTTAAATAATTTTAACAAAAAATAAAAATTGCAGAGGTGATCAAATACCACCAAATAAAGCTCTATTTGTGGGAAAAAATGATAAAAAATTCATTTGGGTACAGTGTTGTATGACCGCGCAATTGTCATTCAAAGTGCATCAGCGCTGAAAATTGGTCTAGACAGGAGGGGGGTTTTAGTGCCCAGTAAGCAAGTGGTTAATGTTGCTGTAGGCACCTTGGCAGCCTCTCTTACCAGTTTTCTTCTGGTCTTTTTATCAATTTTGCGGGACGTTCAGTTCTTGGTAATGTCACTGTTCTGCCATATTTTCTCCACTTGATGATGACTGTCTTCACTGTGTTCCATGGTATATCAAATGCCTTGGAAATTCTTTTGTACCCTTCTCCTGACTGGTACCTTTTAACAATGAGATCCCTCTGATGCTTTGGAAGCTCTCTGTGGACCATGGCTTTTGCTGTAGAATGCAACTGAGAGAAAGTCAGGAAAGACCTACTAGAAAAGCTGAACTTTATGTGGGATTAATCAGAGGCACTTTAAATGCTGGCAGGTGTGTACTGACTCCTATTTAACATGAGTTTGAATGCGATTGCTTCATTCTAAAACACAGCTACCACATTATTTTATTTTTTTACTCCCCCCACCCTTCTAAAATATTTCAGTTTGTTTTTCAATTATGTTGTACAGTTTATAGGTCACATTAAAAAGGTAGAAAAGGCTCTGAAATTATTTATCTGTATCTCATTTTTTACATCACAGATACCTGACATTTTAACAGGGGTGTGTATACAAAAAATATTGCTATGGTATTCTACACGATAAAAATGGGAATGTACTGTATATACTGAAATTGAGATTTTTTACATAGTTATCTTCTTAGGTGAGGGCTGCCATTGCATGCCACCTTATAAAGGTGTGGCTGCAACTGACCAGAGTACATTGCAGTTAATCTCAGCATAAGCTTACTGTAAATGAATGTCAAAGCTACTTATCGAAGCATCTGAATGACAGCCAGGGAACTAGCATTTTAAAAATAGGTGGTCAGCAATTGCAGCCTCCAACTTTTTTGCATGACATGAATTTAACAGCATGAGTTTAAATAACAATAATAATTAAAAAAAAATAAAAAAAAAATATATATATATATATATACACATACACACATACGTACGTGTATATATATATATATATATATATATACACACACACACACACACACACACAGACTGTAAGCCCGTTTCCCTTCCACTCCATGGAGATATATATTTTTTTTGAATATTTTCTTCCAAGTGGAGCTTACTTGACCTCTGGCCTCCCAGTTTTCAATCCAGCAGAGCTCCGTAGACAGTCAATGGGCACACACTAAAGTATGTACTTCACTAGTGCTTTTGTACTCCCGCAAGTGCCCCCCCCCCCCCCCAAGATAGTTAAGCAGGGTAACATTCAACCGATCCATAAAATTCCCCCTCTCTAAAGCCCTACCATGTGTGTCTCTGGGTGCATTCTGTTACCATCTCCTACACCAGTACTTGCTTATGCTTTCACTGCTCGTCAGCTACAATACCTCAACTGCTGACTCCCTAAGATGCTTAGTTTTATGCATTTTACAGTGAGTGGATATTACCTTTTATTACTTTTAAAGCCTCAGCTTGATTCCCCAAGATTTTCATTACGGAACTGCAGCCAGTGTTGCGATATTCTCTTTCTGATGTTGTCATTTTTGATGTCCTCCACTGCCCCTTCTCCAGCATTGGATTTTTTTTTTTAATGGACTTGATATATACATATTATTCTCATACCCACACACAAAATATATTTTCTTTATCTCTAAAGCACACTCTTCTGCTGAACCAAAACTGCTGAAAAGGTGGGGAAATGTGTGCCCTACTGCCATGATACGGTGTTCTGGCCTAGCACCCAATTGCTTGGCTCAAACAATGCCATGTTAAGATCTCTAAGATGTCTTGATGTAACACTGTATAATTTTTTTTTTTTTTTGTTTCATAAAATTTTATTGAAAGTATATTAAAACATAATACAATGCATATTGGTAGTAAAACGTAAGCATATTACATTGCATAAAAAGTAAAAATAGGTTTCAGCATTTTTCAAAACATATTAACAATATGCTATCAACACTTGTCTGGACAGATATTATTCAATATAGAAATAATTCTAATGTATTCTTATACATTTTTCGGTGTGGACGACCTGCACTACACAGTAAAGGTGGGGGAGGGATAGGAAGGGGGGAGGAAAGGGAAGAGAGAAAAAAAAAAATAATAAAAAAAAAAGGGGGATGGAGGGGTTGATAAAGGGGTATACATTAAAGTGAGACAAAATTATTGCATTCTTTTCACAGATATTTCTATATTTATATGTTAACTGTAGTGATTATACAGGTACTCCAGGTAACACACGGACTAGCCAAGAGTTAATACTGCAAGACACTCTTCAAGGCCCCCAGTACTGGGAGACACTTTCAATAAACAGAATACTACAACAGAGTTAGTTCAAAGAAAATGTCTGATATTTATTTGGGTGGGGACAGATTATATACGAAATATCTTATCCAATCATGATGGGGAAAAGGGGTGTGTTAGTGGGAGGATATATGAATATCAATAATAATAAAAACAGTTCATCACTATAAGGTTATACACGCCTATAATGTAAATAACCTCTGAGACATAGCTGTCATAAGGTTACCAGGATGGAAATGCCATCTGGTGATGACTAATACTTGGCCTCCCGTCCCGAGTCTGTGTACAATTAAAAGAGGAAGAGGAGGGAGATACCACATCTTATTTATATATTATAGAATGCTCACAAAATGCTTATGCAAGCAAGTTTATGCATGCTCTTGTGACATATAGCTAGACACTGAGTAAAGAATAGGACTCCAGAAAAAGTTCCTAATACTGAATTAAAACCATATTGCCCTATAGCTAGAACAAGATGGAGTCACTATTGTTCAGTCATATCACTACATTAACAAAAATACTGTACTTGAAGAATTAGTACAACATAAAAATGTGTTGCTATTCCCTAGTGATTGTAGTGCTCGGTCTTTTGAAAGAAAAAAATAAAAATAAAAAAAGCACATTGCTATCACCGTCAGCACTGGTTGTAGCTCCACCCATGCTGAAGCTCAAAACATGAGTGTTCCCATGGGGGAGGTATGGCTAGCACCGAGTCTGTGTGCGTTTTCAATTCAGAGTAAGGTGTCTAATACATCCCTTCTGCTCTCTCTCCTTGGCAGCTGCAGACTCAGGCAGAGAACTTACCCCAGCGCTAGTATCAACCCTAGCTTTTCTCAGGCAGCAGCCACATGAGTGATTGAGCAGGACTGCAAGAAACAAGTCCCAGCATGTCCCCCCACCAACACAGGGAGAACTTCATGAACACAGGAGCCTTGCACTGACAGCCTCCCTTCCCCCTGCTGTGGTAACTAGCAGCCTTGGCTTTAGCGGCGCTTGCTGGTAGAAACAAGACCTGTCAATCACACATCCATCTTCTATGAGAGGGAACTCTTCAGTCTGGGAGGAAATGTGTCTTCTCTGTTAGAAATAAAGGGCTGACACTACCTGTAAACATTGAGTGTGGATTTGTATGCTGCGCTTCTGACCACCTTCATGATCAACGGTCCACAGTGTCATATGGCTCGAGTGGACATCTGAGGTCCCTGGAGGAAAAGGCCCTGGCTGGGTATTAGCCACAAGCGTCAAAGCTTGTGCAGCTGTAAGCATGCCCTCTGTGGTGGTGGATTTAAGGTCCTTCCTTAAAGTCACAGGATTGTCATCCATTTTTGCTTTTTAGTGAAAAGACAATTTTCTCATTGGAGGAATTCGAGATTTCACTGTGCATTGGGGGACTTATGTGATTATATGTATATAAACTAACTAATCATCAATTAGTTTGCATTAACATTGGACAATTGGGGTTATTTACTAAAGACAAATCCACTTTGCACTGAAAGTGCAGTCGCTGTAGATCCGAGGGGGACATGCAAGGAAAATAAAAAACAGCATTTTAGCTTGGACATGATTGGATAAAATAAGCAGAGCTTCCCCTCATTTCAGATCTACCCCTCAGATTTACAGCGACGCAATTTCAAGTGCACTTGTAGTGCAAAGTGGATTTGCCTTTCCGTAAATAACCACCAATATGTCAATCTCTTTATCTTATCTATGTTTGCTTGCATTTCACTTTTTTTTCTTGAAATCCATTGTAACAAGCTTTCATTTATGATAAGGGTGCTGGCATTGGGTGCAAAGTTTTACAAGCATTTCAAACAGCAATCACAAGAAATGTATGAATCAGGGGGTTGACCTTCTACCCTGCCCATTAAAAAGAATGAGAAAAGGTTGGATCTTCTGTCACAGCTGAAAGCATACTTTGCCATTGCCTGTGACTTGGAGTTTTCATTTTGCCTTGGATGTCAGGCAAGTATCCAGGGCACATCTGTGAAAAAGACTGAGCTGTCAGATATCACTCACTGTGACCTTTTAGCTCTACAATTTTTTTTTTATTATTACTGGATCTTTCCTTTTCAAAATGTATGAACCATCAACACGTATTTGCATGAATATCAGTGATTCTGCCCTAGCTGTATTTTTGCCTCTAGTTCTGCTCCATATGGGACACAGAAGAAGGTCTTGTTATCTGAATGTTGTTTATTTATGAATAATTCAGTGACTCTTTAGAATCATAAATTATAATTTTACTTACATATCACAAACAAACACAAAAAAGTGAGAGCATAAAAACCCATTGTTACAGCAGTAATTCAGATTCAAAAGAGAACTTTATACCAGTCAAAAAATATGCAATAAATACATTATGAATAGATATTTTCCAACTCTGCACTTTGTTTTGGATACTTTGTTCCACTCAAAATCTAGCATTTCTTTAGCACTTGACCCTACAGCACAAACAGAATCCTCCTCGTGACCCTAACCTTATGGCCGTGCTGTAGACAATAGCCATTACATAAAGTGAAATTATACCAAGTATTCCATACTTTGGTCTCAATCTGGTGGCCCTCCAGCTGTTGCAAAACTACAAGTCCCATGAGGCATTGCAAGGCTGACAGTTACAAGCATGACTCCCACAGGCATGATGGGAAGTGTAGTTTTGCAACAGCTGGATGGCCACCAGTTTGAGACCCCTGTTTTAGAGGAAACCTTTGTACAGATAGTCCATGGATGAAAGAGTATGGTGTTAATACATGTAAAAATGTTATAAATGCTGGAAAGGCACTCTTAAAAATAAAAAAAAATAAAATAGGCTGGGCTGAGCAGCAGACTGCAATAATGAAAATAATATCAAAGTATGTGCACTATGGAGGCATAAACAAATGAGAAGACTTCTTTGTATTAAGAGATAGCGTAAAGTGATTGTAAAGCCACGTTTTTTTTTTTTTTAAACAGACATGGTATAACTTACCTAAATTGTGTAGTTCGTTTTGCACAGAGTGGCCTCGATCCTCGACTTCTGGGGTCCCCCGGCGGCTCTGGTAGCTCCTCTCCACATTGCATTACTCCCTAGTACATACTCTTTTGACCTAAAACAATACATGCTGCTACTCACTTTGTTGGCAACTGCCTTGACCTCATTATCCTACCTGTGCACTCCGCACAACCTCTGCAATATTCCTTTTCCTCCCTCTGATCACCACCTTATTTAGTTTCACTCTCTCATCTTCCTCCTCCTTGCCTTCCAACTACCAATCTATTACCCGTAGAAACCTTCGCCATCTTAACCCTTCTTTTTTTCTGCTAGATTTTCTCTACGACAAAATCTCATCCTTGTCCTGCCCCAACTTGGCCACTTCGGTCTACAACAGTTCACCGTCATCCACCCAGGATACCTTCGCCCCCTCACTACACACAGAATCAGGCCCAGACCGCTACACTCCTGGCAGACACAATACCAGAAGCCTCAAAAAACAGAGCCGTGCTCTTGAGCGTCTGTGGCACAGCCAGATATCAGCCAATATAAATCTGCCCTCCAAAAATTCCATTCCTGCCTCCACACTGCCAAACAGACCTTCTTTATTACTCTCATTAACACCCTCTCACGCAGTCCCCATCAATTTTCTACCTTTACCACTCTACTTCGTCCACCATTACCTCCACCCACTAAACTTACTCACTGCCCAGGAGATTGCTAATCACTTAAAAAATAAGATTGAGACAACTCGCCTCGAGATTTCCACTCTACAGATATCCTTCTCAAATTACTACGGTCACCATCTGGCTCTATCCTACACTCCATATCTTCAACCTCTCTCTCTCTACTGGCATCTTCCCCAACCCTCTAAAACATGCGCTAGTCACTCCTATACCAAAAAAAAGGCCTCACTAGACCCCACCAATCTTAACAACCTAAGAACCAACTCTTTACTCCCTTTAGCCTCCAAACTCCTTGAATGTTTAGTCTACAACCAACTGAGCAACCGCCTCATTAAGCATAACCTTCTTGATCCCCTTCAGTCTGGATTTCGCCCACAGCACTCTACAGAAACGGCCCTTCCTAAAACGCAAACGACTTACTAACAGCCAAAAACCAATGGTCATTATTCCATACTCTTACTCTTGGACCTTTCCACTGCCTTTGATACAATTGAACACAATTGGAGTATTGTCTCAAAATGACCAAAAAGGATGTCATCGGTCACTACAAATGCACTAATCTAATAATATTATTATTACCCTCATCACACAAAAAAAATTTAAATAAAAAAATAAAAATAAAAATAAAAAAACACAACCACACAAACTTAAAATGACATAGGGATGATCAACTACATTCAGCCTTCATATTTTAAAGCTTTATTACAATTATTTGAAACAAGGTTTAACAAGCAGTGAACTTTTGCAATTAATCAAGTATTTTTTTTTTTCTTTAAAGTAGCACCAAAGCAGATGACTGGTGAGATCGAATAAGTTGCTGTACTGCCTTAGGCCAGCCAAACACAAATTCTTGCTATGCCCTATGGGCTGAATGAGAAAAATATATTGATTCTCTCCATACTAAACACCATGAATGGGGGAATCTCCCGTTCCAGCTATTGTATTCCGATAGCCACAGCACCTGCAGCTGTCAGAATTCCTAGACAGTGACTAAAGCTACTGCTTGGCCCGCACTGGCTCTTTTGATTTGCAACTCAATTTTTTTGGGTGGTGTTGAGAGGTCCACTCTAGGCTCCCATTTGGGCTGATTCAGCGGGAACTGATCAGAATTCAAGTCATGTATGACTAGTTTTGCTAAAATAAGCCTGGATGTATGCTTTAAATAAAAAGATTTGCTTTAAACAAGCAGTGTCATGTAGCCTACATTTTATAGAACGGCCTATTGTAAGAGCCCAAACAAATATAAAATGGCCAACATTAGATTTCAGGCGTCAAACAATTCAACAAATCTTACAGCAAAGTTAAAACAGATTTGAGCAATGTATCACCAAATAAATAAAGCCACATATGGTAAATTACACATAAAACTAAAAACACAGATTACTGTGAGTAAAGCAAACTATGACATATTTGTATATTGGACTGAGTACCACAGGGCAGCCAACAGTACCCCACATCTGTCGTTTACCCATCATTCTAAATGTTATCTAGAAATATATATTTCTTTCAAACATGGCTTAAACATATATTGAAACATTAGCAAATACAGGGTATATAAAATGCTAAATGTCAGAATTTCCTACAGTACACACAGAATTCATACAGATAAGTACTGGAAGCTGTTATCAATTAACTACAATAAAATGGGTTTTCATCTTTAGACAAAACTTGGTCCAACTCTAAAAAGTGAAGAAGAATACATTGGAAGGCTGGGCAAAGAAATGATAAAAGCAGAAATCTTCATAGTGTTTCACCCCTGAAAGTCCATCACAGATAGATGGTTTTGTATACGAATCATGCACATATAGTAAAGGGCAAATTTGTATACCCATTAAAGTGGTTGTAAAGACCAGGCATCTTTCACCTTAATGCCTTCCCTGTATGCTGGGGGGGGGTTCTGAGCTGTGCTGTTAGTGCATCTCTGTAGCGAGATCACCGGTGGGCCCCCTTAAGTGGCTATGGGGACCCACCATGAAGAGAAGCAGAGAGTGCCAGCGGGGGACCCAAGAAGAGGAAGTGTGGCGCTGCTCTGTGCATAACCATTGTACAGAGCAGGTAAAGCATAACATGTTTGTTATTTAAAAAAATAAAAAATAAATAATGGATGTTTTGCAATCACTTTGTAAAAAAGCTGGACTGCATCCCACTCAAACAGTGTTTTTCTTGTCTGTTGCTAGGGGGTCCCTCATAATCTGCCTCTTCCTCTACAAAGGCGCCAGACGTGATTTCCCTTGGCGCCTGTGCTCGCTAGTGCTCCTGGGAGATGTCCGTCATCATTTCCCAGGAGTCACTGGGCAGCATCGAGGGCATGTTATTGCGTTAAGTTGTCATAACAATGGGGCGGGACCTTCCTCAGTCACCGCCCGTTGTTATGGCAACGTTACAAACAATCGGCGCTATGGCAGCCGCTAAATCGCACATGCGCAAGATCAAGAGTTGTTACCCAGCATGCAATTCCAGGAAGGAATGATGGAAACGGCCGAATAAGGAGGATAAACATTTTACAGTAAGGAATTAGAATACATAATCAAGATCATTGTATACTTTTATTTAACTTATGTTAACACTAAAAATTTTACACAAAAAAATTGGGACTATACAATTTGCTGTAGTTTAAAACACATTTTAGGAAAATGGAAAAGAAAAAAAAAAAAAAAAAAAGGGACCTGAAATGCAACATGTACACCTAAATAAATAGGTTTCAAAGGAAATCACAGTTTTTGCCATTCTTTTCAATGTAATGTTCAAACCTTTGCCAGTCCAATTTAAATTTACATGTGACATACTTTGGTTCTCAGTACATCAGTACAAGTCCATTTATTGAGCTATATCAGCAGTGCTCAGTCTTGCTTTCCTTCACGCCACTGTTGTTTGGAGCCTTCATTCCATGCCACATATACAAATAAGGCCAAAATCGCATGCACCGCAATGACAGCCACTATTGCAGCATAGAAGTAGCTGTCCCTGTTAGACATACCATACGCACCTATAAAACAAAGTAGGAAGATATGCATTAGCACATATAATTAAGTTTGCATTTGGTTGTAATTACACTAATTAACCCATTCTCACTTGCATTTTAAAAAGTAAGCCATGACAACTCTTGTGTTTCTTTCATGACAGGTTTAAAATCCACTTCCAGGAGTTAAAAATACACCCTTGCAGTGGGGTTCCCAGAAGTTATCAAAGGCAAAACAGGCAAAGCATGTGTAACATGATCTATGTATTTATCCGATCTGCCCCACGCTGAAGAAGTCCCGCCCAAACGTAACGCGTACGAGGGTCAGGGAGCACGAGTGACGTCACCCGCGGCCATCTTTGGTTCTAATACACACACAGCGCCAGCACTCGGAACTGAGTGCTTTTCAATGCGAGTAATTTTCTTACTTTCTCCTGTGCAATAAAATGTATTTCAACATACAGAGAGCACTAGATTGTCTTTTACTTTCATATATATGCTGGCTATGGTTTGGACTTGGTTTTTCCCTGCGTTGGAGAGGAGACCCTGATTGCTGGAGACCAGTGTTTACATTGCTGCATACTGCTTTGTGACCTATTGTAGGTCAAAGCAGGGAGGTGAGAGGCCACCCTTACTTATGGTGAAGGGATCACTATCACAGAGCATTTTACTACCTGGACTTTGTCATCACTCCACTTGGAGTTTTATTAGCGCTTGTTTTCTGCACATGCACTTTACTTTTGGAACTTTTATTGACTTATTCTTTGGGACTGTCTGTGATTGCTCTATTTATTTATCCATTTATTTATCTCTTTGCGCTGCACTATTGTATTTTAATACCTCACATGTGTGGTTTAAACACCGTATACTAATGTTACTTATGTATGTGTTCATTTCTGCACGTGAGCTTGGAGGGCCGGGACGCTTTAAATTTAATTTTATTTTTTCTTACACTGTCCCTTTACAAAAATGATTTTTGATCACTTTTATTCCTATTACAAGGAATGTAAACATCCTTTGTAATAGAAAAAAGCATGACAGGTCCTCTTTATTGCGAGATCTGAGGTCAAAAAGACCTAAGATCTCACATTTACACTTAAAAAAAAAAAAAAAAAAAAAAATGTTTAAGGTCGTCAGGCCGAAGTGACGTCAGATTGTCCTCCAAGGGCATAGAGTCGAGTGGGGGACATCTTGCCCTCACTCGACTTCGGATCGTTTCCCCTTTTACCGGCAGCTCTGGGAAGCGGGGGAAACGACCGTGAAGCAGCCGGAGGGGGCATCATAAAAGGGATCCTGTGGCTAATCCACCCCCAGGTCCCCCTTTTTGTGAAATTATATATTAATATTAAACAATACTGGGATTATGGCAGCTAGCTGCTGCCATAACCACAGTATACAACATCAATGTAATGACGTAAATATACAGTGGGTGGTCCAGAAGTGGTTAAGTTATTTAATCACCTCAATACTTGGCACTTTCATCTCCTTTCTGCCCAGGCCAATTTTCAGTGCTATCGCACTTTGAATGTCAAAATCGCAACACTGTACTTATGACATTTTTATAATTTTTTTTTCACACAAATAGGAGGTGCGCATCTTCACTGGTCTAACAATTTCATTTGATTATCCTGTTTAACGATTCACGATGATCACGATTACTGCCCGTGGTTTTCATTAAAAAAAAAACAACAATCAGAAGAACGCCATTTTTTTTTTAATTAAAAAAAATTTAAAAAAATGAAAAAGGACACTCCCTGCCTGTAGCAAAGTCTGAACACAACAGACAACGGTATTTATTTATTTTTATTATTATTGGTACTTATATAGCGCTGTCAATTTAAGCAGCGCTTAACAAACACATTATACATTCAAATCAATCCCTACCCTCAAGGAGCTTACAATCTAAGGCCCCTTACACTCCTACACATACTAGGGCCAATTTAGACCGGATCCAATTAACCTACCGGTATGTCTTTTGGCGCGTGGGAGGAAACCGGACAACACACACAGGCACAGGGAGAACATGCAAACTCCAGGCAGGTAGTGTCATGTTTGGGATTCAAACTAGGGACCCTTTTAGAACAGTAAATACTAAGTGGCACAGCCCCCTTTACATTACACAGCCCCCACATTTGCATCATACAGCCTATTTAAATCAGCCCCCACAGCCCCCCATTTACATTATACAGCCCCCCTGCACTCCCAGGAGACCCCCTGCCTCTCTCGGGACAGCCCTGCCAGCGCACTCTAAAGTTTAACCACTTACGGACCGCTGCATGCCGATATACTTCCCAACTTTAAAGAGGAATATTGTTGTTATGGCAGCAGCTAGCTGCCATAACCCGGTATCTTCTTCGGCCAGCGGTCTGCTTTCCGATAACAGTGATCTCTGCGGCAGATTCGCTGCAAGATCACTTTTATTGGTGGCAGGAGAGGGCCCCTCCCTCCCACCAATGGCTCCCACTGCCAATAATCACAGCCAGTGAGCCAATGAGAAGAGAACAGGGGGCAAGGCCAAGTCATGGTTCTACGTGTCCTATGGATGCATAGAGCAGGACTCGGAAGCACGCACCAGTTCCCCGATAGCAATCGGCTTGCTATTGGGGGCACTGGTCAAGGGGGAGGAGAAAGGGAGCACCAGTGGGGGACCGTCGCTGCTCTTATTTGAAAGAAAAAAATAAAAAAAACTATAGAGTTCCTCTTCAACAGTAGTATTGCAAGAGTTGCACAACTTTTGTAAATTAAACAGTTTAAAAATTTACCGAAATCCACAATGGCGTCACGAAATCACAAGTGCCTGAGTGATGCAAGAGATTAGGCCCTTATTCCAATTTATTTGGAAACTTTTATATAACGTTTACCTGACCCATTAGGCTTAAAGTGTTACTAAAGTCATTTTTTTTTTTTTTATTAAAATAACAAACATGTTCTACTTGCCTGCTCTGTGCAGTGGTATTGCAGAGTGGCCCCAAGCCTCCTCTTCTGGGGTCCCCAGCGGCGATCTTGGCTCCTCCTCCTGCCTGCCTGCTCCCAACCTATGTATCTATGGAGCTGTGCTTTGCTCTCAATGCTGAAGGTTTGTTTTTTTCAAAAATGGGTTCAGCCGATTTTTTTTCGTATAGTGTATGGCCAGCATTACACAGCGGGACTTAGGCCCGCCCCCCACTTCCTCTTCACTGAATTTGATTGACAGCAAGAGCCAATGGCTCCTACTGCTTCTCTAATGCTGTATGAAGAGGAAAAGAGGGGAGAATAGATGCGGCCGTGCACAGCGCTGATATCTTCTTCCCTCAGGGAAAGGGGGGGGGGGGGACATAGAAACTGAAAATGTTTTTTTACTTTAATGCAAACACTTTAAATAAAATAATAGTGTCAAAATAAACAGACAAAACTGTGGAGCATGTCACAGTGCCTGGAAAAGGAAAGTAAATAATTTAAAAATGAACTTCCATAAGTAACGTTTTTCTTTACAATGATTATACTAGTCAGATTTTATTGACAAACTGCCTCATTCCACATTAGGCATTGGTCTCCTCAATTTCACATAGTATGTTGCACCAGCATTCCTTACCTGGGTGCTTGATTGGACCTTTAAAAAAAAAAAAAAAAAAAAAAAAAAAGGAGGACATGTACAGCTCTTCACAGAAAAAATAAAAAAAAAACACAACTCCTGAGGCCCCTCAATACATTCTAACCTCACAATGGCGTTTAATGGAGTGTAAATTGTTGACTTTTTGGCTACATTTCTAAACATCAGAGCCACTTTATATTGTCTTGTTATTTGCATCTGTATGGTTAACCTACTTAACTGCTTGCCATCTACCCTATAACCGTTTTACTGCTAAAGGGTGACAGCTGTGCATCAGATCACGTAGATAAATAAAATTATTTAATAACCAATTATTTAAACCAAAAATCACGATACAAGTTAGGGTTGCACCGATAGTATCGGTGCCGATACAAAGCATTTGCACAAGTACTTGTTCTCGTGCAAACGCTCTGATGCCTAATCCATCAGGGGATGATTGGTGCTGCGGTGGGGTACGATACAAGCACCGATATCCCTGTATAGATTTCAATAAAGCAGATGACAGACGCTTCTCCTCCTCTCCCTCCCGCAGCTTTCAGCTGCTTTATGATATGATAATATGATTGTAACAGCTCCCAACGCCATACCGATCGTCCCCGAATGTCCCGTGTGTCCTCCTAAGGTCTCCCACCAGGTCCTCCTCCAGTCCCCCTCCATGTCCTTCTCCACTCGCCTTTGACCCAGATCTATCAGGATGGAGAGTGGAGGAAGGAGCCGGTAAATGTGTCATTTACCGGCACCTCCCTTTTCTGAATGCATAGAGTCAGTGATCACTGACTGTCCATTTATAACTGAGCAGAGTAAAAACTGTGTTCACGATGCTTCAGTTTATGAATGGGGAGGAGCCTCTGTCTCCTCTCCATTCATCTTTAGTGCAGCTTAGGCTGCAGAGAAAGGGACCAGGGAATCTGTGTCCTTAATCCCTTTCTCTGTCTCAAAGAGAAGATTGTTGGGGGTCTATTGAGACCCCTGATATCTCACCACAAGTACGACTGCGGTGGCTGGTCGGCAAGCGGTTAAAGTAATGCAGTG
>CM053033.1:46548501-46557270 GCA_028564925.1 Lithobates sylvaticus
GTTAGCGATGACATGTGGGAGACTCAGGATGGGTTCCTGGTGGTTAGGGTCCAAGGGTGATCATTGGCAGGTAATCGTTCCAGGAGCGATAACATGCAAGCAGCCACAATTAGCTGCAGGAGCTTTCAGCCCCCAACCATTACGTTTGATGAGGCTGTCGGATGCAGCTAATCATTAGAGAATCCTGCTGGGTCTCCTGCATGTAATCACTGAAGGCTCCATTTGCAATTGTGAATGGGGCCCTATAATGTTTTGGATAAGTTTTCTAAGCAAGAGTTAAAAACGGTCAAGTTTACTGCTGTCTGTGTTCCCACTGGGAAGATTCATTGTCTCCATTTCTCTAGTGACCATTATATTAAATTATGAGTCATCACTGGAACAGGAGAAAACTTTCAATGGGAACAATTGTTCTGGTGACAAGTTTCTAAAGCGGAGCATAGCATAGACTGCTTGGATTGTGGCCAATTCCAGGCACTGTATGGGTATGGAGACAGCCATGACTGCAGCAGACACTGAATATAATACCTGGCAGTAGAGACTCCTCCATCCAAGCAGTTTGTTGTGAATAGGGGAATTGATTGATACTCCTCTTGTTCAGTCTGTCTGGCTAGCCTATGGGAAGATGCTGCTCTTGTAACGCCGCGTACACAGGATCGGAAATTCGGCCAGCAAAAGACAGATGAGAGCTTTAGGTCGGAAAATGTGACCGTGTGTATGTAGGTTCTCTATTTTTTCGGTCGGACAAAGTTCCGATCGGAAATTCCGATAGTCTGTAGAAATTCCTACGCATGCTCGGAAGCATTGAACTTAATTTTCTTGGCTCGTCGTAATGTACGTCACCGCGTTCTTGACGGTCGAAAGTTCAGCAAACTTTGGTGTGACCGTGTGTATGCAAGACAAGCCTGAGCGGAATTATAACCAAAAAAACATCCAAGATTTTTCCAACAGAAAATCCGCTCGTGTGTACGTGGCATAAGATGCATGCGGGTGGCATTAAAACGGAACTTCACCCAAAAGGGTTGTTTGCATCCCCTCCACTGCCACATTTGGCTTTGACAGGTATCCGCTCCCACTTCTGGTCAGATCACTGCGGAAATCTGTGCAGAAGTTATCATCCAGCCTTCTGGGACACATCACAGGTACCAGAAGACCATTCACAAAGCGCAGTGCAGTAGGAAACCAGCTGTAAAGTCAGAAGGTTTCCATTAACTAAGATGCCGACGCTTGCACCAGAAGCCAATTGCGCACATTGGAGCAATTTGTCATGCGATTTGACAGGTCCCACCACAAGTCGCAGCCTATTGCTGGCAACGGCACCGTTCCAATCGGTGCGGCGGCCCACCGATTTGCAAGAGTAGTTCCTACATTACTTTTGCTGATTTTGGGTGCGACTTTAATAGACATCTGTGCACAAAGCCGCACAGGTGTCTTTCAAGTAGCAACCTGAAATAACACTAACCTGTTACTTTGAAATCGTCCTACTTCAAGCGATCTAGCGCGATTTCAAAGTAGCACTAATGTGAACCAGGGCTGAAGAATTGTCTTGGGTGAGGACATCGCTGTATCCCTGGACAGGCCTTATATTAAAAGTCAGCAGCTACATTATTTGGGGGAGGGGCCGGAGCTCTTCTTTTTTAGACCCCTTTCACACTGGGGCGTATTTCAGGCGCTTTAGCGTTTAAAAAAAGCGCCTGTAAAGTGCCTGAAAGAAGCTGCAACTGCAATCCCAATGTGAAAGCCCGAGTGCTTTCACACTGAGACCCCTTTCACACTATGCCATTTTACAGGCGCTTTAGCGCTAAAATAAGCACCTGTAAAGCGCCTGAAAGAAGCCGCAACTGCAATCCCAATGTGAAAGCCCGAGTGCTTTCACACTGAGGCGCTGCGCTGGCAGGGCGTCAAAAAAAGTCCTGCAAGCAGCTTCTTTGCAGCGCTTTTGGAGCGGTGAATACACGGCTCCTAAAGCGCCTCTTCCCATTGAAATCAATGGGAAGTGCCTGAAAAATGCTTGTAGCAGCAGCGCTTTGTGGGCGCTTTTAACCCTTTTTTGGCCACTAGCAGGGGTTAAAAAGCGCCCCAGTAGCGCTTGAAAAACGCTGGTAAAGCGCCACTAGTTTAAGCGGTGCTTTACGAGCGTTTTTCAGGCGCTGGCAGTGTGAAAGGGCTCTAAAGCACTTGGGTTTTCACATTGGAATTGCAGATGAGGCTTCTTTCAAGCGTTTTACAGGCGCTTTTTTTTAACGCTAAAGCGCCTGAAAAACGCCTGAAATACGCCCAGTGTGAAAGGGGTCTTAATGGCTCCATAAACACATCTGGCGCACACAGCATGTTTGTGGCCATCAAACTGCATGGTAATGTGACACCGTGCAGTTCGTTGCGAGGCGAGATTTGTAAAAAGAGGAGCATGCCCTATTTTTTGGATGTCTCTGTGTTTTCACAAGCCATTGAAATGAATGGGCTGTCAAAACTAGGAAAACCTCCATACCCCATGGAGCTGCTGTCAGATCTGCTGGAAGCGGCTACACTGCATGGGAATACAGCACAGAGATGATGGGATCAGCCTGCATGCTGTGCTCCCACTCTCACCTCCATTCCTCCATCAGCCCAGTGACACTCTATGAAGAGGAAGAGAAGCATGCACTGTCATAGAACACCCCATTCCCTGTACAGCACCCCCACCCCTTCCTCTATGCCATGGTATTGCGGCTCCACTTACTGCCTGAAGTCCGGCGGAGGGAAGCTGGCGGCATTCAAAGCGGCTTTGTCTAATCTCTCCATACTGCCCGGGCCTACTGACAGCTTCACTTCCTGACTGCACGGCGTCATGTGACCCCTGTCATGTGACTTCCAATGTGAGCGAAGGGTGCGGCGCTGGGGATGGGCGGGGTTTGTGCGGAGCACGGCATTGGCTGATTGTACGGGTGAGAGGCGGTATACACAGGCTGTGTGTTTGGCGGGTTGCAGCTTTGTGTTCAGTGTTCACTATTACCTTCGGGTTGTGTGCGGCGGTGACTGTACAAGATTTATAGCAAAGGCTACATATAGTGCTTACAGCGGACCTTCCATGCCAAGCAAATGTTACACGTAATTGTTGCCAGGCTCCCTTCAATCTCAATGTCCTTAAAGCAGTAGTTAACCGCGTTAAAAAAAAAAAAAAGTTCCCCCGCAGGAGCATGTCCTATTATGCTAGTATGTACATTGTGATAGACTTAAAGTGGAGGGCCACCCTAAAAAAAAAAAAAAAAAAAGAGCATTAATATTCTTAAAAATATATATATATATATTTTTTTACCTTAACAGAAATCCCTGTTGCTAGGCAGTCTTCCTAATCTGCCTCCTTCTTACTCCGCGGTCTTCTATGGTCTTCTCTGCTCCTCTGCGTTGTCTTCTGGGTAATGGGGCGCACTGTGTTCTGTGAACTGTGTGTTCCCTAAGGCCGGCTTCACACTGGGGTGGTGACGGTAAAGCAGCACTATATTTAGCGTTGCTTTACCGTCGTTTTAGCCACGTATGTGGTTTTAACCCCCGCTAGCGGCCGAAAAAGGGTTAAAATCCCCCGCAGCAGCGCTTTGCCGACGGTATCCCCGCGGTGTCCCATTGATTTCAATGGGTAGGAGCGGTATGTATTCACCGCTCCTTCACCGCTCCAAAGATGCTGCTAGCAGGACTTTTTTTTACCGTCCTGCTAGCGCACCGCTCCAGTGTGAAAGCCATCCGGCTTTCACACTGGAGTGAAAGGACACGCTTTTTTCAGGAGCTACACAGGTGCTATTTTTAGCGCTGTAGCTCCTGAAAAACGCCCCAGTGTGAAAGCACCCAAACAGCGCATCACATTCACAAAGCGCCGCGCGACTCACACATGCGCAGTAGGAAACGGACAGTGAAGCCGCACGCAAGGCTCCACTGCCCGTTTCCCTTAGTGAGGATGGCGGCGCTGGCACCGGTGCGCCGAGGGACCTGTCGGTCTCGGCAGCCGACATCACAGGCGCCCTGGAAAGGTGATTAGTCACAGCACAAGCCGATCAGCAGGTACCGGCCAATGATTGACCGCAGTCAGGCCCAGACTGCCCATAGGGCTCGCTGGGCGTCTGCCCGGTGGGCCGCGGCCCCTAGGCTAAATTTTTTTGGAAGAGCGGCTTCTTCATGACTGGGCCGCACGGCGGGAGGTAAGCGGCGACCACGGTCCAGGCAGGGTTAACACAGACCTATGGCCGCTGCTCACCTCCTGCTATATGGGCATTCCTAAAGCAGGGACGGTGCCAGCACATTTACGAGGTGCTGAAGGAGGCGGGAGAGAAGGCTCCTGTGACATGCAGGAAGCGCCTGCACTGGACAGACACCTCGTGGGCCGGCCGCGCTGGAGGTATAGCTACACTGAAGGAGACGGTGGCGGCCTCTCTCCTAACACCGGCTGGGACACTGTGATGGCTGCACAGGAAGGAAGGTGAGCACACTGAAAAAAAAAAAAAAAAAAAACATGTTCCAGTGCATTACATTCCGCTCTGTAGTGGCAGGGACAGGGTGTGAAATGGGGCTTTCTACTTTACTGGTATGGGGCTGTCTATTATTACTGGTATGGGGCTGTCTATTATTACTGGTATGGGGCTGTCTATTATTACTGGTATGGGGCTGTCTATTATTACTGGTATGGGGCTGTCTATTACTGGTATGGGGCTGTCTATTATTACTGGTATGGTGCTGTCTTCTATTACTGGTATGGGGCTGTCTATTACTGGTATGGGGCTGTCTATTATTAATGGTATGGGGCTGTCTATATAATGGTATGGGGCTGTCTATATAATGGTATGGGGCTGTCTATTATTACTGGTATGGGGCTGTCTATTATTACTGGTATGGGGCTGTCTATTATTACTGGTATGGGGCTGTCTATATACTGGTATGGGGATGTCTATATACTGGTATGGGGCTGTCTATTATTACTGGTATGGGGCTGTCTATTATTACTGGTATGGGGCTGTCTATTATTACTGGTATGGGGCTGTCTATTATTACTGGTATGGGGCTGTCTATTATTACTGGTATGGGGCTGTCTATTATTACTGGTATGGGGCTGTCTATTACTGGTATGGGGCTGTCTATTACTGGTATGGGGCTGTCTATTATTACTGGTATGGGGCTGTCTATTACTGGTATTGGGCTGTCTATTACTGGTATGGGGCTGTCTATTATTACTGGTATGGGGCTGTCTATTATTACTGGTATGGGGCTGTCTATTATTACTGGTATGGGGCTGTCTATTACTGGTATGGGGCTGTCTATTATTACTGATATGGGGCTGTCTATATACTGGTATGGGGCTGTCTATATACTGGTATGGGGCTGTCTATTATTACTGGTATGGGGCTGTCTATTATTACTGGTATGGGGCTGTCTATTATTACTGGTGTGGGGCTGTCTATTATTACTGGTATGGGGCTGTCTATTACTGGTATGGGGTTGTCTATTACTGGTATGGGGCTGTCTATTATTACTATGGGGCTGTCTATTACCAGTAATAATAGACAGCCCCATACCAGTAATAATAGATCGCCCTAGATGTTAACTCCTTCCCAGCCAGTGTCATTAGTACAATGACAGTGTATTTTTAGCACTGATTACTGTATTAGTGTCACTGGTTCCCACAAAATGTCAAAAGTGTCAGATTGCTTGCCATATTATTGCAGTCCCACTATCAGTCGCTGATGACTATCATTACCAGTATTTAAAAAAAACTATATATACCATAGTTTGTAGATGCTATAACTTTCATGCAAACCAATCATTATACACTTATTGGGACTTTTTTTTTACCAAAAATTTGTAGCAGAATACATATTGGACTTAAATTACAGTGGAACCTCGGTTTGCGATTAACGCGGTTAATGAGCGTTTTGGAAAACGAGCACTGTATTTCTAAAAATCCTAACTCGGTTTGTGAGTGTTGTCTCGCAACACGAGCAGGATTCAGGCCAAAAGCGGTGTGCAGTACTGCTTTTGGCCTGAGGTGAGGGGCGGCAGAGCCGAACAGCGCCTATCGTCGGCGTTCTGAAATGCACGGAAAGGCCCGAGGACAGTTCGGCTAACCTCGGAAAGGCTCTTGAACGGAGTCTTTCCGAGGTTTGCAGAGGTCAGCCGAAGTGTGCTCAGGCCTTTTCGGACTTTTCCGAGGCTCTCCGGCACCCCCTGCCTTTGGCCGCATGCGGTATTGCATCCCATTGAACTCAATGCAGAACAAATTATTTTCGTTTCCATTGACTTTGGATTACGAGGATACTCCTGGAACGGATTATGCTCGTAATCCGAGGTTCCACTGTATTAGGAAATTAGATGTTTCATTTTCTTTATATTGGATATGTTTTATAGCAGAAAGTAAAAAATATTATTTTTTTTTCAAAATGTTTGCCTTTTTTTAGCTTATAGCGCAAACGACAAAAAAACCTAGTGGTGAATCTTCTCAAAGAGGGGTATAATAATGTCCAACTTCTCAATTCTTCTTCTAAGGATATTAAAGTGGTTTTAAACCCTTACAGACCACTTTAATCTACATGTAAGCCTAAATTAAGGCTTACATGTAGGTGCAAGAAATATCTCCTAAACCTACAAGGTTAAGGAGATATTTTCCTAAAAGCGAGCACCGATGTCTACGGCGCATGCACGCCGTAGACAATGGCACAGGCGCACTGAGCGTGCCGTTAGTGAAGGCGATCATGCCATCACTGATGGCTCCCACGCCCGGGTATCATGGTGGCGACGGAGGAGGCTTTGGGGGCTTCGATCTCAGGTAAGTAATTCATAATGAGCTAGTATGCTATGCATACTAGCTCATTATGCCTTTGTCCTGCAGGGTGTATTTTTTTTATTAGAGAGGGTTTACTTCCTCTTTAACCTCACTTATAAGAATGGCTTTTGGAGTCAAGGGTATTGTTTCTATGTAACTGAATCTGCTCAGGTTGAACAAACTGCAGAATTCATGGTTCTTTAAACTACATAGAATCCCTGATGATGTGGTGTCCGACAGAAGAGTGTAGTTTACTTCAAAATTTTGGAAAAAGCTTTTGCTCAGCTTTAGATATTACAATTAATCTTCTGTTTTTCCTTCCCAGACTAGGGTGTCAGACCGAGAGGACCAATCAATTCGGAGCAGTACCTTCTATGTTTTGTAGGGGTGTTGAAATGATCGATGCATCGCGATTCAGCCTTTAACTATTCTGCATCGATGCAGAATCCAGCTGAATCGCGATTGCACATGGCTTCACCCCAGCTCCTTCCTCTCCCCCCACAGAAGTGTCATTATGGCACTGCCGGTGTAATGTGTTGGTGCTCTTCTACATCCTGCTGCTGACGACAGGCCCCGGAAGGCTGGCTGCACCCGGTGCCACTGCACCACCACCGGACCTTGTAGCCTCAGGAGGCGTGCGCTGCAGCTCGTCAGCATGCCACCCCCACCCACACTCTCCCCCTGTTCCGGATTTGTAGCTCTGCACACCTGTCATCTCCCCGGTGGGCGAGCGTGGCGCCGCTGTGACACACATCTTTGTTACATGGAAGAGAACAGGGATAAGGCACAGAGTCTGCTTCAGCAATGAGCTGCGATGGTTGGAGGGGGTGCTAGGAGCGCTCTGAAGGTTTACATGACCAGAGACAGGCCTGTCATCCGTAATGTACATGAGGGGTGAGTGTATAGAAGTGACACATCCCCCACCTGCTTCACTTATCCAGTCTGTGTACTGTGTGAACTCTGTCACTCTGGTGAAGTCTTCTCTTGATTGTTGACTTTGACACACATACACCTACCTCCTGGAGAGTGTTCTTGATCCGCCCCCCCCCCATGTGAATGGGTATCGGGTACTACTCTTTCACCAAAAAAAGTGTTTCAAAAAGTAAAAATGACAGGAGACAGTTTTGGACGATTCCTTTAATTAAAAAAAAAAAAAACATTTCCAGCGATGTCCATCCATCTTCAATCACGGCATCCAACGGTCCAGAGGAAAAAAAAACGGAAAAAACTCTGCCTCCACGGGAAGCATCTGCGCGTTTTTGCTTTGACAGCTGTTATAACTGCAAGGGCTGGGCCACCCGGTGACTTAAGCAGGGGCGGGTCACCCGTTACGTCACAGGGTGGCCCTGCCCTTGATTATATAAGAGCTCTCATTGCGAAAAGGCAGCAGTTGGCGGAACGCCTCCCATTGAGGCAGAGTTTTTCCTTTTTTTTTTTTTTTCAAACCGTCCACGTTGTGATTTAAGATGGATGGACATCGCGGGACCCTTTTTTTTTTTCTTTTTTTGGTGAATCGGTAGGGGTACAATGTACCCAATATCCATTCACATTGGGGGGTGGTATCTGGGGCCCTCTTTACCTTTTCTAGATTCTGATAAGCCCCCCGCCCGCAGACCCCCACAACCACAGTGCAATGTTTGGGGGAATGAGGCCTTTGTCCCCATCAACATGGGGACAAGGTGTTTTGGGGGGACTCTTAATATCCATACCAGACCTAAAGGGCCTGGTAAGGGACTGGGGGGGGGGGAACTCAGGCCGTTTTTTTTAATGATTTTATTGTATATTGCCGGGATACGACAATACATTTCAGCAGCAAGCAGTTTTAAATTACATTTTTTCCTTTAGAAATGTAATTTTGCTGTGTACCGTTATAAACATGGGAAAGATGTGCTACCCTACAGGCAGACTAAGGAGACCCCCAGGCACAACATTTAAAGGAATATCTCATATCTGTTTCACTTTAAGCATTATTAAAATCACTGTTCCTGAAA
>CM053033.1:46557724-46596768 GCA_028564925.1 Lithobates sylvaticus
CTTTGCACTTCAAAGTATTCAGATCACCAAAAACAGTGTATCTGAATACTGTGTACTTTTTTAAATCCGGCGCCATTGGCAGCCGAGTAAACAGGAAGTGACGTTGTGACGTCGCTTCCGTGTTTACATCATGGAGACTGGAACAAATCCGTTGCAGGCTTCGTTCCAGTCCCTCACTAGCCACCGGAAGCGGCGGATGTTCGATCGGGCCTCCCGATGGAAACGGGAGGCCCGGTAAGAGCGGCGCGAGGCAGCGGGAGGGGGGGGACGTCCCCTCCCGCTCCTCCGGCATAACAGCCGAGCGGCTTTTAGCCGCATCAGTTGTTATACCTGGAAAGCCAAACGCCGGCTCTAACGGTACCAGGATGATGCCTGCAGCTGCGGGCATCATCCCGGTATAACCCCCGAAAGCCGAGTACGCATATCTGCGTACGCTCGGCGGGGAGGGGTTAAAGTTGTGCTGATCTCTGTTTTTTCATGTAAGATAGTTTCAGCATGAAACTATTCTTTAACCTTTTCATTGCCAGGAATGCAGAAAAACTAGCTAAACTAAATATAAGATCGTGGAATTCCCCTAGAGCCCTGACGTGCCTAACTTTTGATTGTACGAGAGTTGTTGCTGGGTAACAGCCCCATCCACAATTTTAGCTGTTCTTGGCTATGTATAAGTTGTTGGCTTATTTCAAGGTTTCCTCCTCATCATTTTCATACTTCTTACTTTGAAGAGGGCCATGAAGGAGTTGACTATGTAGGTCAGTCAGTCTTCTACTACAAAGCCATGCATTTGTCATAAATGCAGTATGCCGTTTAGCAATGTCCTGCTGAAATATGCAAGGCCTTCTCTGAAAAAGACATCGTCTGGATGGGATTTCAGCATTGATAATACCTTCCCAGATGTGTAAACTGCCCATTTCATACACACTAATGCTCTCACATACCATCAGAGATTCAGGCTTTTGAGTGTTGATAACAAGATGGAAGGTCCCTCTCTATAGTCTGGCGGACCTGGTGCCCATGGTTGCCAAAAAGAATGTAAAATTTCCATTTGTCTGACCACAGAACAGTTTAACACTTTGCAACAGACCATTTTAAATGAGCTTTGGCCCAAAGAATAGGGTGGCATATTCCTGAGCCCATGCAGTGATGTACATCACAGAACCATGCCTGTTTTAATGCAGTGCTGTCTGGGGAGCCAAGGACCACATCCAATATTGCATTTCAGCCCTGTCCCTTGTGCACAGAGATTTTTTTCCAAATTCTCAGAATCTTTTGATGATATTATGTATTGTAGATGATGATATATTTTTTTAAAGATTAGTGAACCTCTGCCCATGTTTACTTCTGAGACACTCTGACTCTCTAAGATGCTCTTTTTATACCCACTAATGTTACATACCTATTGCTAATTAACTTAATTACCGTAGTTGCAAAATGTTCTTCCAGCACTTCCTTGTTAGTACCACTTACTTTCCAAACCTTTTGCTGCCCTGTCCCAACTTTTTTGAGATGTGTGGTTGCCATCAGTTTTTTTTATTGTAAATTTTCTCAGTGTGTAAACTTTTGGTATGTTTTCTATTTTCTATTGTGAATAAAAATAAAAAATGGGTCATGAGATTTGCAAATCATTGCATTCTATTTTTATGTAGATTTTACATGGCGCCCAAACATTTTTGGAATTAGGGTTGTATAGGTCCACATTAACATAGACATTCAAATTTTTTTTTTAATAAACATAACATAAAACTGAGCTATGATATTTCTTTAACAACATCATGGAGCTTTTGGGAATGCACAAACTGGTATGGAATTATTAGTATTATTAGGTGTTGCAATCTGTATTATGAATGCAAATGAAGAAACCTGTATATACATTTATCATTAGCTAATGTAACTTATTAACCTCTTGCTGACCAAACGCTGCAGTCTTAAGCCCCATACACACGGTCGGATTTTCCGATGGATTCTGTCCTATCGGACAATGTTGTCGTAAATTCCGACCGTGTGTAGGCACCATCGGACAGTGTACGTTGGATTGTCCGACGGACAAAGTCCTATCTCCTGCTGGATAAATTTTTCGACAACAAAGTCCGATCACGCCAAATCCGATCGTGTGTATCGAATTCCGACGGACAAAGTGCTACGCATGCTCAGATCACATTACAAGACCAAAGCTATTGGCTACTAGCCTCTACGTAGTCCCGTCGTAGGCAACAAACGTCACCACGTTCAGAATGATCGGATTTTTCGACAACTTTGTCCGACCGTGTGTACGCAACACCAACATCGGACAAAGTACGACGGACATGATCCGACGGACCTGGTCCGCGGATAATCCGAGCGTGTGTATGGGGCATTACTGTCGGCAGAATGACACGGCTGGGCGAAGCAGCATTACCTTACGTCGCTTCGCCTTTTGGCCACTAGGGGCCCGCAGCGTGTGCCCGAAGCCAATGCAAGTGCCCGGCAGGTGCGATGACCGCCGGGCTCCCGCGATCGCTTGTGACAGAGCGAGAACCGGGATCTGTGTGTGTAAACACACAGATCCCGGTTATTTCAGGGGAGTAGAGACAGATTGTGTGTTCATACTATGTATGAACACCGATCGCTCTCTCCTCCTAGACAGTCCCACCCCCCCTACATTTAGAACACACCTAGGGAACACAGTTAACCCCTTGATCGCCCCCTAGTGTTAGCCTCTTCCCTGCCAGTGACATTTATACAGTAATCAGTGCATTCTCATAGCCATAACCATGTCAATGGTCCTAAAAATGTGTCAAAAGTGTCCAATTTGTCCGCCGAAATATCGCAGTCCCGATAAAAATCACAGATTGTCGTCATTACTGGTAAACAAAAATAATAATAAAAATGCCATAAATCTATCCCCTATTTTGTAGACGCTATAACTTTTGCGCAAACCAATCAATATACGCTTATTGCAATTTTTTTTTTTACCAAAAAAATGTAGAAGAATACATATCGTCCTAAACTGAGGAAAAAATTTGTTTTTTGATTAAAAAAATGTGGGATATTTATTATAGCAAAAAGTAAAAAGATAATTTATGAACGGCAAATCCACTTTGCACTACGAGTGCACTTGAAAGTGCAGTCGCTGTAAATCTGAGGGGAAGATCTGAAATGAGGGGAAGCTCTGCTGATTTTTTTTTTCTTTCAATAAATGTTTATTGAGTTTAACGAGTGTAGACAAAAAGTACAATTGTAGCATGGTAAACGGCTCTGGGCGGAGGGCCCCCAAAGTAATATGGAAACATACATATAGTCAAAGTATGCTAGTGAAAAATTATACAACTGTGGGAAAGTATGGGTGGGCTGTCTTAATGTCCCGCCTGAGAGTATTGACACAACATCAGTAGAGGGGCTAGAACCCTGGAGTAGCGGGGTTCCCCCCAGCCCCAGCACCCCTGTCAGGATCAAGCTGTGCCAGAGGCAGAGTCCACCCCCCCCCCCCCCAGGAACCCGCCATGGTTATGTCAAGCCAGCCAGGGGTGATGACTGGGCTAAATGGGTATGCCCAGCATCAATAAGACAGTCCAGTGCTAAATATAAACTGGAGCATTGTACAATACAAACCTGTTTGTATGAAAAGGATAAAGAAAAAGAAGAAAGAGAGGGGGTGAAGAGAGGGTGAGGTAGGGATGGGAAAGGGGGAGGGAAAGATGAGTGCCTATGAGTACTATGGTGCCTTGGGATGGTGTGCTACTTTGTGAACACCAGGAATAAGGGAGGTTCCCACATATTTGGCCCAGGGTTCCGATATCTTTTGAAATTTAACGGTGGTATCTGTCAAGATGCTGGATAGCTTTTCTTGTGTCATAATCCACAATATTTTCCTTTTGACTGCTTGTATGAATGGTTTTGGCTTTTTCCAGGCTTTAGCGATCATGATTTTAGTTCCAAGTAGAATAAAGTGGATTAATGATTGCGTAGCCTAATGCCGCGTACACACGAGAGGACTTTTTGACAGCAAAGGTCCGACGGAACGAATCCGTCGGACAATTCGATGGTGTGTGGGCTCTATCGGACTTTTGCTTTCGAAAAATCCGACAGACTTTAGAAATAGAACATGTCTTAAATTTTCCCGCCGGAACTCCGCTGGGCCCAGTTACTATCGAAAAATCCGCTCGTCTGTGTGCTAGTCCGACGGACAAACAACGACGCTAGGGCAGCTATTGGCTACTGGCTACGAACTTCCTTATTCTAGTCCGGTCTTATGTCATCACGTTCGAATCCGTCAGAATTTTGTGTGATTGTGTGTGGCCAAGTCCGTTCATTCGAAAAGTTTGTCGGAACTCTGTCGAAAGTCCATCGAAAAGACCGTCGGACCTAGTCCGACGGAAAGTCCGCTCGTGTGTACGTGGCATTAGGGAGTTGTGGAATGTGTGCATTGAGGATGGCAACCTCAGGAAATCTAGGGATCTGGCAACCTGTCACCTTGTAGATCATGTTGAAGATCAGTCTAGCTCTGCTGATTTTATCATCCAATCATGTGCTAGCTTAAATGCTGTTTTTTATTTTCCTTGTATGCCCCCCTCGGATGTACAGCGACTGCACTTCCAAGGGCACTTGCAGTGCAAAGTGGCTTTGCCTTTCGTAAATAACCCCCATTGTGTTTTTTTTTCAAAATTGTGGCTCTTCTTTTGTTTATAGCGCAAAAAATAAAAACGCAGAGGCGATCAAATACCACCAAAAGAAAGCTCTATTTATGGGAAAAAAAGGACATCGATTTTGTTTGGGTACAGCTTTGCACGGCCGTGCAATGGTCAGTTAACCGCTTCCCGACCGCCTCACGCCGATGTACGTCGGCAGAATGGCACAGCTAGGCAAAACCATGTACCGGTACTTTAAAAGCCTAGCCGGGGTCGCGCTCGCGACCCGGTCGGGAGCTCCGTGACCCCGGCCGCGGGACCAGCAGACCCGATCGCCGCTGGTGTCCCGCGATTGGGTCACAGAGCTGAAGAACGGGGAGAGCTCTCCCCGTGCTTCCTACTCTGCCTGTCATTGATCGGCTGTTCCCTGTTATCGGGAAAGCCGATCAATGACATCAGCCCCGCCCCCAATGTAAGAAAACACACACACGTCACAGCCCATAACCCCTCCCCTCCCCCTAGTGGTTAACTCTTTCACTACAACTGTCATTTATACAGGAATCAATGCATTTAAATAGCATTGATTGCTGTATAAATGACAATGGTCCCAAAAATGTGTCAAAAATGTTCGATGTGTCCGCCATAATGTTGCAGTCACAATAAAAAAAAAAAAATCGCTGATCGCTGCCATTACTAGTAAAAAAAAAATATTAATAAAAATGCTATAAAACTATCCCCTATTTTGTAAACGCTATAACTTTTTCGCAAACCAATCAATAATCGTTAATTGCGATTTTTTTTTTTAACCAAAAATATGTAGAAGAATACGTATCGGCCTAAATTGAGGAAAAAAATTTTTTTTTATATATTTTTTGGGGATATTTATTATAGCAAAAAGCTAAAAATATTGCATTTTTCTCAAAATTGTCGCTCTATTTTTGTTTATAGCACAAAAAATAAAAACCGAAGAGGCGATCAAATACCACCAAAAGAAAGCTCTATTTGTGGGAAAAAAAGGACGCCAATTTTGTTTGGGAGCCATGTCGCACGACCGCGCAATTGTCAGTTAAAGCGACGCAGTGCCGAATCGCAAAAAGGGGCCTGGTCCTTTGCCTGCCAATTGGTCCGGGGCTGAAGTGGTTAAAGCGACGCATTGCTGTATCGCAAAAAATTGCCTGGTCATTGAGCAGCCAAATCTTCCATGGGTGAAGTGGTTAAGGACCACTGCCAAAAGCAGATTATACTGTAAAGTGTAAAAATTTACCTGTTAGTGATTTTCTGGGCATTTGTAAATTGGATTTAATCTGGAAAGTGTGATTTTGGCACCTGCAATCCCCTTTAGATGCTCTTCTTCAATAACCTATAGCAGCCAACCAGAATCCTCTTTCATTGCCCCGTCATAGTCTCAAAACGTGTTGGTTTCTATGAATTGCCATTATTCCTCCTTGAATGCACCCAATTGTGTTTGGTTCTGCAGTGTGAACCACCAGTATGCCTGTTTTACATTTTTATTACATTCCTAAACTTTATCTGAAATCAGTATATTGTGCATTTTCAAATGTGCTCCTAAACTGGTAGTATGTGAGACATAATCCTCCTGTAGATTAAATTACTGATTAGTTGATGGGTTTAGTCTTTGGTTTGGGATTAGCATAGGGATTAAATCTTCTGAGATTTCCCTGCATAAACCAGATATGTAGCTGTGATTTGTTTTTGTATTTTGTCAATTTTTTTTTCTTTCTTTCATCAATTTTAACTGGTCCATGTTGGGGACTTCACATACGTAGACAGAAATATTTATCTTGGTCATAGTTTACCATACATATTGATTCTTCCTAAACTGCCTCTTTTATGTATGAATTATAAATGTATAAAGATACAGGTTTGCAGGGAGCACTCGGCCCTCTACTCCTACAAAGCACTTGTTCTGCTCTACTTCACCATCATGGTTAATATTAAAAGCTAGAGAAGAGAAGGGTCATTAGTTCATAGTTTAAACTAAATAAAAAATATATCTATACATTTAATATAAAACTTTTAAAGGATCCCTGCACCAATTTCATGGCCGCTCTTTGTATTGGTGATTTATGCTGAAATGGTAGGCTACCAATAGCTGATGTCTTCTGAAAATTCTAATTACCTGCCTGTCTCTGACTTAAGCGCCTATCTTGGAACAAGCAGGTTTTTTTTCTCAGAGAATAGGTGCAGTAACTTCCCCCTGCTGAGCCACCCCTACCCACTGTTACCTGGTTACACCCCCTACCCACCGTTACCTGGTTACACCCCCTACCCACCGTTACCTGGTTACACCCGATACCAGGGGCGGACTGACAACTCATGGGGCCCCCGGGCAATAGGAGATTATGGGGCCCCAGGCAATCAGAGATTATTGGGCCACACAGTATACACATACATGTACACACAGTATACACAGACATGTTTCTATTGGCTGAGAAGGTACTGGAAAGGTGGGGCAGCTATAATCTCTGTTTTTTTAGACCAAAAGGATGTCGGTAAGGGACATTTCAAAAACAGATGTGAAAAAAACACATATTTTTACATGCTGTCCCTGGTTTTACTTAGGCTGGCAACCCTGATGGGGCCCCCTAGTGGCCCGGGGCCCTCGGGCAGTGCCAGAGTGGTTGAATGGTCAGTCCGCCCCTGCCCGATACCCACCTCCCAGTAGCACCTCTTTTAGAGAATACAGATCCAAGTATCATTCTTTGGTGCTAAGTAATTTGAATGGAATATGTTAATAACAAGAAAAGTAGTAAAATAGATCCCCAACAGCAACAATAGATTTGCCCAGAAACAATAGACCCCCCCAACCTCAATGGACTCTGACAACAAAATACCACCCCAGCAGCCAACATCAATAGACTGTCCAGCAGCCAGAAACAGTAGACTCCCTCCCTCAATAGTAGATCTCTTCCAGCAACAATTGTCTCCCCAGAAACAATACATCTCCCGCCAGAAAAACTAGACCTCCCCAGCAACAATAGACTGCCATGAAAAAATAGATACCCTCCAGCAACAATAGATTTCCCCAGCAGCCACCATGAATAGACCCTCCAACACACTTCAGCACTCCTTGTCATTACATACATTCACTGCTGGAGGTGCCGGAATCGCGTTCCCCTTCGTTCCCGCTGATGAAAAGCCCTGGGATCAAGTATGCAGCAAGTGAAGTCAGAACAATGGATTTGCATACCTGTTCCAGGTAATAAAATGAGTAATGCCGCGTACACACGGTCAGAATTTCCGATGGAAACAGTCCGATGGGAGCTTTTCATCGGATTTTCCGACCGTGTGTCTGCCCATCGGTCTTTTTCTGTCCGAATTTTTCAACGGACTTTGGATTGAGAACCTGTTCTTAATTTTTCCGACGGAAAACCTTTCTATCAGATTTTCCGATCGTGTGTATGCAATTCCGACATGCAAAATTCCGACGCATGCTCGGAAACAATTTGACGCATGCTCAGAAGCATTAAACTTCCCTTTTATAGTGCAGTCGAACGTGTTATATGCCGCGGTGTTATTGACTGTCGGAATTTGGTGTGACCGTGTGTAGGCAAGACAGTTTGAGTGAAATTCCATCGGAATTCTGATGGGAAAACCATCAGAGCTTTTTCCGAAGAGAATTCCGACCGTGTGTACGCGGTATAACTGAATTAGCATAACCAGGCAGCTAGCATTTTCAGAAGAAAAGATTTGCCCCACTGCCCAGGTATTGTTTGGGAACTTCTAGTACAGTAGAGAATTATAGGAGATTCGGAGAATTGGACAACATTAAGACTGCTGAAAACTGGAGTGATTTGTTCATGTGGACTAATAGTGCTACTTGTTTCCAGTCTGTTCATAAAGAAAAGCTGCCATTGCTGACCCCTGCTTCTGAAAATGGCTGACCTTCTGACCTTTATGTTTAAGTACACTGAGTCATTGCATCGGAACATGTATGCAGGTAAAGGCTTCTTTCAGACTTTCCTGACATGGGTAATTATTCCAGGTCAGTGACTCAGAACATTATGAAGGTAGTTGTTCAGAATAACAGCCAGACAATTATCAATTGTTAATGAAGGTCAGTAATGGCAGCTCTATTTTTCTCTCATTACAGTTTTATGCTTGATAAAACATACATCTCTTGGTATAGTGTTAACATTTAGCAACCCTTTTCCCTAAATGCGTATTTAGGCAAGCCATTTAAATTCAGTGATCTAGACATTGATAGTTGTATGTGGGAGGAGGTAGTCTTCTGCAGCTTGTTTTGTACATTGTACGCATTACGATTTAGAGGGTCTTCAGAGGGTCCATCATGGCAAGCCTGGGCTGGCAGACTGAAAACTCTGGAATATGACAGAAAAGCTATTGTATTCAAAGCTTAACTCCAGCCAAAACATTTTTTTATATCATATTTCATTGTGTATAGACTGGGAAATAGTTAGAGCCTCAGGAAGTGAGGAGAAATCTCTCCAATGGAGACAAAGTCAAAAGCACAATTTTATTAGCGATAGAATTGGGTAAAACTTAGAATGCCCCGTACACATGGTCGGAATTTCCGACGGAAAATGTCCTATTGGACCATGTTGTCGGAAAATCCGACCGTGTGTGGGCTCCATCGGACTTTTTCCGTCGGAATTTCCGACGGAAAAAATTTGAGATCCTGCTCTCAAATTTTCCGACAACAAAATCCGATCAGACTTTTTCCGATCGTGTGTAGACAATTATGCCACGCATGCTCAGATCAAATTAGGAGACCAAACCTATTGGTTAATAACCTCTACATAGTTCTGTCGTACGCAACGAACATCACCACGTTCAGAATGATCAGATTTTCCGACAACTTTGTCCGACAGTGTGTATGCAACACCAGTGTCGGACAAAATCCGTCTGAAAAAATCCGATGGATTTTGTGGTCGGAAATTCCGACCGTTTGTACGGGGCAGAACAATGATTTTATTGCTGTCTGTGCCTTCCTATCTCAGGGAGAACCACAATTCCTACTTCTTGTAAAGTAGTCATGGGGACAAGATGCAAGGGAAATTTCTCCAATACAGTCACACACAGAAATAAAAACCCAACATAAATTGTAACTCTTTCTCACTCAAAACGAAAAAAACATTTTTGGGTAAAGTTAGGATTTAATGCCGCCTACATACAGTCGGAATTATCGTCGGAAAAAGCTCTGATAGTTTTCCGTCTGAAAAATTAAGAACAGGCTCTCAATCCAAAGTCCGTCGGAAATGCTGACAGAAAAAGACCGATGGGCATACACACGGTCGGAAAATCCGATGAAAAGCTCCCAAAGAAGGAATGTTCTGCCTCCCCAGTCTAAGCATTGAAAGCATGATCCCTGCAGCTTTTACAGCAGTGTTGTCAGAAAGCTGACTCAGAATGACACCTTGAAGATTGTTGCTTATTCAAAATATATTCCAAACCGGGAGCATTCAGGTCAAAAGATCATAATATGATCTGCTCCAGCAGATGCACAAGTGGATGGATCAGAGGCTAGGGCAGTGATGGGGAACCTTGGTACCCCAGATGTTTTGAAACTAAATTTCCCATGATGCTTATCTACACTGCAGAGTGCATGAGCATCATGGGAAATGTAGCTCCAAAACAACTGGGGTGCCAAGGTTTGCCATCACTGGGCTAGGCCATACTACTGGAAGGGTGGAACAAACAACACAGAGAAAACCAAACTACAAGGCAAAGTAGGGACACGATTCTAAAAGGCAAATGATGAAGCAAACAATGTTAAATAGCAAGTCACAATGTATGTGTAACATAACAAAACATTTCTATAAGACTGGGTTCACACTATCTTCACATGCGGCTCACAGCAGGGGTCCGTGTGTCCCTGTTCACCGTTTCAGTTCCGATTTCAGACCGAATTTTTGGCTGAATTCGGACCTGAAACAGACCGAAAGATGTACAGGGCTCCTGCGCAAATTTGCACCGGAGTCGCAGTAGAGATATGTGATCTCTCCATAGATATGGAGATAGATGTCTCCATAGAGAGTTGGTCAAAATCTCCTGCTATTGTGAATTGGATGCAGGGAAACCGCAATAGTGTAAACCCAGCCTTATTTGGTGGTTTACCCAGTCATATGTAAAATCTTGTAAAATTCAATGTTGAATTTTTAGCTTTACATGCTGTCATTCCTTGTAACTAAGGCCCACTGTAGCATTTAACTTTTTAGTTACTGGTTTTTGGGCATTCAGCTCCAACAGGGCGGTATGTGCCCTTCGTTCATTGTCTAAGCCCCCTTACACATGGTCGGAAATTCCGACCACAAAATCCGTAGGATTTTTTCCGATGGATTTTGTCCGACACTGGTGTTGCATACACACGGTGGGACAAAGTTGTCGGAAAATCCGATCATTCTGAACGTGGTGACGTTCGCTGCGTACGACGGAACTACGTAGAGGCTAGTAGCCAATAGCTTTGTTCTCATAATTTGATCTGAGCATGCGTGGCACATTGTCCGTCGGAATTCTAGACAAACGATCGGAAAAAGTCCGATTGGATCCAGCTCTCAAATTTTTTCCGTCGGAAATTCCGACAGAAAAAGCCTGCTAGAGCCCACACACGATCGGATTTTCCGACAACATAATCCGATTGGACTTTTTCCATCGGAATATCCGACCGTGTGTACGGGGCATAAGAGGATACATCTCACCAAAATGTTGTTAACTTTCACACCAGCAATAAATTACTATTGCTGCTCAGTGACTATAGCTTTAGAAAAACTCCCGTTGGGTCCATTATATAATATTTATTTACAATTCAATTGGTTTATTACTTACAAATAGTAGTGCTACTATTACATTGTACTGGTTATATATATATATATATATATATATATATATATACACACACACACAGCATATATATATATATATATATATATACACACACAGCATATATATATATATATATATATATATATATATATATATATATATATACACACACACACATTATTATATATATATATACAGTGATGTAAGTAACTGAGTTAAAATAAACTGAGTTACCTAACGCAGTTACTTTAGAGGGTAACAAGTAATCTAACTGATTACTTTTCCCCTCATGGTAACTCAGTTCCCATTACTTTGGCTTAGTTACCCCAATTACATCTACCGCCACTAGATGGCAGTAGTGTAATTCCGGTGTCCTGCCAAAAAAGTTCCCCCGCCGGATAAGGACCCCCTGTACTGCGCAGGCGCAGGGGTTGCGCAGTACGAAGGACTACGGAGCTTCCGAAAATTGCCGAACCTAAACAGCTCTGAGTGAACTCTACACCGCGCAGGTGCAGTTAACATGTAATTGTACGAGGCGTTGCCGCACGCTCCCGATGCTCGTGCTACTCTGCAAGGGGCGTCTATCGTGTAACTAAGGGGCGGGTCTAGTATTACTGTAACCAAGGGGCGCATTTATTATTATTGTTATATATCGAGCTCTGCCCATTAATTTAACATTCGCCCTCTTCTGTAGCCATCCGCCCCTTACACGATATAATAATAATAGACCCGCCACTTACACGATATAATAATAAAAGACCCGCCCCTTGCTTACACGCTATAACAGATCTGCCCCTTGGTTAGAGTAATAATAGAGCAGCCCCTTGGTTACAGGATATATAACAATAATAATAAATGCGCCCCTTGGTTACATTAATACTAGACCCGCCCCTTAGTTACACGTATAGAATATTTAAAAAAAAGTCAGTTACTTTGCTGCGTAACTAATTACTTTTCCAATGTAGTAACTGAGCTACTAATGCAATTACTTTTTGGGAGAAGTAATTTGTAACTTAACTAATTACTTTTTTAAAGTAAGATGACCAACACTGTATATATATATATATATATATATACACACACACACACACACACAGCATATATATACACACACACACACATATATATATATATATATATATATATATATATATATATATACATATATATATATATATATATATATATATATATACACACACACACACAGCATTATATATATATATATATATATATATATATATATATATATATATAATCAAAAAGTTTTTGCACAAACCTTGTATTACAATACATTGTATAATGCAACAGACATGGGACTGTCATACAAATCAATCAGGTCTCTTCATACTGCATAGGGGTATTTAAATTTTATTCCATCAAGAACATGCTATGTGTATGTAGTGAAATGCAGCATAGTTCATATTGACATGCATTTACAATGCCTGTGATTGCACAAAAACATATGCAGAAAAAAAAAATGCCTATAAGAAGTATCAAAAAGTTCAAAATCGCATGAATTCTCAGTAATGCAAAGTGTGCATCTAGTCTGACGTTGAGCTGCAGATTAAAGAAAGTGATTTTATTTTCCCGGGTTGAACTATTTTTCTAGCTTTAAGAAGAATAGCCTTCATTTGTAAAGCACTGCACACCACCGTTCTTTTTAGTAAAAGCAGGTCAATGGTTCCTGGTAAAGTAGGACATTTTATGCTGGGCTATACAAATGGTAGTTTTTACAGTAGTTTGAACACTGCCTTTTATAGTCTGCAAGTGTCAGCAGCAGCCTTTACTAACAATTGTCTTTTATCTTTGCAGGGCCCCACCTATAATTGGCTACTTACCCTTCGAAGTGCTGGGAACGTCAGGTTATGATTACTATCATGCAGATGACCTGGAGCTGCTAGCGAGGTGCCATGTTCACTGTGAGTTACATTTCCCTTACTCATGGTAAAAACATTGATTTGCTTTTAATGTGTATACATTTAAGAGCCTTGGCTTATTTCACAGCAGAGCTAAACATGAAGGTCTTTTTTATTCCTGCAACATGGTTCTGCTTTATATTAGCTTTCTCAAAAAAGCTCTGATTTTATATCAGGTGTTACAGTTTACCACCAGGCAGGGGCGTTGCTAGGTCTACAAAAGATCTGGGGCTAGAGCCCATAGCAGTGTAGTAAAGAAAGTCATATGCTCGGGCAGACATGCACATGTATCATAATATATCATAATCAGGGTCCCCAGAGAGCCTCCCCTCCCCTTGGGGACACCTGCAGAGACTCTGGGCTATGGGCCCAAAAGCCACCCCCTAGTGACGCCACTGCCACCAGGACATTGAACCAAGGGCATTAAAGCCCTGTTTAGCTAGCATTCATTTATCACTTTTATCGTGACTGGGATTCAAGAAAAGCAAAACACTTGCCAGCCAGTGACCACTATCGCTTGGGACAAGGGAACTGTTGCCTACCACAGCTTGGGAGGATAAGGGGGATTCTTAGGCTGGATTCACACCTATGCATTTTTAGCAATTTTTGCATTTTGCAGATTTGCACTACAGTCCATTTAACATGGTCTCCTATGGAACACGTTCTGTAGTGCAAATCTGCAAAAAGCACTAAAAATGCATAGGTGTGAATCCAGCCTTAGTAGTGCTCTTGACCACTAATGCTTGGGGGGTGCTGGTTCTTAGTGTAAATAATCTCCAATGTTTGGGGGATAGGGGCGATTCTAATTGGCACTGACCGCAGATGCTTTGGGGAATGGGATTTGTTGCATCCACTCATCCAGGTGTCCCTCTAAAGCTGGCCATACACGGGCCGAATTTCGAAAGATCTTTCTTTCGAAAATCTTATGTAAGAATTTTTGTATGAATTTCTCACCATTAGTGGGCTGCAGCAACGGCCGATTTTCGTGCGGCCATCGAATTTAAAAAATCCAACATGTTGGAAATTTTTTTAAAAAACTAACGATTTTCGAACCAATGATGGGAGAATCGTGCGAGAAATGTAATCGAAAAAGAAATGCGCATGTGCACGAAAAGAAGATTCCCGGAAAGAAAAGAAGATTCCCAGACAAGAAAATTCTTTTCTGTAGGAACATGAGGTGAAATGGAAGGTTTGGTTGGTCGAATTTCGAAATCAATGGTGGCGCCATCGAATCACAAAATGCACGAATTTTCTGATTTTTAAAAGAAAGATCTTTCGAAATTCGACCCGTGTATGGCCAGCTTTACTTGGGTTCTTAATTTGGCAGGTGTGCCAGTGGGAGGCACTCTGGCCAGACATGTTTCATTTTTTTTTTTTATAAGTAGATCTTGTCTTTCAAGAAATTAGATCACAGGCAAGAGGAGTTCTCATGGGACCTTAGCATAGAGTCATCCTTATGGAATTCTTTAGATGAATGCCATCCACAGGCAATATTGCTTGATTATTGGTGAGAGTTCATCTGCTTGTGATGTGAATCTAGGTATACACCAGGTTTGCATCATCTGTATTTTGAATGTGATTTCCTCACATGTGACTTAATTCTATAAAGAATGCTCATTCTTGTGTCCAGTTTAGGTGCAGTAATCCATAGCAATCAATCAGAATCACCTGAATGGATCTATACACACAGAATTAGTACTTAAAGCGGAGTTCCACCCTTTTAAAAGTCAACAGCTACAAAAAGTGTAGTTACTGACTTTTAATAATCAGACATTCACCTGTCCCACGGTCCAGCAATGTGGGCGCGCTCCGCTCCGCTCCTCACCTCCTCCTCTCCACGGCATTCTAAAGCCTCATACACACGATCGGACTTCCATCTGACTTTTCCGTAGATTTTAGTCCGAATGGTCGTTGGCCATGAACTTGTTCTGCATACACACGGCAGAACATTTTAACCAAATCACATGTTTTTTTTTCGGCCATTAGGGTTTACTTCCTCTTTAAGACTTTCTGATCAACTCTAAAAAGCACAATAGTTCAAACTGAATAGAACTAGGTGACCAAAGTTTCCATCGGTCCAATTTTTTACTCTTCCACTGCATTGCCCATCACTCTGAATTCGTTTTTTATGAATTTGTATTTTTTTTCCTGAATTATAAGTGGTCACTAGAAGTTTTCCTATGATTATAATGGGGCAGATCCTAGGAGTCCTATCCCATAAAATCTCTTTCATGTCTGCATTACATTCCGCTATTCGCAGCCTATATCTCAATCTTGTTTAATATATTTTGGTCCTGTCCTCGTAAATATCTAATGGTAGTCATTTTGTTTTCTTTTATGGAAATCCAGTGATGCAATATGGAAAAGGAACATCCTGTTACTACAGGTTTTTAACCAAAGGACAGCAATGGATCTGGCTGCAGACACGCTACTACATCACTTACCATCAGTGGAATTCCAAGCCAGAGTTCATTGTTTGCACTCACACTGTTGTTAGGTAAGCAATGATTATTATATTCTGTGTTTGATGGATTTGTAAATATCAGTATAGCAGTGTCTTTGTGCGCCAAAGCAAAATACAGCAAATTGTAAAAATCCTGCAGTTGTTTGGCACTGTGCTGCTCTTATCATTGCGTTCAGGTTTAATGTGACTTTTTTTGGGAGGGATGTGATGAAGCTTCCGGCTGGGTTCACATATGAGCCGCATGCAGCTCACAGCACGGGTCCGGTGCGTGTTAGTTCAACGTTTCAGATCCGATTTCAGACCAAATTTTGGGCTGAAACAGACCAAAAGACGCATAGCGTTTTGTGCAAATCGCACCAGACCTGCTGCGGAGATATGTGAACCGGCTCCATAGAGAGCCGTTGAAAATCTCTTGCTATTGCGAATTGGATGCGGATTACCCACATCCAAATCGCAATGGTGTGAACCCAGCCTTAAACTTTACAGATTTCTGTTGAAACTACTGCTTTGTAGATAGTTTCTGTGTTTTATCTGAGCCTTTATAAATTCACACATTTAAATTTACTGTCAATAATAAAACCTTATAAAATGTTTAGTATCCTCTGCTGTGGTGATTTACTGATTTTGCTGTTTAACAACTGAATTCCTACATGCGGCTTTAGCAATACTTGTGCAGCTCAGATAATGTTTGCAGTAATGGTGCCCCCTTCTGGCTTCAGTTCAGATCGCATATTTGTGACATATTGTTTCTGCTGTATTCAAACTTTATTGAGCAATGTTAGTGTATTAAAATGAATGTGTCCTAAGAGAGAAATATGGGGTCTGTAAATGCTGACCTCCCTCTGAAAATGCTAGGTGCCTGGCTGGCTGACACAGTGACCTAAATATTATCACTGACCTGGAACAAATCTTAATTTCAGGAAAGGCAGTCCTTACCTGCAAACTCATAGCTCCCAACTTTCTGATATGATAGAGGGGCATTTGTGCACACAGTATATACTTTAGGTAAAGGACATGTCCCTTCCACTGCCCTGGTTACCTGGAACATAGAGATCTAATATGTATAAAATTATTGGCTAAAGCACACAAGTGCTTGACCTCCATTTTAATACTTTTTTAAATTGGCTTTTCAAAATAACAAATAATCTAATAAAATAAAACAGCAATATAGGGAGGTTGGATAAAACGTTGGTGCTGCAGAGCACTTATAGTAAAACAGTACATTTTGTATAGAGATTAGGGCTGTTACTGATTAAAATTTTCTTGTTCGATTAATTTTTTTTTTTTTTTTATCGATTAATTGAGTAATTTCGATTAATTATAACGCACATACAGATCCAACTACTTTTAGCTGATCTCCTTGCATTGCAACTCTGCATTAGTCAGTGGTAAATGTGGTATACACTATATACAATCACCAGACACTAGTTAGTTTCCACAATCCATGACCTAACTTCACAGTTCACACAAATACGTTTTAAATTCAAACTGTAGCACTGACTTTTTTTTTTCCACAGTAGCGTGACAATCCCTCCACCTCCGGTCTAACTAATCACTCTCACCTTATGGCATGGACCCCTGTGCAAACAGGTGGGCATGCAATCGGGTATCAAAAGGGTTAACACGGACCATAAACTTCTCTCACGTCTCCTTAGATCTCAGCAAGGACGCCGGGTCATGGGTAGAAAGAAAAGATCTAAGTGCTCACCGCTTTAGGTATGAGATTCAATTTTTGTGTTCAAACACAAACTACTCACATAAAGATGATAAAAACACAGCGTGTAAAGCCGACAATCGTGTTAGTTCTGTAGGGCAGTAGCGGGTGACGTCATGCGTAGCTCCTCCCCCGTACGCATTACGTTCAATTCAGAACTTCAACGTCACCGAACTCCTCCCCCCTTCCCTTCGTTAGCAGACGGAGGCACTTAGAGAAGGGGGAGGAGTCCGGTGACATTGATGTCCGTGACGTCACCGGATCTCTGACGGAACTCCCTGAAGACCCGGAAGCCATCGGTGAGGTGAGTACCGATCAAAAGAATTTTGATCGATCAAAAAAATTAACGATTAATCGAGGAATTAATCTTTAATTTTCACAGCCCTAATAGAGATGTCCACATCAGATCAAAAAGAGGGTCAACAGGGGCAGAGGGATTTGGTCTCAAAAAGGAGTCTTCTAAATGAGGGACAGTTGGGAGCAATGTATACTTGTTCCAAGTATTAAAGCCATAGGATCATCACATCAGCCATGCATCTAACAGGCTCAGAAGGAATGGTCAGCAAGGCCATTTCAGTGTTCCTCTCATGACAAGTTTCCTTTACTCATAACATATTAGACTATTCCCTTGTCTGCAAGGTTCATTTATCACTAACATTTCAGAGAAGTACCGCATTTATCGGCGTATAACACGCACCGGTGTATAACACGCACCCCAAGTTTAGGAGGGCATTTTAAGGAAAAAAAAGTTTTAGGAGGGTTTAGGGGAAAAAAACTTACATTTAAGCGTCATTTGCAGCTTGCCCAGTGTCCTTTGCAGCCTTGCCCAGCGTCCTTTGCAGCCTTTCCCAGCGTCCTTTGCAGCCTTGCCCAGCGTCCTTTGCAGCCTTGCCCAGCGTCCTTTGCAGCCTTGCCCAACATCATTTGCAGCCTTGCCCAGTGTCATTTGCAGCCTTGCCCAGTGTCATTTGCAGCCTTGCCCAGTGTCATTTGCAGCCTTGCCCAGCGTCATTTGCAGCCTTGCCCAGCGTCATTTGCAGCCTTGCCCAGCGTCATTTGTAGCTTGCCCAGTGTCATTTGCAGCTTGCCAGCGTCATTTGCAGCCTTGCCCACGATTTCCCGCCGCCGAGACAGACCACGCGTGTGCCGCCGAAAAAGACCAAAGCGCCGCCGGAAAAGACCGAGCCGACTGTTCGGCTCCGCTCGCGGTCCTGCCTCCCTGCTGTTTTGGGAGCGAGCACAGGGAGGCAGGACTACGAGCGGAGCCGAACAGTCGGCTCGGTCTTTTCCGGCGGCGATTCGGTCTTTTTTTGCGGCGCTCGCTATTTTTCGGCTCCGCTCGCTATTTTTGTTACTTTTTTTTGGGGTATCGGCGTATAACACGCAACCCACGACTTTCCCCCGATTTTAAGGGGGAAAAGGTGCGTGTTATACGCCGATAAATACGGTAATATGTTTAGTTGTGTTTTAGCTTTAAAGGTTTATGTTTTTGATTATATCTGAAAGAACAGGTTTTTACTCTAGGACTTTGACCCAGAATAATATACAATACAAATCCTGCGATGCTAGCCAGCAAACGGGGGTAATTGCAACCTGTTTTTAACATTTATTGAAAGCAGAGAACTCATTTACGTGCATTTGCAAGTGGAAGACATGTACAAATGTATGCAAATGAGGCCTCTGATTTTATTACAATTTTAGAAATGGGTATAAATCCTTTGCTGGCTAGTGGGGTTAAGTACTGGGACATTTTTGTAGTGAGCTTTGCTGTAAATAGCTGCTGACACCTGCATCATCCTTTGCTAATGGTAAATTGATTGGGAATTCCTGCATAGCAGCAAGCAATCAAATAAAATCTATTTTGTGAATCCACATAGCATGCATACAGATTTGAGTTTTAGCATCTGCCTTTTTCCATGTCAGGAGGATTCTTGTGCTGGATGCAGACTGCTCTGGCTTCTTCCACTTAATTGCATTTTTTTGTATATGGCTGCTGCATGGTAACTAGACATGTGCAATTCGTTTCGTTTTTTTTTTCGTTTTCCGTTAAAATTCGTTATATTCGTTATCGTACAAATGAACAAATGATTCACTAAAAATTTAAATGAATGTTCGAATCGAACGAATATGAAAAACAACGAAAATCCGAAATAACCAAATTAGGAACAACGAAACTACGAAAGAAGAAAATCCAAAAAACGAAAACAGGAACAACGAAAATCAAAATGAACGAAAAAATTCGTACATTCGGAACTTTTTTTTTTTTGTTGAATTGGTAATTTTCCGTGTCTCTTACAATGGCGCTGCTTAACGTGCTTCGAATGGATTGAACGAAAAAATTCGTACATTCGTAACTTTTTTTTTCGATTCGTAATTTTCCGTGTCTCTTACAATGTAATAATAGCATACACATTACATAAAATTATGAATTATGCTCCGATTACGAATCTACGAAAACAATGTTACAAAAGTACGAATAAATAAATCTAATGAAAGTACGAATTTAACTAAATCTACGAAAATACGAATGCGTTCGAATTTCGAATAAACGAAAATTAAACTGAAAAACTAATCAACGAAAAAATAACTCTTACGAAAATTTGAATCGTTACGAATACGAACACCGACGACTTACGAATTTACGAATCATTACGAATCAACGGAAACTAAAGAAACGAAACGAAAATAAACAAATTTTTCTATTGTGCACATGTCTAATGGTAACTAAATTGAGTCACTATGTTGCCTTTTTGTGACAGAAAATAACATAGAATACCCTTAGAAGATAACATAACTACATAAAGTAAACGCATCTAGTATATAACAGTCTACATTATATAGGACTTCTGTAAATGGGTCATGTTATATGCAGTATATACTGTAAACCTAGATGTATTACTGTGCCCAGTGCATTTTATAACGGAGTGAATCGCTGAGTTCCGTCTGCCATTACCTATAATCATAATAATACATTTTACTGGAAACTGCTATGTGCGTTTTATAAAATTGAAGGTGTTTTATAAAGAACTGGGCAGCTTGTACATTTCTCTGGAATATGTGGTCCTGTCCTTGACACTCACGGTTCTACATGCAACACTACCTGCTGGTAAAATCAGTATTGAAGTGCTCTAGGCACATATGGTGATACTCTGAATGCCCCGTACACACGCTCGGAAATTCCGACGGGAAAAGTCCGATTGGATTATGTTGTCGGAAAATCGGATTGTGTGTGGGCTCTAGCGGACTTTTTTTCCGTCGGAAAAAATGAGAGCAGGACCTTACATTTTCCGACAACAAAATCTGATCGGACTTTTTCCGATCGTGTGTATAGAATTCCGACGCACAAAGTGCCACGCATGCTCAGAGTAAATTTGGGGACGAAAGCTATAGGCTACTGGCCTCTACGTAGTCACATCGTACGCATGGTACGTCACCTCGTTCGGAACGATCAGATTTTCCGACAACTTTGTCCGACCGTGTGTGTGCAACACAAGTTTCGGACTAAATCCGTCAGAAATAATCAGGCGGATTTTGTGGTCGGAATGTCCGACTGTGTGTACGGGGCATAAGAGTACATTATACTATGTTTGAAACGGCCCTGTTAGCATCTTTAAAAAAAATGCAAGTACAAGCACAGAAAAATAAAGTGTTTTTTAAATGCTTACTCTGTATTTTCCTTTTTGATGTAAATCCTTTTTCAAAGTGGAAGTAAACCCCCCTATCGTGTTCAGCCAAGGAAGCTGCCATCTTTGCCTCTGTTTAATCTTCAACTGCCACAGTGCTGCACATGTGATCCGTTATGACACCAGCCATTGGATGGTTTGACAGTTTGGTTGAGAGCACAACCAATGTGCAGTTAGCATTCCCGGCATGCCTTTTTTTTTTTTTTTTTTAACTGTTAAATCGATGGGTTTACTTCCGCTTGAAGTTTTTTTTTATTTATTTTTTATTCACTTGCAATGAGCCTTTGAACTTGCTAGAAAATGTGACTACTCTCATGCACCTCATAGCCCTCTCCTCCCCCTGAGAGTGCCGAATTACTCTCTATGCTGGCCCTACTTCTTCACCTCTCTCCTCATCTCCATACGTTACTTTTTATGTAGCAGCCAGGGAGAAGTGAAGAGGAATACTTTGGAGCAGGGGTCTCAAACTGGCGGCCCTCCAGCTGTTGCGAAACTACAAGTCCCATCATGCCTCTGCCTGTGGGAGTCATGCTTGTAACTGTCAGCCTTGCAATGCCTCCTGGGACTTGTAGTTTCACAACAGCTGGAGGGCCGCCAGTTTGAGACCCCTGCTTTGGAGTGTCACAGTAATAGCAGTAAGGTCTGGTTCACACCTATGCATTTTTTTTTTTTTGTGTGTGTTTTCAGTTTTGAAGAAACACGCTACAGCCCATATAACATGGTTTCAATTGATGTAGTTCACATCTGTGCATTTTATGGAAAGGACCAGGGACTTGTTTTTGGTTCCATAGACTTCAATGGAACAAAAACATGTATTGAAAAGCGCAAAATGCGCCTGGAATATGCAAACTGCAACCTGCATAGTTGTGAACCAGGCCTTCGTCTGCTAGGCTCTACATCTAAAATGGCACCACCCAACTGCAGTTTCAGAGCTTTTGCCTGTATACACAAGGAAAGTTTTTTTTTTTAAACAGGTAAATAACATGACAAAAATACGCTAAATGCCCATATAATCTTATGGGAATATTCAGTGTCTTTTAAAAAAGATGATCTTTCCTTAAAGTGGATGTTTTTTTGATGTCATAATGTAGAGAATGAGATTTCCTTTCATTTGAGCCCAGTCTTGCCACACAGATTTACTCCAGCCGTGAGAAATCCTCTTTTATTGTTCAGTTAGAAATATCTTGACAAAGTGCTGAAAACTTTGTCAAAAACGCCCCCTTGCTGTGAGTGACAGGTGATTTACATATCTCATGCACTAGCCTGAGACAGGCACATCCTGTGTAATTATAAAAAGTGAGAAATCCCCCCCTTCCCCACATAACAAATCCTGGTGATGGAAAGGAATGTTATCTGTGATCAGGTGACCTCAGACACACACACTGCACTATAACAATCATCAGATCACTGGATGTTCTACTCTGCCCCACTCTGCCCCACTCTGACTACATACATCTCCCCTATATTCTTCTTGCTGTTCACTCGAGAATACATTTTCTTTCACTCTGGTCTGTGGATCTGTGGTCTGTGCCTGTTTCAGGCTAGTGCATGAGATATGTAAATCACCTGTCACTCACAGCAAGGGGGCTTTTTTGACAAAGTTTTCAGCACTTTGTCAAGATATTTCTAACTGGACAATAAAAGAGGATTTCTCAGGGCTGGAGTAAATCTGTGTGGCAAGACTGGGCTCAAATGAAAGGAAATCTTATTCTCTACATTATGACATCAAAAAAATAAAATAAAAGTAAGGTTTCACAGTTGCGGTGCAGGAAAGGGGCACTGCACTGTGTACCTCGACATAGGTTTCCAGCACAATGGGCAGCTGCTTGGATTATACGCAAGAACCCTTATGTTACTAAAGGCAAAAGTGAACTTTAAATATAATAAATCTGTAAATACAAAAAACGACTTTGTGACAATTTGTTTGCTATGGGTGAGCAGTTGAGCTGTCCTAAACACTGAACCCTTGACAGCAACATATCCATCTCCACACCCTCCCCTGCATCATCTTGGATAACTCAAAAGCAAAGCTCTGAAAGTTTGTATTTTATCATAAGAACTGTTTTTTTTTTCCTGGTTCAGTCCCACTTAGCTCTAACATGCTAAGGAGAAGTAGAAACACAGAAATGAACATTCCTAACAGAAGCATAAAGATACTCTAGAAGTCGAATTTTATAGTATAATGTGGATTTTGTGTGTGACCATTTTAAATAAAAAAAAAAAAAAAAGTGTGCTTACTAGAGTTTTCTGGATGTATGTTGGCCATCTTAATTCTTTATACTTTCCTATGTATATGTGATGACCTGTTTTTATCATTTATCAGTTATGCTGAAGTTCGAGCAGAGAGGAGGAGAGACCTTGGGCTTCAGGAGTCGGCTTTAGAACTGGCAGACCAATCAGTAAAGGTACACTGCATCATCATATGAAAAGGGAAACTTATGGGGCACAGGATTAGTATTTTTGGTACAATCTGCCATATTTATGCCTTCTATATACAAACCTTGGAAATTAAATATACAAGTTATCTTGGGTAAAGATAATACTTTTTGGTAATTACGAAGAAGATCATTTGGGGATTTCAACACTGTGACAGCCCGTCCATTAGGGGCGCCGCCCCCTCTCTCCTTGCCACCCCCTATATGCAGTGGATCCTCCTCCCCAGGCCAATCAGAAAGCAGCAATGAAACCCGTTTCCCGATTGGTCAAAACGTCAGGCGATCCTATGGGACGCCTAACGCAGAGAGGAGACGCACCGTGGAAGGAACAGCTTTCCCCAAGCCCGCCACACTTAAGGACAGGGCTGGAAGATGGCCGCATCAGCTCCAACCACTGCTCTCACCGCACTTATCCAGGGTAAAAACAGTGGGTGGTGGGGGGATTGCTGGGGGTGTTAGTGCCGTGCCACTCAGAGGGGCAGTTGTGCTAGTTCCATACCACCACTGCCCCCACCCCCCCACAAATAAAACCCCACCAGCCGCCACTGCTGTTATCATTTTAGTCTGGGGAGGATGGTCATCAGGTATGAGGATCATGGTATATGGTAAGTGAGTATGCACACAAGGGGTAGGGTTAGAATTGAAGTTGGATTTCAGGTGGGGATTTGAGTATGGTTATTTGAGGGTTGGGGTTCCATAGAGAGTTTGGGTCAGGGAATTACAGGGAGGGTTTGGTTAGGGTTACAGGGTGGGTTAGTAGTAGAGTTCCCTGGTGAATTTGTGTTAGGCTTAAAAGGAGTGTTTGGGTTATGGTTGCATAGAGGATTTGTGTTTGGGTTACCTTTAGTGAAGAGAATACTGATGTAGAAGAACATTGTATGCAAACAAGGAGTTGGGTTTGAATAAGAGTTTTAGTATTAGGGTTGATGCTACATGGAGGCTTTGGGTTACAGTGTTAGGATTATATAGAGGGTTAGGGTTACAGGGGGAAGTTTTGGTTACATGGAGGGTTAGTTTTACAAACCAGGTTAGGGTTACAGGGAGGGTTTAGGATATGTTTTTATATAGGGGGTTTGGGTGAGGATTAGCGTTAAGGTTACATAGAAGCTTTGTGTTTGGGTTACAGGGCATATGACTGTGAGGGGAGCCTTAGTGTTGGCATTGCTCGCTGACCCTAAAACTATAAGTGCCAGTCTTCTATCACTTAAAGCTAATGTTGGCAAGCCAAATATAAACAGCTCACAGTCATTTATATCCCTTGTATCCACCTAATGCTACAATATCAGTGCTTGGCTTTGATTTAAAGACAGGAAGTACCTACAAATATTTTACATGTAGGTTTCACATGTATACTCATTTAATATATACTATAAGTGAAAGATATATGAAGCTACATGTGTTGCGACTTTAAATGTTTACCTACTGGATTCCAAGAATTTTCATGTCTAGTGTGAGTCCACCCTTGCCTGAAAGCCCCACAAGGTCATGGATAATATTAAAAACTGTATACTATGTAACTTTTACTCCTTGAAATATGTGAAATGACTAACGCTTCATTTTTTCTTTTCTCAGAGTCAGAACACTTACTTGGACATTAGACAGTGTACGAATAAACAAGAGCCGAGCAGAGAAGGAATGTCTGTGTCATCGCATAGCTCTCGTAGATCGTCCCATACTGCGCTCTCAGACACCGTGTGTATGTATACCATTATAAAGGTCCTCCAGTGAAAATTGAGGTGGTGATATTACTGTCTGACTTTTTTTGTATAAGCCATAGTACTTTACTTTATTTCACAAGGAAACATGGAAAAAGCAGTCTGTCAAGCAATATGGTAGCTAAATAAACAGATTTAAAACAAAACAATTCACAGGTTTGCTTCATCAAGTTGTAAAGTGCTACATAAACTGTTGGTGCTATATAAATTCTGTATAATATTATTATTATTATTTATTATTTATTATTATTCTCAATAAGATCTAATTGATTTAAAAGCTTTTATGGGTATTCTAGTTAAATTAAAAATCAGGAAGAACTCCGGACAGCCGCACACTGGGAAAAGATAAAATTCAATAAATTTATTTAAAAAGCAGGAATCACATCAATCCAAAACACGACAAAACAGAATGGGGGGGGGGTACAAATCTGACGCGTTTCGCACTATGCCTAGTGCTTACTAGCTGATTCTAGTTAAATATCGTTGTCATTATTATTATTATTATTATTATTATACAGGATTTGTATAGCGCCAACAGTTTACGCAGCGCTTTACAATATAAAAGGGAGACAATACAGTTATAATACAGTAAAATACAAGAGGATTAAGAGGGCCCTGCTCAGAAGAGCTTACAATCTAAATATTTAATATAGTGTTACCAGGCGTGGCATACTGTCTGTGCTGCCCTAGTTACTTCATAAGGAACTGAAGGTTCCACATCTCCGTTCACTATCCTACTGTAAAAGCTCCAGCTGTATGCTCACTGACAATTAGAACACCTCCAATACATTCTGCAACCATGGCACCAGTGCCCAGTTATGTACTGTTACAGGTGTATTGTTAGAGTAATATTAGCAGGAGGGGAGGGACCTCCTCTTCTACTGTATTATAAATACTTGTCATTTTGGTTCTAAGAAATCAGTCCATGTTAGCACTAAGCAAGTGTCGTCTTGTTTTATGCTTGTGAGCGGGTGGAATATCTGATATCTATATTCAGACTGGGAGGAAGTGGTATATGACGAAAGCACTCAAGCGGAGTGTGGTGGATGGGTTCCGTCACACGTACCATGACACACTTTTAGGCACCCTAATTAGTGTTTCATTACCTGCTGTATAAATTAATGATACCCTAATTAGGATGCTCAAGTATTGTCCCATGGGCACTGCTGCTACTGTAACAGGATGTGATTCCAGAGGTGCTGTTATTATCAGTGGGGGTGCAGCTTGAGTACTCATAGAAGGGTAGTGAAGGGCAGACTGGGCAAGTAAGATAAAACAAATGGGCAGCAATGCTTATAGAAACAATATATTGTGTATGCCTTGTGAACTGTTGTTAAAAATACAGATTCTGACTAGATGAGCCTTGGCAGACAAACTATAAAGATGCTTATGTGTACCATTGATTTACATTTTAATTTCCAGTTTTTATGTCTTAAATAATTGGGTAGTGATTATGTAGGGGTGAGGGAGGGTTAGCAAAGCAGTCTAAGCAAAAAGGGCTTCTTGTAGCTCCAGCATAGTGTATAGGCACCAAAGGTTTACTGTTTGAGTGTTTTTGCTACACTGATGCTCGGCCCAAATGTTTCCTTTTATGACATATTTTCTAAAAACAGTAGAAGTGCATCTGCTGAATACATTTTTCTGCTCTTACTGATTACAATCTTTCTATATTCTAGCAACCTCATCTATGAGACCCACAGAGGCCAGCACACCCTCCAGACAATCCTTAAGTCAACAGGATAAACCCCAGATGAGACATGACCAGGCATGTATTTATAGAATTCACAATCAATGTTTGTATTGTATTAATTCAAATATAGTCGTTTTATTTCCATGGCGGGAGTGCAGACATTTTGATATTTACTTACTCTGTTATTCAATAAAGTCTAAAGGCCTGGAGCATGTCTGCTTTCTGTCCATAGCATTTTGTTTAAAAAGTAAACTATTGATGAGAGCAACGTATAGATTGCTCTTACTAACCTCCGTCTGAAATTACTAGTTTTCAGACTGTCATACTAATCTAATAGCTTAAATCGTTATCACTGAGCCAGAGTCACTGTAGTAACTGACACAGAACAAGCAGGAAACAAGTGAAGCCAAACGTGTAAAAGGGAGACTCTTTACAGGCTTCAGTATCATCCTAAAGAGGATGTAAACCCCTTTTTTTTTTTTTCTTGTACCTATAGGTAAGTAGACATGGGAGCCGTAAAAAAATTTGTTTTGTTTCGTTCCGTTCCGATTCGTATAAAAAAAAAATTGTAATTCGTGTACGAAATTTATTATTATTATTTTAATTCGTTATACTGAATCTCTAATTCATTCGTTATATCCGCTATAATTTCTTTCATATTAGTTGAAATTCATCATTTGGTAGTTTGGATTCGGATAATTCGTAAACAAAATTTCGTATTTTTTACAGAATTCGTTTTCGTAAAAAATTTTAATTCGGATTCGTACGAATTTCGAAAAATTTGTACGAATTTCCGATTCGTATGAAACTAATGGCACATGTCTACAGGTAAACCTATAATAAGGCTTACCTGTAGGTACAGTGAATATCTCCTAAACTTGCACCATTTAGGAGATATTCATACTACATGCAGCCAGTGATGGCACCGGCGCACTCGTTCTGAAGACGACATACCCATGCCGTCCCTTCAGAATTCCGTGTGCCAATCAGATGGCCGGAGGATGCAAACCTGGTAGTAAGTATTTCATAATGTGCTAGTATGCAATGCACATACACAGCTTTCACTCAGTAAAGCCCAATTTTTTTTTTATATTGTGAAAGATAATGTTACGCCGAGTAAATTGATACCCAACATGTCACGCTTCAAAATTGCGCCCGCTCGTGGAATGGCAACAAACTTTTACCCTTAAAAATCTCTATAGGTGACATTTAAAAAATTCTCCTGGTTGCATGTTTTGCGTTACAGAGGAGATCTAGGGCTAGAATTATTGCTCTCGTTCTACTGATCCCGGCAATACCTCACATGTGTGGTTTGAACACTGTTTTCATATACAGGCACTACTCACGTATGCGTTCGCTTCTGAACGCAAGCTCTGCTGGACAGGGTGGGTTTTTAATTTATTTTTATTTTTTTCTTATTTATTTTACTTTTTTTTAATTGAAATTTTATTTTTATTTTTTACACTGTTTTAAAAATTTTTTAAATAAAATGTCACTTTGATTCCTATTCCAAGGAATGTAAACATCCTTTGTAATAGAAAAAAAGCATGACAGGGCCTCTTAAATAAGAGATCTGGGGCCAAAAAGACCTCAGATCTCATATTTACACTAAAATGCAATAAAAATAAATAAAAAATAAACAAAATAAATTGGCCCTTTAAAAACTGTGTCGTGGAGACGGGTGGGGGCAATCTTCCCCCTCACTGGTCTCCATGTCAGCCCAGGGGACAGACGCAATCGCCTCCGTCAATGCCGACGGCTCCGGTAAGTGGCGGAGGGCACCGGATCGCAGCAGTAGTGTGGGGTGGGGGGGGCCCTCTCCCGCCACCGATAAAACTGATCTTACAGCGAATCCGCTGCAGAGACCACTTTTATCTTGTAGCCGGCCGAATACGGGGACACCAAGGTTATGGCAGCTAGCTGCTGCTATAGCAACGATATCCGTCCTCAAAATAGGAACGTACATTGGCATGCGGCAACTCTCCTAACACGTAAAATACAACATATGTTTTATTTTTTTAAGTGCAAATATATTTGTAGTGGAAATGCCCAGGAAGATTGATGAAGGGGAATACCACCTATACTTATTCCACACAGGGCATGATAGATTAATGCATTATTTCACATTTTAATCTCAGCTTTTGACAGTTTTAGCAAAATATGTTTGTTGTATTGAACATTACTCAAAAAATATAACAAAATAGCTTGTTAAAATTCAGTTTTGCTTGCTTGTTCCATTGAACATTGCAGGTTTTGTAACTCAAATAATCTTACACAGGCTAGACAAGTGGGAATGTGCTCTAAATAATTTGGACCACTTTACTTCTTTTCAGTCTCTTCGCACTTCAATTACTTTAACCACAACCGTTCTTTGATAGAAGCTCGATGTGGCTTGATAACAGTCCTTATACAAACTCGTAACAGCTTGGTAATTGTACCTAGACAAAAAGATTCCTATTGTCACTTTCCTTAAATAACTCCACTTTTGCGGTGACAAATATACCCCTCTGGATGTACATTGCAAGGATTTTAACAAAGTTTTCAACAGATTCCAACATTTTTCTGCTCTAAAGAGCTGTATGTTCTACCACGTTTTTTAATTTAATCAGCTTGTGCACTTGGAATGATCTGATAAAAAAAAAAAAAAGCTGCAGTGTCCACTTCAGCCCCGGACCAATTGTCAGCTTAAGGACCAGAGGTCTTTATTCAATTTCGCACTGCACTAATTTAACTGGTAATTGCGCGGTCATGCAATTTTGTAACCAAACGAAATTTGCGTCCTTTTCTTCCCACAAATAGAGCTTTATTTTGATGGTATTTGATTGCCTCTGTGATTTTTATTTTTTGCGATATAAACGGAAAAAGATTTTCTACTTTTTGTTATAAGAAAAATCCAATAAACTCAATTTTAGTCAAACATTTGGGCCAAAATGTATTCAGCCACATGTCTTTAGTAAAAAAAATGCCAATAAGCGTATATTTATTGGTTTGCGCAAAAGTTATAGCGTCTACAAACTAGAGTACATTTTCTGGAATTTACACCGCTTTTAATTTATAACTGCCTATTTCATTTCTTGAGGTGCTAAAATGGCAGGGAAGTACAAAACCCCCCCAAATGACCCCATTTTGGAAAGTAGACACCCCAAGCTATTTGCTGAGAGGCATGTTGAGCCCATTGAATATTTTTTTTTTTTTAGTCCCAAGTGATTGAATAAAGACAAAAATAAAAAAATAAATTTTTTTTTTTCAAAAAGTTGTCACTAAATGATATATTGCTCACACATGCCATAGTTATATGTGGAATTGCACCCCAAAATACATTTTGCTGCTTCTCCTGAGTATGGGGATACCACATGTGTGGGACTTTTTGGGAGCCTAGCCGCGTACGGGGCCCCGAAACCCAAGCCCCGCCTTCAGGATTTCTAAGGGTGCAAATTTTTGATTTCACTCCTCACTACCTATCACAGTTTCGAAGGCCATAAAATGCCAAAATAGCACAAACCCCCCCCCCCCCCCAAATGACCCCATTTTGGAAAGTAGACACCCCAAGCTATTTGTTGAGAGGCATGGTGAGTATTTTACAGCTCTCATTTGTTTTTGAAAATGAAGAAAGTAAAGAAAAAAAATTATTTTTTTCAATTTTCAAAACTTTGTCACAAAAAGCGAGATCTGCAAAATACTCACCATACCTCTCAGCAAATAGCTTGGGGTGTCTACTTTCCAAAATGAGGTCATTTTGGGGGGGTTTTATGCCATCTGGGCATTCCATGAACTCCGAAACTGTGATTGGCAGTGAGAAGTGAAATAAAAAAATTACACCCTTAGAAAGCCTGAAGGCGGTGCTTGGTTTTTGGGGTTCCGTACGCAGCTAGGCTCCCAAAAAGTCCCACACATGTGGTATCCCCGTACTCAGGAGAAGCAACAGAATGTATTTTGGGGTGTATTTCCACATATGCCCATGACATGTTTGAGCAATATATCATTTAGTGACAACTTTTTGTAAAAAAAAATATATATATATTTTTTTTTTTTTCATTATTCAATCTCTTGGGACAAAAAAAATAAATATTTAATGGGCTCAACATTGCTCTCAGCAAATAGCTTGGGGTGTCTACTTTCCAAAATGGGGTCATTTGGGGGGGGTTTGAACTGTCCTGGCATTTTATGCACAACATTTAGAAGCCTATGTCACACGTCACCCACTCTTCTAACCACTTGAAGACAAAGCCCTTTCTGACACTTTTTGTTTACATGAAAACATTATTTTTTTTTTTTGCAAGAAAATTACGTTGAACCCCCAAACACTATATATATTGTTAAAGCAAAGGCCCTACAGATTAAAATGGTGGGTGTTGCATTTTTTTTTTCCACACAGTATTTGCGCAGCGATTTTTTCAAACGCATTTTTTATGGAAAAAAATACACTTTTTTTTTTATTTTAATGCACTAAATCACACTATATTGCTCACATTTTTGATGAAATAAAAAATATGATCTTAGGCCGAGTACATGGATACCAAACACGACATGCTTTAAAATTGCGCAGAAACACGCAGTGGCGACAAACTACCTACATTTTTAAAAGCCTTTAAAAGCCTTTACATGATACCACATTAGATTCACGGAGGAGGTCTACTGCTAAAATTACTGCACTCGATCTGACCTTTGCGGTGATACCTCACATGCATGGTGCAATTGCTGTTTACATATGACGCCAGACCAACGCTTGTGTACGCCTTCGCGCAAGAGAAGGGGGGGCAGGGGTGCTTTTTTTTTTTTTTTTTTTTTTTTTTTAGTTTTTTTTTATATTTACTTAGCTTTTTTATTTTATTTTTAAACTGTTCCTTCCATTTTTTTTCTTTGTTATCATTTTTATTGTTATCTCAGGGAATGTAAATATCCCCTATGATAGCAATAGGCAGTGACAGGTACTCTTTTTTTGAAAAAATTGGGGTCTATTAGACCTTAGATCTTTCCTCTGCCCTCAAAGCATCTGACCACACCAAGATTGGTGTGATAAAATGCTTTCCCAATTTCCCAATGGCGCGGTTTATATCCGGGAGGGGGGACATTCCCTCCCACTGAGAGAGAGAGAGAGAGAGAGAGAGAACAATAAAACGACAACTATTTTTGTTTTTTTTATTTTTTTGAGATTCACAGGTAAAAAAGCTCCTGACTGTTAGCGACTGAATCAAAACGCTACCACAAAAAAAAATGTTAGCGATCGCAGGGATCAGGCCTGACTCTGCGAACGCTGCAGTTATGTGTACTTAGTGTTTTGTAAGTGACAGTGATCGATCGATACTGCACTTGGGTGGGCTGAGCTGGGCGGAGGGGGAAAACGCAGGTGCTTGCATGTATCTGGGCTGATCCCGCTAACAATGCTTTTTTTTGGAACCCTAAACTGCTGGGACGCTAGTATAGATCTGATCAGATCAGATATTGATCTGTTCAGATACTGTGCCACTAAGGGAGGTGTATGCTTTGCACGTGGGTGTTTGCGGTACTGGCACTAACCTGGGGCGACGCAGACCTTATTTGACCCTAAAACCTAATTGATATCACCCGCCGGGCGATCAGGGGGTTAAACAGTTATTGGGTAATAAATGGCGGGTGCCCTGACAGTATAAAAAACAAGCTAACTAACCAGCGTCACCCGTAACTGTAATACGGTGATCACCTGGCGGTTAACCTAAAAAAAAACTGGCTACCTAGAGGCACCAGTGACACTAATGCAGCGATCAGAAAAACAATCGCTTAGTGACACTGGCAAAAGGGGGTGAAAGGGTTAACTAGGGGCAATCAGGGGGTTAAAACATTTATTAGGTAATATATGGGGGTACCTGACGCTATATAAAAACCTGACGGGGAACCTAAATAACGAAATAACTAACTGGCTAACCAGCGTCACCAGTGACACTTATACGGTGATCACTGGTGAAAGGGTTAACTCTAGGGGCAATCAGGGGGTTAAAACCTTTATTTATGTTGTAATATGGGGGTACCTGACCTATAAACCTATTTATGAACCTATATAAACATGGCGGTTAACCTAAAAAAAAATTGGCTACCTAGCGGCACCAGTGACACTAATGCAGCGATCAGAAAAACGATCGCTTAGTGACACTGGCAAAAGGGGGTGAAGGGGTTAACTAGGGGCAATCAGGGGGTTAAACCTTTATTGGGGGGGGGGGGGGTAGGGGGCTACCTTAGACCTAAAGGGGCCTAAAACTAACTGCCCTGACAGTTATTACAGTCACACTGACACTAAATGCAGTGATCAGTAAATAAATGATCACTGCAATTAGTGACACTGTGACTGGGGGGGCAGGGGGTGATTTGGGGGGTGATCAGGGGGTGACAGGGGGGTGGAATATGTGCCTATGTGTACTGGTGTCAGTGTACTGTTGTGCACTAACCTTTACATGTTCACAGCTCGGCGTCCCCGGTCAGATAGACCGGCGCACCGAGCGTGACATCACTTCCGCCTTCCTGTCTATACAATAGACAGGAAGGGGAAGCTTTTCATTCGCCAGGAGCGATCGCGAGGGGGTGGCCAGAAACCACTGGCCGTCCCCTCGTCCCGGATCGCTCCTGAAGCGATGCCGACCGTCCCCGCCGGCGGAGGGGGTTCCGATCGGAAACCCCACCCGCCGGAAGAATGTCACATACAGGTACGTGATTTTGCCTGTACGTGCCATTCTGCTGACGTATATGTACATGGGGCGGTCGGCAAGTGGTTAAGAGGTATGGGCGGAAGTGACATTTTTGACGTCGCTTCCGCCCTCCTATGGTATAGAGATGAGTGGCGGCCATCTTAGCGTCACTCATTTCTATGCACATCAGGGGAAAGGGCCCGATAGCCTCCGCCGCTGCCGACGGTTCCGGTAAGCGGCGGGAGAGCGGCGGGAGGGGGGGCACCTCTCCCGCCGCCGATAACGGTGATCTCGCGGCGAATCTGCCGCGATGACCACCATTATCGGACAGCCGACCGGCGCCTGAAGAGATGGATATCTTGGTTGTGGCAGCAGCTGCTGCCGTTACCGAGATATCCCTCTTCAAAAAAGGGACGTACATCGTCGTGCGCCGGTCGGTAAGTGGTTAAAAAGGAGTTACCTTTTAAAGGGAGGCTTAACCTAACTGAAAGACTTACAATAAAATCACTTGGTAAGTTTTGGGCACAGGTTTTTTAACCTTTGCAACATGCCCCTTTTCTACATGGTGATGTCTCATGTGATCAATGCAGATTTAGGACATCACTGATGTCTGTGAGGCCTGTGTGTATGTATGTGTGTGTATATGTATATGTATGTGTGTATATGTGTATATATATATATATATATATATATATATATATATATATATATATATATATATATATATATATATATATATATATAGATATATATATAATAATATAACACACAAACACACACACACGTATTATATATATATATATATATATATATATATATATATATATATATATATATATATATATATATATATAATATAAATTCTAATCAGCTAAGGCCAGCCTAAAGCTCCACCTGGTGGATGGATAAAAGATTACACAATGGTTAATTGCAATGTTTCATAACTGACTTAGAAAAATTATATTTCTAAAATGCTTAAATGGCTTTTTTTTATTCTGAGCATAATAAATAAGGATTGGTTTTTGGGTTATTTTTTTAGGAATTAATCAAGGAGGGGGGGGGGGGGGTGTTTGTGGTTAAGAGTTAAAGTACAACTATATGCAAAACTTTTTATATTGGATAGAGCACAGGAGGGTTATAACCCCTGTCAGGTTTATTTTGCCATCTGTGTCCCTTCACTTCCTGTCCCATAGCCAAACAGAAAGTGAGAGTAAATTCCTAAATTCCTGTAAATGAAGGTCATTTCTTTGGGGACCCCCAGCTCGCCAGAACTAGTGTCCCCAGGAAGATTTCTTCTCTGTTACTTTTCTAGGGACAGTTTGGGATTTTCTTTCAGTTTCAATTTTAATGGTAAACAGGACAAATAAAAAGGCATATAGGTGTACAATAAGTAACAAGTGTCACGGAATAAATAATTGAATAAAACAATTACATGCATCCCACCTGTATCATTATTGTAGCAGCGCTTAGGTATCAGAAAAAAACTAATCAGGTGTGAGGGAATCACACTAGACTAATACATAAATAAGGCAGATCAATGACTAGATCTGGAAATATGTATCAATAAATAAATAGAGATAAATAATGGTAAGTGATCTATAGGCAATAAATAGATAAATAAATAGGGGGTAAACAAGATCAATGAGTAAAAAATATAAATAAATAAATAAATCAATCAATGATCAGTGCTTAGAAGAGAGTCCATCAATTGCACGGTGATTAATAAATTAGTGAATAATAAATTAATTAAAGTCCCGCTTTCTCCATAATGAGGTAAAAATATATATACAAGGTGATATTGCAAGCTCAGTATTAGATGTGTCGCGGACACAGATGATAAGTCCATCCACCAATGTACTCCACCACGTGATACAAGGTTCCCCTTTGGGGATGCACTCACCAGAGCTACAAAGAATATGGGCATATATATACTCTCATCAGGGTCCTGTGTCTCTTTCTATTGTAGTCCTCCAATTCTCCTCCACAGCCTCCTCTCAATAGCTCCCCTTTGGCAGGCAGACCATATGCAGAAAGAAATTGCACCACATAGTGTGACTCTGCTTAAAAGCATTTATTAACCCCCCAATCAGTTGAGATAAAGTACCCCTTAATCAAATATGCGTACCAAATAAATAAAGCAAAACAGCATGAAATAGGATATGTGAGATAAATGTAAACACTCTGCCTGTGTGCGCCTTCCGGCTCCCTTTCTGGCTGATTTCCGCTATGGAGAGCGGTGTTTTCAGCGTCCTAGGAGGCTTCCTGGTCGGTGGACCGCAGGCTGGAGCGCAAAACGTCACTTCCTTCGTTCTCTGATCAACGTCCCTGACGCACGTTTCGTCCGTTCGGACTTCCTCACGAGGGCGTGATCAGAGAACCGGAAGTGTCACTCTTATAGTAATGGATAGGTAGTCTAGCCAATAGGCGCGCGCGCATGGATGCCATAAGAATTCTTCCAGCGCTAGTCCGCTCTAGTCTGATTCTTTACAGGGAAATGCAGAGGATATGGGCAATAATCATCTATGAGTTATAAGACAATAAAGAGATGGACTGTGATACTTTCTGGTTAACTATAAAAGTATAAAGATTCCTCACATACATGCGCGTGCCTCCTTACATTAACCCTTGAGTAATCGGTCCTGTTCATGACAGACAGCTGATTCTGAGTGTGGATCCATGAAGAGGAGGGCTATGGCTCAGTCATATAATGATGAATGCTTCAGCGCATATATAAAATAAATGGATAATGACTACAGATGATTTTAATGTGCTCCTTGGAGCCAAAGTTAAAATTATGCGGATAATTATGGATAATTATGGATTATAAAATATGCAAATGCGGATCTCCATGTATAAAATGCATAAGAAACGCTTAAAAAATCGCATATTAAAATCGCATAAAAACGCATAAAAAATCGCATATAAACGCATAATAAAATATGTATAAAAATTGGAAAAAAGTTGGAAAAAAACGCCAATGGGTCTTATAGATACATACTATTTAAAACCGCGGGTGTTTCAAGTAGAAAAATATATAAATATATAAAACAATTTATTCATAAAAATATAATAATATAAAAATATTCAATATGTCTGATTATAAATTGTATTATATCTATAAAAGTATTCACATTGGTAAAAGGTGTCCAGCAGAGGATGAGGTATCATTATTGGTCAGTGCTATTCAAATTATGTGATTAATAATGAGACTCACACAGATAGAGAGTCAATGATGAACAGGGTACTATGCTCATAGATCTCCTTGCATGGAATACACCCCAAATGTATCAATATTGTGCGAGGCCATAGGTAGATAAAAAAATAAATACATAAATTAAATTCCATAACAACAGTAACAGAAACTTTGTGACATAAATGAGATCAAAAACACATGACATCAGAAAAACCTATATATATAGGACTCCACAATTATAGGACTCCAGAAAATTGTTGTGGCAGAGAGGGGTTGGTTAAGTGTCACTAATAAAACAATTAATGTCGAGCTCTACATTTAAACCTCTAGGGGCGAGAACGTCAGTCAAAAAAATCCATTTGGTTTCTTTTTTTGACAATTCTCTTACCCTATGGATGCCCCTCCAATGAGGTTGGAGATGTTCGATGCCCCAGAATTCTAGGCCTCTGGGATCACTGTCGTGTTTTAATTTGAAGTGTAAGGACACGTTGTGGTCTTTGTAACCTAATTTGATATTCTTGATGTGTTCTGCTATCCTTATGCGCAAGAGCCTTTTTGCCTTTTATTAGTGACACTTAACCAACCCCTCTCTGCCACAACAATTTTCTGGAGTCCTATAATTGTGGAGTCCTATATATATAGGTTTTTCTGATGTCATGTGTTTTTGATCTCATTTATGTCACAAAGTTTCTGTTACTGTTGTTATGGAATTTAATTTATGTATTTATTTTTTTATCTACCTATGGCCTCGCACAATATTGATACATTTGGGGTGTATTCCATGCAAGGAGATCTATGAGCATAGTACCCTGTTCATCATTGACTCTCTATCTGTGTGAGTCTCATTATTAATCACATAATTTGAATAGCACTGACCAATAATGATACCTCATCCTCTGCTGGACACCTTTTACCAATGTGAATACTTTTATAGATATAATACAATTTATAATCAGACATATTGAATATTTTTATATTATTATATTTTTATGAATAAATTGTTTTATATATTTATATATTTTTCTACTTGAAACACCCGCGGTTTTAAATAGTATGTATCTATAAGACCCATTGGCGTTTTTTTCCAACTTTTTTCCAATTTTTATACATATTTTATTATGCGTTTATATGCGATTTTTTATGCGTTTTTATGCGATTTTAATATGCAATTTTTTAAGCGTTTCTTATGCATTTTATACATGGAGATCCGCATTTGCATATTTTATAATCCATAATTATCCATAATTATCCGCATAATTTTAACTTTGGCTCCAAGGAGCACATTAAAATCATCTGTAGTCATTATCCATTTATTTTATATATGCGCTGAAGCATTCATCATTATATGACTGAGCCATAGCCCTCCTCTTCATGGATCCACACTCAGAATCAGCTGTCTGTCATGAACAGGACCGATTACTCAAGGGTTAATGTAAGGAGGCACGCGCATGTATGTGAGGAATCTTTATACTTTTATAGTTAACCAGAAAGTATCACAGTCCATCTCTTTATTGTCTTATAACTCATAGATGATTATTGCCCATATCCTCTGCATTTCCCTGTAAAGAATCAGACTAGAGCGGACTAGCGCTGGAAGAATTCTTATGGCATCCATGCGCGCGCGCCTATTGGCTAGACTACCTATCCATTACTATAAGAGTGACACTTCCGGTTCTCTGATCACGCCCTCGTGAGGAAGTCCGAACGGACGAAACGTGCGTCAGGGACGTTGATCAGAGAACGAAGGAAGTGACGTTTTGCGCTCCAGCCTGCGGTCCACCGACCAGGAAGCCTCCTAGGACGCTGAAAACACCGCTCTCCATAGCGGAAATCAGCCAGAAAGGGAGCCGGAAGGCGCACACAGGCAGAGTGTTTACATTTATCTCACATATCCTATTTCATGCTGTTTTGCTTTATTTATTTGGTACGCATATTTGATTAAGGGGTACTTTATCTCAACTGATTGGGGGGTTAATAAATGCTTTTAAGCAGAGTCACACTATGTGGTGCAATTTCTTTCTGCATATGGTCTGCCTGCCAAAGGGGAGCTATTGAGAGGAGGCTGTGGAGGAGAATTGGAGGACTACAATAGAAAGAGACACAGGACCCTGATGAGAGTATATATATGCCCATATTCTTTGTAGCTCTGGTGAGTGCATCCCCAAAG
>CM053033.1:46597257-46628449 GCA_028564925.1 Lithobates sylvaticus
ATTTATCGGCGTATAACACGCACTTTTCCCCCCTAAAAATCGGGGGAAAGTCGTGGGTGCGTGTTATACGCCGATACCCCCAAAAAAATGACAAAAATTGGTTGCGGCGCCGAAAAATGGCGACCGCGGGCGAAAAAGGCCGAAGCGCGGACGAAAAAGACCGAGCCGACTGTTCAGCTCCGCTCGTAGTCCCGCCTCCCTGCGCTCGCTCCCGAAACAGCAGGGAGGCGGGACTCCGAGCGGAGCCGAACAGTCGGCTCGGCCTTTTTCGGCCGCGGTTCAGTCTTTTTCGGCCGTGCATGCGCGGTTTGTCTCGCGGCGGGAAATTTAAATGTCGGCAAGACTGCAAATGACGCTGGCAAACTGCAAATGACACCTGGCAAGCTGCAAATGACGCTGGCAAACTGCAAATGACACCTGGCAAGCTACAAATGACGCTGGGCAAGGCTGCAAATGACGCTGGGCAAGGCTGCAAATGACGCTGGGCAAGGCTGCAAATGACGCCGGGCAAGCTGCAAATGACGCTTAAATGTAAGTTTTTTTTTTTTTTTTTTTAATTTTTTTTTCTCCCTAAACTTCTCTCCTAAAACTTTTTTTCCTTAAAATTCCCTCCTAAACTTGGGGTGCGTGTTATACGCCGATAAATACATATATGCTTTTTAACCCCACTCCCAGAGTGAACTACTAAAGGGGTTATCTATATCCACTAACAGTTTAATTGCATAATCTGGAAAGCTTCTTAACACTGCAGCCTGTCTGCCACTCAGTAGTGCAATCATGAATTTAGCAGGCCAGTAAAGGAGACTTGGTGAACTCTAGTTTTACTAATCTCCTGAATGAACTGAACCAGGATTTACTTAATACTGAGCGTCTATTAGTAAAAGATCAGAATGCCCGTTCTTAGCTAGCTAGAGATCAGCAACACTTTTGTCACCTGTCTTCATCTACGGGGCACAGTGCAGGCATTGGGGATCTGTTAATATTGATACCTCAAGTAAAAGTACCCGTCGCCACCTGTAAGGAATCTATATTCTAATTGCTAAATGTTTTCTGATATACTGTACCTGTGAATGAGATCAACTTAATTTAAGTAACCTTTAAGTGTTCTTTAAATGTGTAGTACTGTATACTTTGTATATGCCAGTCAATTGCTGTTTGTATTTTAATTGTCTTTAGCCCTTTGCCCACTTCTTTCACAAAATTATTTTATTAGTAGAAAAATAAATTCAACAGATTAGCTTGACATTGTGATGGTTACATCAAACGTAACATAAAGGAAAAGATCCCAACCGAGGGATGCAATAAGAATGATGCATAGTTCTCCAATACAATTAGAAATTGTCATTTTAAGTCTATAATGAAAAACACTCAATGCTCCAAACTATACCGTATGGTGAACTAAAACCTGGAGTGATAAAAAAAAAAAAGGGTCCATACGTACATAGATAGAGAGTGTTGGTTAATAAAGTGACAAAGGTGCACAGGTATCCGATCAGCTGTGTGTAAAGTGAAATATGAGCTTTGGCCTTTATCTATGCTATTGTAATTTAGTTATATGCTTTTTAACCCCACTCCCAGAGTGAACTACTAAAGGGGTTATCTATATCCACTAACAGTTTAATTGCATAATCTGGAAAGCTTCTTAACACTGCAGCCTGTCTGCCACTCAGTAGTGCAATCATGAATTTAGCAGGCCAGTAAAGGAGACTTGGTGAACTCTAGTTTACTAATCTTGGGGATTAGGGGACCGAAAATCCTCCGAGCATATAAGACCAGTTTATTTATTTGGGGCTGAGTGGGGCCCCAGATGAATTTCAATCATTTGCATTGGTGACTGGCAATACTCAAAAGAAATATAGCAGGTTCGGAAGTTAAGACGTACAAACTGCAAAGATTTTGCCAAGCCAGGATAACGGGAGGTGAGACCAGTAGGTTTTCTAAAAAGATGGTGTTGCAGAGTATGGATGGGTATGCATGGTTATGCAGAGTATGGATGGAGCCCACATCGCTGCTGCCACCGATCTCTCCCCTCTCTGCTCACACTGGACAGAGCGGGGAGGGAGGAACCGGAAATCACGCCGGTTTGTTTACATGTGATCGCTCCCGTCATTTGACGGATCGATCACGTGGTAAATGGCCGCAATCCGTGATGCCAGGACCCGGCTGTCACGGAAGTTCTCCCCCCCCCCCCACCAGGGGGCACGCGAATGCGGGATTCTGGGAGGACATCGTAGTACGCCCTCCCAGGGTTAAGCAACCGCCCTGTAGCTGTCATTCGGCTATGGGCCGGTTGCTAAGTGGTTAAAGGATAAGTTCACCTTTCATAACATGTTTCACCTATTGTCATAGTGTAACATGTTATCACCTTTGACAGCTAGTACGGTGCTGTGGTAGTACACTGATTCTTCCTGTCAGCGTGTATCGGCTTGCTTGTATGAGGTGCGAGCAAACGGATGCACTGACAGGTCTGCAGGAGACCTGTGTGGCATCAGCAATGTGCTGATCGCTGGTTTACAGGCTCCTGCAACTAAAATTAAAAAATGCTAATTTTTTTTACCTGGAAAGAAACGTGCATTTATAATTTTTTGTCAAAAGGTGAACTTATCCTTTATAATCCATAAAATTACCTTTTCAACCACTCTAAATCACCTCGGGGTATAGTTGACCCTGAATGAGTTGACTTAGTATGGGAAACTATGGCACCGCTTAGATATTGAGGAAAGGGGGAGCCAGGTTGTGTCCCAGTACCTCAAAAATGTTAATTAGACAAGGTTAGACCAAACAAGAGCAGTCTAAGATGAGTGCTGAGCTAAAGGCAAAATAATTAAATGCAAAAGTGCAAACAATTTAACCATCCAATATGCATTTAAGAACACTCCCGCAGTCCAGTAGTCCTTTTCGCCCCAGCAGTGGAAAATGGAGCACCCCATTACCCCTCTGGTGTCAGCTAGCCGGCTACAAGCTAGATGAAGCTACTACCGCAGAGCCCTATAGTCTTAGGTAGGCCAAAAGCACCTCACATAAGTGGGGAGGGGGAGGGGAAAGGCCCTGTGTTGCCATCATAACAGACTTGGCCAGCAGTAAGGATCGAGTAGACCCAAAATTAGTGCTGCGAATGGGGGATTCTAGAAGGTTGCACGTATATGTGCCAACTTTGCCCATGGTGAGTAGTCCCAGGTAAAGTTGTGGATTCCCCTCATGTCTCTAAAATGCAGCCATCTTCTTCAAGCACCAAACTATGCCCCTGTTCATCTCGGTTTTACTCTAATTTATCTACGTATTCATTATAACCTACTTCAGCAACCACAGCATGATAATGAGATTTGTGTTCAGCCTACTGCAAGGTTTCACCCGAACCTTGAATGGTCGACATTCATGAACTGGCAAATGATTTGGTTGGTTCATGACCCCAAACATCCAGTTGCAAACCAGTAAGGAGTAATTCATTTATTGGTGGTATAAGGACAAGGACTCATCCCCAGAATGCTGGCCAGTTGGTTGTGGGGGAATTGTCATAATCTGGAACCCCCCTCTAAAGATAAGGGGGCCCAGGTACCTGCCCACACGTGAATGTGTATCCTTGGTTACTCATTCACAAAAACAATTGAGAACTAAATTAAGACACCACACACCTTTGTAATAATAGCTGTAACTACTTAGGTCTGTCGGGACACCAAACATTGTAGGACTTTATTATCGACTTATTGCAGCCAAATAAAAATACATTTTTGGCAACCTCCTTTTTTTTTTTTTTTTAAGGGACTAGCCGAGATGAGATTTTAAAACACTGGCAATGGCTGGAACAGAATGTTATGAAGACGTTGTCAGTATTTGACTCAAGTGATGACATAACCAGTTTTGTGCAAGGCAAAATCAGGGTAGGTATAGCTTTCATTTCAATTTTTTTCCCTGATACAATTACTAGTGGTTACTGCTTGCATATGTATCACACAGTACAGGCCACAATGAAGTCAAATAATTATTATTTTGTTTCCTTTTGTGTTTAGAGTATCTTTTGCAATATTACGCCGATAACCTATTGCAAATAACCTCAATAACGGTTAAGTGACTTTAAAGAAACCCTTTCCTTTACCATTGAGTACAGAAATTGCAGTAAGATATGAACTGTTTAGCTTATAAACAACTCATTGGTGCATAATCGTTAAACAGAAAATGCTCCAATCCACTCCCTGAGACCCAACTGAGTGTCACCAATCTTGCCTTTCACATAGCATGAAGAAAGTAAAGTCAGGCAATCAATGATAGACCACACTTCAATGATTCTTTACCCTGCCTATGGCAATCATGCTTTACTAACTTCTACATACGTCATCAACCAAGGAAAGTGTTTAGAGCTGGGAGCGAGGGATAAGCTGTTCACTTGGCAGAAAGTCAATGTTTGCATATCAGTAAGGGTCATTGTTGATGGGCTTTCGCTATCTCTCCCCCCCCCCCCCCCCCCCCAAAAGTCTATAGAAAATTAGCTTGAAGCAGGCCAAATGCAGATCAATTTCAGATCAAATGCATCTGCAATATACCGTATATACTCGAGTATAGGTCGACCCAAATATAAGCTGAGGCCCCTAATTTACCACAAAAAAACTGGGAAAACGTATTGACTCTTGTATAAGCCAAGGGTGAGAAATGCAGCAGCTACTGTAAGTGGAAAAGGGGGTCAACAATGTTCATCTGCAGCTGCATGCCTCCCTGGGTCCTGTACATACCCCCCTGGGTCCTGTACATACCCCCCTGGGTCCTGTACATACCCCCCTGGGTCCTGTACATACCCCCCTGGGTCCTGTACATACCCCCCTGGGTCCTGTACATACCCCCCTGGGTCCTGTACATACCCTACTGTGTCCATTGCAGCCTACCTGTGCCGATCTGTGTCCACCATTGCAGTCTTCATCATGTGTCCCCCATTGCTGATCCTGCCGATCAGCGTGTAAGGCAAAATAGACGGCGGCCATTCCAATATACAAAAGCCGCGCCTCCTCCTCCTCCTCCTCCTCGTCCGTGATAGGAGGAACACTCTGTTTTCCCAGCAGTCAGTGTTCAGTGTTCCGCCCATCGCGGACATCCTCGTCCATGAGATGAGAATGACAGGACGTCCGTGATAGGCGGAACACTGAACACTGACTCACTGCTGGGAAAATTAGTGTTCCTCCTATCACGGAAGAGGAGGAGGCGCGGCTTTTGAACACTGCCGCCTGTCTGCATGACACGCTGATCATGTAGGCAGATGGCGGTGACTCGAGTATAAGCCGAGGGGGCACTTTCAGCCCTAAAAAAAGGGCTGAAAATCTCGGCATATACTCGGCATATACTCGGTATGTCAACTGATGTCTCTCAAATCGATGTCAAAAGAATGCTGCTGTTGCCCATTAGGGCCTGTCAACACAGACCCCAGCAGTGGTAAGTCTGCTTAGTCTAAAAATTTTGGGGGAAAGGGATGCACATAAAACATAGATTAGATTACGAAAATTCCACTATGTTTTCAAGTTTTTGGGAATGGAAAAGTTTACTTTCAATAAGGGCAATGTAGATGTATTAGAAAAAAGATTTAACAAAAAAAAATAGGATTTAAAGAAGGTAAAAATAGGCTTTCAAATTTGGGAAATGTCCAAATGCAATTTACGGTTTATCCTCCAGGGGCTCATTGCTGAAGAAGGAAAGAACTCATTCGTAAAAGAGGAGGATCCTGAAAAATTTCGGGAAGTGCTGATGAAGTTTGAACAATGCTTTGGATTGCCAGACCAGGAGAAGCTGGTGACTTACTACTCATGCAGTTACTGGAGAGGGAGAGTACCTTGTCAGGGATGGTTGTACCTCAGTACCAACTTCCTAAGCTTCTACTCCTTTCTGCTTGGAGCCGAGAGTAAGTACTTACACTAAGAACAAGCTGCTAACTGATTTAGTGTGGATTTGTTGGGAAGCTTGTAGTACGTGTGTAGTAGTAACATGTTTATAAGCTAGATGGCTCATAAAATTAAGAGTAGTTGTTGTAGAAAAAGGTGCAGTTTTCTAGAATTACTGTGCTGTAGGCTTAGATTTCTCCAGTGAGAACCTCAACCGCTGTACTTATTCAGGTAAAGAGAAGATAGAACTGTTTTTACAGCAATTTTACTTTTTAATTTGAAAGTTTTTTAAAATGTTGTTAACACCTGAAGTAATTATAAAGGTAGAATTTTTTTTATTTTTTTTTTTAATAATTCTGCATTAAGGTGGAAACCTTCTGTGTGCCGTCACAAGGGGGCAATGCCACTATCTACTCCATACTCATTACCATATGGGGGGGGGGGGCTGGGACCTGGGAGCCCCCTTGTTTAAAGGGGGCTTCCAGATTCTGATAAGGCCCCTGCCTGCAGACCCCCACAACCACCGCCCAGAGTTGTGGGGAAGAGGCCCTTGTCCATTAACATGAGAAAGTGAGAAACATGAGAAATAGTGTAATAAAATTAAATCCATTAAATTATACCCATTAAATCATTAACGAAAAGCCAAAAACACTCACAAAGTGCATCATTAATCCAGGCCACCACTGCTCCCGATGATCCTCCTCAATGGCTCCATCCTGAAAGCAGATCTCTGTGCAGGACAGACTGGGGATCCTGGAAACCTAATATCAAGGTACCATTGAGGAAGATCGGGGAGAGCAGTGGCAAACTTTTCTACTCCCTGCAGTGAAAAGGGGGAGTATGTGCTGCTGAGAAGTATGTACTGTATGTGGTTGGGATGGTGGGAGTGAATGTGAATTTAAAGAAAACCTGTTGCTTTGTGGGGCAAAGCATTCATAAATATTTCTAGACAACATGATAGATCTTGGTTGTTTAAAGCCAAGTTCAGAGCAGATCTAAAAAAAAAAAAATACACACTTTAGTCCAGTTTAATTAAATGTTATTTGCACAGCAATATTAATACTAGGAGAGGAAATAACACTGTAAATAAATCCCTGCCTACTGTTTTGCATAGTGCTGTCCAATTGAAAGTGTCCCAAGAGGTGGTAGGAGCAAAGTGAGGCTGGAGCTGGTTCTAGACCAGGCTGGGCTGGCTGCTGGTAAACGGACATTTATTTAGCATTTTTTTTTTTTTTTTGTTCCTGAACTCTTCTCTGTCTTAAACTGTGTATCATTTGTGTTTAGAGCTTTTTTTTGGAACCCAACAAAAAGGCCTCATTTCAAATGTGCTACACTGCTGCGTAAACTATTTTGAACGCCTTTTTAGGAGCCTTTACCCAGAAACACTTGCCCCTTTTTAAGCAGCTGCTTCCACCATGCCTTTTTTTGTTTTCCGCCTGGAAACTGCTGCGCTCTCTGTTTTTATACGTTCATCAGTACATGTACACGGTTTGCTCAGAAACGAGCGTTTTTATAGTCGTTTCTAGGCATTGGTTCCAGCTGCTGTTTACTTCCGTTTGTTTTCGGAAAGCCATTTTTTTCGAATCTCAGCACTAAAAATGCGTTCAGGGACCTCTTTCCTTTACATTACTGGGTGTTTTTTGTTTGTTTATGTGTTAGCAGCTGGCAGGTTTAGCAGTTCAAATGTGGCTAAACTTTGGTACTCTTTCACGTTTGTGGGCCACGTTTGCATTGCGGATTTAGTGAAGGAGGAGTTTACACGCTCCCTTGTGAAAAAGCGTGGTCAGAGTTCCAGCCAAGAACAGGGTTCTCAAATTGAGTCTGAGGAAGAAAGGGAAAGCATTCCTCCCTCAACGTTTGATTCTGATGATGAGGAAGAGGAAGAAGAAGCCAAGGCTTCTAGATATAAACTGTCACTTGAGGAAGTTGATGATTTACTCAAGGCAATTTATACTACACTGGAGATCCAGGAAGAAAAAATTCAGCTTTTGTACACTAGATGCGGCCTTCTCTCAAGTATCCAGAAAAACGGACTTAGCCTTTGAGGATATGGGAATTCTTAAAGACGCTATGGACAAAAAAGCGGATGGGCTACTGAAGAAAGCATGGGACTCTTCATTAGCCAATCTGAAAAAATAAAACTTGGTCAGGGGATTCAGCCTCTATTTGGTCCGGAATTAGAGACTTTTTTTCTGAGCAATCCCCTAAAAAACAGTGACCAGCTTCCAGTAGGAGGGAGGCTTCGACTTCTTTCAGTTGGGAAAAAACAACAAGAAGTCCTGGAGTTTTTACAAAACCCCCCAAGTCGGTTCTACGTAACAAACTTACCGAAGGATCAGGAGACTGGCTATGAACTTGAAGCTGTTGAATCGATCCATAAAATACAAAAGATTCAGGATGGACACGATTTTTTCAGTAAAGAACTTGCTGACCCCCAGGTGTCACATGGCCTCCATCGATTTGAGGGATGCATACCTCCATATCCCAATAGCACCCCAGTCCCAGAAATTTCTACAGAGATTTTTTTCACGAAAGTGATGGCAGAAGCATTGGAACCCCTGAGACTGAAAGGGATCCCAATGAAGTGTGCCTACTTTGGACGACCTGCTACTTTTCGCCGACTCAAAAGTCAGGTGGAAGTCAACCTTCAAGTGACTCAAGCACATCTAAGAGGTCTGGGTTGGCTTCTCAACATTCAGAAGTCCAACCTAATACCAGCTCAAAGAGCAAAGTTCCTGGGGTACGAAATAGACTCAGTAGAACAGAAAATATTTCTGCCCCAAGAAAAAATAGAAAAGATACAGTCGGCTCTGAAGGTACTTCAGTCCAATTCAAGGTTCTCAGTAAGACAAGCCATGTCAGCCCTGGGTCTGCTGACAGCAGCAATCCCTGCAGTACAGTGGGCCAGACTGCATGCTCGTCCGCTGCAGGCAGACATTTTGACAAATTGGTCCTACCAGGAATCGCTGGAGAAAAAGTTTGTCATAGGGGTAAGAGCAAAAAGATCACTCTGGTGTTGGAGGAACCAGAGAAACATCTCAAAAGGTCTTCACTGGTCATTCCCAGTAACCCAAAGAGCTAAACATGACTAAACGTGGCATGTAAACACGGCTAAACTAACAAAGCAAGGGGCACAAAAAAGCAAGAAAAAGTGCTGTAGACGCCGGTGCATTACTAGCTGTCGTTCAGGAGAGATTGAATCAACGTCCCGTGTACTAGAGCTGTGTGCAGGCAGACATTTTGACAAATTCTACCAGGAATCGCTGGAGAAAAAGTTTGTCATAGGGGTAAGAGCAAAAAGATCACTCTGGTGGTGGAGGAACCAGAGAAACATCTCAAAAGGTCTTCACTGGTCATTCCCAGTAACCCAAAGACTGACCACAGATGCCAGCGCATGGGGGTGGGGAGCCCACCTGGAAGAACAAACTATTCAGGGGGTTTGGTCCAAGCCAGAAGCGAGAAGGTCATCGAACTGGAGAGAGTTGAAGGCTATTCATCTGAGTCTTCTGTCCTTCCAGGAACTTCTAAAGAATCAGCATGTCCAAGTCTTGACGGACAATATGACGGCAGTGTTATACATAACAAAGCAAGGGGGCACAAAAAAACTCTGTTGGATTTAGCCTGCCAGATACTGAGATGGGCAGAGAACAACTTGGCCTCCCTATCGGCAGTACACTTAAAAGGGACGGAAAACACCTTGGCAGATCTCCTCAGCAGGAGGGAAGTAAGAGAAGCAGAGTGGTCTCTGAATCAGGATCTATTCAAGACAATAGCCAAGAGTTGGGGTGTTCCTCAGGTGGACCTGTTCGCAAGTCAGGAAAACGCGAAAGTACCAGTTTTCTTCTCCCTTCAGAGACAGGATCAAGCTCTGGGGTTAGATGCTCTGGCTCACAGATGGGACTTCCAGCTGTCCTACGCTTTTCCCCCATTTCCACTAATTCCAAGGGTACTAGCAAAATTCAGACTGGAATCCACGGAACTAATTCTGATAGCTCCTTATTGGCCAAAAAGGCCGTGGTTTGCAACCCTTATGAATCTAAAACCTCCTTGGAAGTTACCAGGTCAGATCTACTGAGTCAGGGCAAGTTTCTTCATCCAGATCCAGCGTTTCTCAACCTAGCAGCTTGGTTTCTGAAGAACAAATCCTAAGAAAAAAGGGACTATCAGAAAAACTCATTACTACCCTTCTTGCAAGTAGGAAGAAGGTGACAAGAGACATTTATTTTAAGGTCTGGAAAGTTTATAATACATGGTGTTCCAGAAAAGACTTTAGTTTGTCTAGTACAATTTCAGTTCTAGAGTTTCTTCAAGACGGATTGGAGAAAGGCCTAGCAGCAAGTACGCTCAAAACGCAAGTAGCGGCCTTATCAGTTTTTTTGGAAAGAACCCTGTCAGGGAGCCTTTAATAATTCGTTTTTTCAGAGCTATGGCTAAAGTAAAGCCTAAGCCTGTGATCATTTTTCCCAAATGGGATTTATCTTTGGTTCTTCAAGGGCTAACAAAGCTTCCGTTCGAGCCAATAGAAGGATCCTCACTTAAGTTTTTAACGTTTAAGACTGTGTTGTTGGTGGCAGTAACATCAGCTCGTAGAGTCAGTGAGTTACAAGCTCTATCAATCAAAGAGCCATTCATGAGGTGCCTACCAGACAGGGTAGTTCTAAAGACAGACCCAGCCTTCCTACCAAAAGTAAGCTCTGCTTTTCATCGGGCACAGGAGATCATTCTCCCTACATTTTGCCCCTCACCTTCGGGCCAGGAGAAGAAGCCTTCCATACTCTGGATGTCAGGAGATGTCTTCTTAAGTATCTGGAAATAACAAAGGACTTTAGAAAATCATCCTCATTGTTTGTTTTAATGGAGGGCGCTCACAAGGGATGTAAAGCTTCCAAAAACACCCTTGGAAGATGGTTAAAGCAAGCCATTAAAGAAGCATACACCTCTCTAGGTTTGGAGCCTCCAGAAGGAATCTTGCCTCATTCAACCAGAGCAGTAGCGGCATCATGGGCAGAAAAGGCCGGAGCATCGCCTGAACAAATTTGTAAGGCTGCCATATGGTCCAGTTTTTCAACTTTCATAAAACACTACCGCTTGGATCTGCTTTCAGCCTCAGACCAATCCTTCGGGAGAAAGGTTTTGCAGGCAGTGGTCCCACCCTGAAGTAAGTTTCTTGGTTATCCTCTCCAAGGTGCTGTCATGAAAGGCGAAGAGAGAAAACCTTAGTTAGACTTACCGGTGACGGTATTTCTACGAGCCTTTCAGGACAGCAGCCTACTTCCCTCCCTAGGTTATGATGTATAATGTATAATTATAGGGCATGGTAACTGTCTGCTTATATTTTCCAGCATGTCGGAGGATTTCTCGATAACAACTGAAGGCATGGTGGAAGCAGCTGATCTTAAAAAGGGGCGTTGTCACGCAGTGTTTCCTGGGTAAAGGCGGAGCTGCGCTCTCTCCAAGGTGCTGTCCTGAAAGGCTCGTAGAAATACCGTCACCGGTAAGTCTAACTAAGTTTATATATATATATATATAATGTATATATGTATATATGTATATATGTATATATGTATGTATATATATATATATATATATATATATATATATAATTTTTATTTATTTTTTCAAACGCTTCTAGACACAAACGAGGCTAAACCTGACTAAACGCGGCATGTAAAGGCGTCTAAACGGCTGTCTTTAGACGCTGGTTTCTAGCTGTCATTCAGGAGGCATTGAAGACAGAAAAGAAACCCCTATGGTTGGGACTTTAAGTAGAACACCACTCTCACCAGAATTTGAATGAAAATTATTATAAATTTTATTGATAAAAAGGTATAAAAGTCATCCAAGATGTCCGATAGCAGGATGCACAATATACAATATGCATGACAGTTCAAATCACATAACAGAAAAATTATACAAAAATGACATAATGATAAAAGACAACGTTAAACAAATAAATGTGTACAAAATACGGTACTGATTCTCTCCCAGAGGTATGTGACCCCCGAATACTCGACGGAGGCATTGAACATCGTCCCGTGTACTAGAGCTGTGCGATTAATCGAGAGAAGATCACAATCTTGATTCATCCCTCCCCCGCGCGATCTCCAGGCTGGATGACCCGTGATTTTAGTTTTTCCACGCCGGGTGTTGTGCCGAGAATGGCTCCCCGACGAAATATGTTCCCCCTGGCTCTCGGCTCTGATCAGAACTCCGCCTCTCCAGTCCTCTGCACTGCCGCTCCTCCTAGTAATATTCTACAGGGGACACGCACGGGGGTGGGGACGGTAGAAGCGTGATTTGCATTCGGGCTAGAGGAGGAGGAGCTGCAGTGCAGAGGACTGGAGAGGCGGAGTTCCAATCAGAGCCGAGAGCCAGGGGGAACAGATTTCGACAGGGAAACCATTCTCTGCACAACACCGGACAGTCCCCTCCAGCTGGTACGTTCGGCGCTGGAACAGCGACCATGGCAGCGGAGCGCCGACCCTTCGCCCAGAAGATTAACAGGTGAGCCGAGTACCACGTGACCGGGTGACAGGTGTGCTGCACAATGTCTTATTATTATTCCAATCACTGTATGGAGTCCGTCCCTGGACAAAGCAGCATGCAAAAAGTCATCATTATAGTGTAACAGTGCAGATAGACAGGTCCTAGTCCTATGAAGAGGTCCTAATTTCCTGGGAGCCATGATAACCCATGGCAGTGTGCCCACAAATATCCACTTCCTGAATGTTCTACCCACATCTATCAATCTCTATACACTGATATCCTGATCTATATACTCTGATATCCTTCCCAATCTATATACACTGATCTCATCCACAATCTATATACACTGATCTCGCAATCTATATACACTGATCTCATTCTCGATCTATATACTCTGATCTCATCCACAATCTATATACACTGATATCCTATATTATAATGAATATTACCCACCACAGTCTGAGTCCGCTTGGTAGTGCTACCGTACCCATATTATGAATATTACCACAGTCAGCTACCCAGAGTCTATTATTTGAGAATCGTGATCTTCATTCTAAGCAAAAGAATCGCGATTCTTATTTTTCCCAGAATCGTGCAGCTCTACCATGTACATGAAGCCTTACAGATTAAAGGCTTAAAGTCTTCAGACGCATGTACAAATTATAATTGGGAAAAAAAGACAGAAGTTTTTCATGTTTTGGCTTTTGTTTTTTTAAATAACAGACATGTACTTACTTGCTCTGTGCAGCAGTTTTGCACAAAGCAGCCCAGATCCCCTTCTTCTCGGGTCCCTCGCCGGCGCTCCTGGCACCCCCCTTGTTGCCAAGTGCCCCCAGAGCAAGAATTTTGCAATGGGGGCACCCAAGCAGGCCTGCTCCAAAGCCAGCTTTTTTTTCATCTTGCAAAAAATTTGTCACTTATAACCATACTGATGGCATTTTATATTCAATCATGCTGTAATATATTCCCTGCTAAGTACATATTACACAGTGTGGTGTTATATCTTCTCTGTCTGATATAAAAATTATACTTTTGGGGGAAAAAAATGAAAAATCCATAACAATGAGTGATGTATATGTAAAAAAATGTAAGCTGTTCATATTTCTGTGTATTGTTCTACTCCAGTTAAACTGATCATCTCATGGGATGAGATCTCCAGACTGGAGAAGACCTCTACAGTTCTGCTCACAGAGAGTATCCATGTTTGCTCTCAGGGGGAGGACCATTATTTCTCTATGCTTTTGCACATTAATGAAACATTCCTCCTAATGGAACAACTGGCCAGCTATGCTATCCGAAGACTTTTTGATAAAGAAACATTTGAAAATGATCCAATACTGAAAGATCCCCTGCAAATCACAAAAAGGTAAGCATTTACATTAAATTCATCAACTTGGGGACCTGTAACTTTTAAACTAACTTTGAGTCCCTAATTCCTTCCTCCTATTGTTTGCAGTGTTGCATTGTTTGATGCTAATCTTGGAATGAGAGTATTGAAGTGGTTGTAAAGGCTTCAGATGTTTTTACCTTAAAGTGGATGTAAACCCGAAAAAAATTTTTTTTTGTCTGGCACAATATAGAGTATGGGATTTCAGATCAGCTGTGCCTAGTCTTGCCACAAAGAGTTAATCCAGCTCTGAGCAATCCTCATATATCTTTTTTCAGTGAAATAAAATGGACAAACTGAAAACTTTGTCCATTCTTCCCCCTTGCTGTGATTTGACAGGTTATTTACATATCTCGTGCACAAGCCTAAGACATGCATTATTTTTTAATTCCCACCCCTTTCTTCAGCAGCTCTGCAAGGATTGGCTGTTCCACACCTCAGCATGATTTGGTATGCTGAAGTCATGTGGGGACTTTTCTGGGTTTTAACTGGATGTTAGTGATCATAGCAGAAGTTCAGTGTAAGAAATACACAGGAGAAAATGCATGTTAAGTGGAGTGTAGAGGTGGGCGGGGAGTCTACTGACATCACGACTCCACCCACTGAGCCCTGGAAAACAGACCCACCCACAAAATCTGCAGTTTTTAGGGTCTCATAGCAGACAGAGGAGAGACATTTGACAGATAAGTATACATGCAGGAGGCATGTATATCCTTCTAGATAACCAATATTGCAGTAGTTTAGAAAGGATGAGAGTGGGTTCACATCCACTTTAATACATTCTTTGCATTAAAGTGTTACTAATTTACTAATAAAAATTTACCTTTGAAAATACTTTAACCTGAGACACTCACAGAAGTTGCATCTAAGTCACCTGAGAGGCAAATTGTGACAATAGTGAAGTCTGTGGAATCTCTTCAATATGTGGAGTAAATAGGGAAGTGGTACTACAATGCCCCTCACATTTTCCCCAAAAATCAGCAATAACAACACAGTCAGATTGAAGATCTGACACATTAAACCTCTTCAAAGGACTATTGGCAACTTTGTTGTAATTGACCAATTCTTAAATGAACTATACATGAACTCTACAAGTTAAAGTGGTTGTATAGTCAAAAAAATTGCTAAATTAGTACTAAAGCCTCGTTCACATGTGGCATACTAAAGTGTATACCCATAGGGGGCCATGTTTACCCGCACAGGAATGCACAGGTGTTCCATTCATCCCCATACAGGCAGTCCCATTTATGTCAATTGGGATGCAATGGCTGCATAGGCATAGCTGCTGTTCCCAGTCTGACATCCTTGTGGGTGGGGGCACATGACCCCAAACGCAGGAAGTGTGAGCTCAGGGACATGCATGCCGACCTACATGGATGTAAAATTGGGAGCAATGGCTCTGTTCGTGCAGTTGCTACATCAATGGGACTGCCTGCACAGAGATGCACGGAACACCTGTGCATCCCTGTAAAGGTACGCTGTGTATGCCCCGTGTGAACAAGACCTTAGGCCCCTTTTGACACAAGCACACGATCTGTCTGCCTGTCTGTTTTTTAAGCAGGGCCCTATTGGACCACCCATTGTTCTTTATGGAGAGACTGATGTAAATGGACATGTGTCCGTTTTCACCCGCCTGCAACCGATCCAGCCTGTTAAAAACAGACGGATGGGGATTCCATTCCCCATCCATCTAGCAGATCGGATCAGATGGTATCCGATGGAACTGGACAGGCGGTCTGTTTCCATCCTACCGTCCCATAGAGAATAGCGAGCTGTGTCCGTGTCTGCTCTGCATCAGCGGAGTGAACACGGACCTGTCATCCTCCTACTCAGCGGGGATCCGCAGACAAACCAGGAGTGGCCGGTCCATTAGGGGCGCTGGGGCGCCAGACTGATACGTTTTTTGTATGAGGTTTTTTTTTTTTTTTCAAGCCACATGATTAGAGCCCCATGCAGCACCTGAAGCCAGTGGGAGTGAAAGAGGAGGGATGCCAGCTAATGATGGTGGCTGCGTGGAACGGGTTTGACGGGGGGGTCGGATCGGGTGGAGGGGGGTAATCAGTGCTGGGGGGCGGGTGAAGGGGAAAGGAGAGTGGGGGGGTAGTTTTAGATGGAAGGGTGCAGCGGGGGTGGAGAGGCATGGGACAGGGAAGCAGTGGCATGGGTGGGGGGGGGGGGGGGGTCGTATTAAGGGTTAATATCTGATCAGCGAGTTGTAATCCGCTGATCAGAGTTATAAAATTGTGACGCAGAGTCTGCTGAACAATTCTGATATAAGCTTATGGTCATTGAAGTGACCATAAAGCTTATAGGAGAGGGAGAAATGGGAGGTCTGTATGCCGTACTGACTTGGCCACCTGTGGGCAGTTCTGTAGGCCTGTAGAGCGTACAGAATTGGCAGTGAAAGGGTTAATCTTCAGGTGATTTTGAGCTTGGTTCAGTACTGAGACCAGGTGGATTCCAACTAATCGTACACAGATACTTTTTTTTTTTTAATAAAGGAATGGTTAGAACCAAGTTTCACCTCTGCAAATCTGTTATCTTACTAGGCGGTAAGACAGTGAAAGACAATCATGTCTGTCAGCTAAAGAGTATCAGAAAAAAGAATTTGTGTTTATCCATTATAGACCTTATCTACCTACTAACCATAATTATCACATAACACTCCATTTTGATATTCCCACTAGAGGTCTGGAAAGCCGTGCACACAGTGAGCGTTTTACTACACACTTTCGACTGCCAAGAGAAGAGACATTGAAGGAGGTGCATGAATGTTTCTTATGGATACCCTTCAGCCACCTAAATACCGTGGGGAAGATGTGTGTTTCCGAGAACTACATTTGCTACGCTAGCCATGATAGCAGCCTTTATAGCACAATCATACCCTTACGAGAGGTAATATCAATTTGCAGAAATCTTGCTACAGTGATAAAATAAAAGCTATAATGGGTAAAACTGTCATTAAAATTGTATTTTCTTTTTCATACATCGTGGGACACAGAGTTAAGCTAATATTCATTACCTATTGGGTTATACTTCATCTCCAGGTGAATGGACACTGTTAGACCAAAGGTCTTTAGACAGGAAGTGATCCCCTATATATTCCCTCCCATACAGGAAGTACTTCAGTTTTGTACCAGTGTCTGCAAGGTGGATGGCACGGTATTTGAGCACTCTGAGGTCTCTAGTCCCACAAACGGTTCTTAAATGAATTAAGGGATTGACCAATCGGATCCATTTGATAAATAGTACCCGAGCCTCGCAAAGAAGACTCAAGATCCTGCAAGGTTTTGCCTGTAATGCGGCCTCCAGGCACTGGACCCTGCGAAGTGGAATCCTGGACACTACAGCGCTAAGGCATTACTGCAGGGTGCTGTGCAGGTCCAAAGGAGTGCACCCTAAAACATGAAAAGGTTACCCAGTCCTTGAAGGTTCTCAAGTGACAGGAACCCGCCGTGAAGGGTGAAGATTTGGCTATTAGTTTCTAATCTGCCCTGGATGGGTAAGTGAAACCCCTCTATTATTGTGGGGTGTCCCAGTGATTGTAACAATCAGTCACGCTAGTGCCGCCAGGCTCAGCAGTTTGTTTGGCGGCCATGGCGCATGCGGCTTCACCGCACATGCGCCGTAGCCGCACATGCACTATAGCCTTTATCTGGGTGCACGAAGATTTGCTTTGTACGTGAATACGGCCACGCCCATCCGCCGGGAGCACACGGGAGTCACCAGGTGTTGCTTGGCAGGCTAAAGATGCAGGATTATTGCATAGGGGCTTGTGAGCCCTATTAAAGGGTCTCCCTTCTGAGATGTGTTAATATAACTTTTTTTTTTTTTTTGTGGTTAGTAAATGTCTTCCAAAAAGAGGAGCAGGACTAACACTACAGGGAAGGGCACACCTATGTTGTCAGTAGTTCTTGATGAACCTAGTCGTATCCCTAGTGTTGTATCCCCTGAAGGACCAGAGGCTTCCGGGCAATCTGAGCCACTACACCCATCTGGTATTGTGCCTACAGTCAACGCTGATGCTTCATCCTTTATCTCCAAGGATGAACTGTCCTCGGCCCTAGCTGGGTTAGAGCACAGGATTGCTGGCAGATATCCAGTTGATGTCTGCCTCTCAGTCGCAGAGGCTTTTGATACAGTCTCTTATCGAGATGGTTAGTTTTGCCTTTAAGTTGCCTCTTACAGAGGTTACAGAGCCCCCCTGGTCCTCTTTGGAGTCCCTGAGGTCTCTTCAGTCTGCACAGGCTTTCCCCTTATACCCTCTGTTGGAACAGGCAGTGTATGCTGATTGGTAACTTTTTCCCCCCTAAGAGGTTTTCCCTTTTATATACCATGGATGAAAAGAAGTGGAGCATGCCAGCCGTAGATGCAGCAGTCTCTTCCTTAAACAAGAACTTGACTTGTTCGGTAGATAATGCACAGGGCTTGAAAGACCCTGTTGACGAGAAATTGGAGTCATTAAAAGCTTCCTTTTCTTTGGCCAGTTAAGCTATTCAGCCAGCTGTTGCAGCCATTGGTATCTGGTAGTCCGTAAAGGATCAGGTCAGACGGCCTGACAGGCCTAACCGGGAGAATGATCTGGCTGAAAATAAGACAGATATTCCTTGAGCTCTGTGTTTTGCTGTCGACACCTTAAAGGATACAATACAGCAGGTTTCTTGTTTGGCTCTCTTGTCTGTACATATGCACAGACTTTTTTGGCTTAAGAACTGGTCAGCCGATCCTCCTTGTAAAAAGCTATTGGCAGGTTTCCCCTTTCATGGGGAACATTTATTTGGTGATCACTCGGACAAATATATCAAAAAGATTTCCGGAGGGAAGAGTTCTCTACTTCCTGTGAAGAAAAGCACCAGGCGTCCCTCGTTTAAAACATCAGGGACTGCTTCCTCATGTGTCTCAGCGCCATGGCAATTCCGCCGCCAACTGGGCGCTAAAGCCAGGGGCAAGCCGCACGGCCAGGGCCAGAAAAAGCCCTGGGTCCAAAACTCTTCTAAACCCAACACCAAGCCCTCCTTTTGAGGACGCCCTCTATCGGGTGGGGGGGGAAGGCTGCTGCACTTTGCGGACATTTGGAGAACAATAGTTCAGGATGCGTGGGTCACCTCAAACATATCCCACGGTTACAAGCTGAAGTTGCGGACAGGGTCCCCCTCAGAGGCTTCTTAGATCCAGTGTTTCCTCAGATCCTCCTCCAAAAAGAGACATTGCTTTGGGCACTACATAATTTAGTGCATCAAGGAGTAATTGTAGAGGTTCCTATACCCGAAGGGGTGCAGGGTTTTACTCAAACCTGTTTACAGTTCAAAAATTATACAGAGGACACAAGGCCCATTTTGGACCCAAGATCCCTGAACCAGTATCTACTGATCCAGTCCTTTTGGATGGAGTCTGTTTTTTTTTTTTTTTTATAATTCTTTATTTAAAGTTTCGAAATGCATACAAAACTATTACATCATAAACCGATGCAAAGAATCACAGAAAAAAAAATACACAAAAGCATTTATCGTTTTTTCTCCCCGTCCCATCCCCCCCCCCCCGGTCCCCGCCTTGCAAAAAACGCTTGTATGGGTACTACCCTTGGTTGCGAGTGTTTCGCTGCTGTCAGCCCTACTTCATGATTTCTTCAGCGAATCTCCAAGAGTCTTTAAAGATTTCCCAACTCTCCCATTTCCCCTGTCCACGCTCCTCTCTAGCACTTCCAGTCCCTCGATCTTCGGGGCTTGTTATTTTTTGCTGTAGATTTACTCTGATTATCCATTCTCCTATACTCGGACTCTCTAGGTCACGCCAGTGCCCTACGATAAGATTTTTTGCTTCATTTAGGAGTATCGGGATTACTGAGGACTTATACTGTCTCATGGGTATATCGGACCCATGGAACAGCACTGTCCAGGGGTCCTCTGATATGGATTTCCCTGTAATTGTTTTAATTAAGTCTAGAATTTGTTGCCAATATTTTTTGATTTTGGGACATTCCCACCAAATGTGGGCCATCGTACCTATGCTCCCGCAACCTCGCCAACATTCCGCGGTTTTATCTTTTTGGAACCTACTAAGCTTTAGGGGGGTTAAATACCAACCTGAGATGCATTTGTAATTGACCTCTAGTGTTTTTGTGTTCCACCCGGAACGGTGCATTAAGTGAAAGATTCTATTTATCCTGTCTTTACTACATGTGATTCCCAATTCCCCTTCCCATCTCTTGACGCCTGGAGGGACCCAGTCAATTTCTTCCTGAGTCAGCATCTTGTATATACGTGATATATTGTTTCTTGTTGAAGTTCGCAAACAAATTTTCTCTAGCACTGTATACTCCTTTCCATCTCGGATTGGCTGTGGAAGACTGTCTACAAAATGCTTAAGCTGCGCATACCTCCATGCGTCAATTATCATGAGATCGCTGTTGTTTTTTAAATCGTGAAAAGTGTCGATCTTACCTTGCTTTATGATATCCCTTAACTGTGCCTCCCCATTTTTAATCCAATTACCCCATAATTTACTTCTGCCCGGTGTGAAAAAAATGTTATCTTTTAAGTATATTAAGGGTGAGTTATAATCCCATTTATTTTTCCTATATAATCTGTCCCATTCTCTTAGTGTAACCCGTGTGATTTCATGTGACCCGCCTCCCAATTCTCTATATTTTGGGGGATTCCAGATAATGTGACCTAGTTGCGTGTTACTTTGTGCGTTCTCGATATTTACCCATCTCTTGTTGCTTCCCCCTTTTATCCAATCCATTGCTCTAGAAATTACTATGGCGCTAAAATAATTCTCGAAATCGGGGCTGGCTAACCCTCCCTGGTGTTTTCCTTTAGATAGTGTCTTTCTGGCTATGCGAGGTTTCTTATTAGACCATATAAATTTGGAAATGATTCTGTTCAGGGTTCTAAAGAAGGCTTGTGGCACTGATAGTGGGAGCATCTGTAGTTTATAGTTTACTTTTGGAACTATAACCATTTTAACCGCATTTATTTTCCCCATCCACGACAAAGGGCAGGGTGTCATTCTTCTAATTTCTGCTTTGACTTCGTCCAGCAAAGGAGGAAAATTTAATGTAAAAGTTTTTCTTAAAGTGGGCGAAAGTTTGACTCCCAGATATTTGATTTCCTCCCTCCATGGGAAATGAAACTCTTGTATGAGTCGAGCCACTTCGGCTTGCTCAATATTTATGTTGAGGATCTCTGACTTGGTAAAATTAATTTTAAAGTTGGATATAGAACCATATAACTTTAGAGTACTAAGGAGATTGGGGAGAGTAGTCCTGGGGTGCGTAATAAAGAAAAGTACATCATCGGCGTACGCCGCCATCTTGTGTTCCTCCCCCCCGACCCGTATACCCCTTATATCTATTGTATTCCTAACAATAGCCAAAAGCGGTTCCAAAGAAAGCACGAACAGAAGGGGTGAAAGAGGACACCCCTGACGCGTGCCATTCCTCATCACCAATGGTTGTGATAGCAATCCGTTGATCCTTACCCTAGCCTGCGGGAAGTCATACAGGACCTTTACCCAGCTGATCATTCTTTTTCCGACACCCATGGCCTCTAATGTGTTGATCATGTGCCCCCAGTCGATCCTATCAAAAGCCTTCTCGGCATCCAGAGATAGGAGCAGACTGGGGGCCTCTCCCTTTCTAGCCTCTTCCAATAACAACAGGGCCCTAATCCCATTATCCCTCCCCTCTCTTCCCGGGATAAACCCGACTTGGTCCGGATGGACCAGCTCTGTCATATGGATTTTAAATCTGTTCGCCAACACTTTGGCGAACAGCTTTGTGTCGGTATTGAGCAGGGCAATGGGTCGGTAACTGGAGCAGAGTGTCCTGTCTTTCCCTTCTTTTAAAATCACTGTAATGGACGCCATAAGCGCATCAGTTCTCATAGCTCCATCCGCACCGAGCCCGTTCCAATATCGACACAATCTTGGGGCGAGGATATCTTTGAAGCGCTTATAGTATGTTAACGTGTACCCATCCAAACCCGGGCTCTTACCCGTTGGGGAAGAATTTATAGCTTCCAGTATCTCTTCCTCAGATATGGGTCTGTCCATGTTCAAACTGTCCAAGTCAGATATAGACCTGAGCGAGCTCTTATTAAGGAAGTCCTGACCCTGCGTAGTCGGCCCCTTGTGATGTTGTTCCTTTGAGTTAACATTATAAAGTGTTTCATAGTATGTTCTAAACTCATTGGCTATGTCTTTGGAAGAGTTGAGCATTTGTCCTGTTGAGTTTTGAATTTTCTCTATATAGTTAATTTCTCGTTTCTTTTTTAATATTCTTGCCAAATGCTTCCCTGACTTATTTCCCCAATGGTGTCTTTCTTCCGCTATTTTATAGAACCATTTCCTTGAATCTTCTTCTAAGATGGTTTTAAGTTCCTCCCTTTTGTTTAGAAGTCTGTGAAACGTATCCTGGCTTTGTGTGCTTTCCTGCCTATGCTTTTGTTCGAGGCCCTGGATCTCTTTCCTTAAACCCTCCATGTACCCTTTCCTCTCCCGCTTCTTCGCAGCGCCGATCGAGATAAGTATCCCCCGGATATAGGCTTTATGTGCCTCCCAAAGTGTACTCTCTGATGTCTCTCCTGTGTCGTTGGTCAAGAAGAAGGATTCAATCTCCCCTCTTATAACTTTTTCCACTGCATCCTCTGCTAGAAGATTGTCATTCAGGTGCCATGTAAATGGGGGCCTTTGCACTCCACGAAGCTTAATGACCATCGACACCGGAGCATGATCCGACAGGGTCGTTATCTCGATCTGCGTCGTCTCCAACCGCTCTAAGGCTCTGTGTTCCACCAAAAAATAATCTAATCGTGAATGTGTACCGTGAACAGGTGAAAAAAAGGTGTAGTCTTTGATACCTGGATGTTGTACTCTCCAGGCGTCAATCAACTGGTGCTGGTAAATTTTCGATTTTATTTTTTTGAGCTTCGCATGGCTCATATTCAGGGTACCTGAGGAACTATCCAGTTTAGGGTCCAGAACGTAGTTCAGGTCCCCAGCCAGGACAATCTCGCCCTCGCGGAATTTCGCTAGTCGACTCAAGACCCTATAAAGAAAATCAATAGGGTCTTTATTTGGGGCATAGAGGTTCGCTAGGGTCATTATATGCTCTCCTATCTTACATTTAAGAAACAAAAACCTCCCATCAAAGTCCGATAGTCTGTCCAGCAACTTGAATTTTAGGTTTTTTGCAACCCCTATGGCCACCCCTTTAGCACCTCTTGTTGGAGAATCACTGCAAAACCATGTGGGGTATTCTAGTGAAGAAATCCTAATATTATTCTTATGTTGAAAATGTGTTTCCTGTAGGAAAATGATGTCTACATGATACTCGCTCATTTCTTTAAGAATTTTGAATCTTTTCTCTTGTGAGTTAATACCCTTTACATTGTACGTTACAATCTTCACTGAACCTTCACCCATATTTAAACCAAGCGCTTATGGCCCTAATGGGCCCTTTGGTCTTCCTCTTCATTTTGCGTTTTTGCGCGGCAGGGACCGCCACTTTCCCCCTCCCTCCCCATTTTCCTATCCTAATCCCTCCCCGCTCTCCTCCCCCCCCCCCCTCCCTTCCCCCCTCCTTGGTCTTAGCCCGACCCTATGTATACCGCGGGGCATCCCGTTGGGGTCCCCTCTGTATACTGCCCATTCTAGGGGTGGGGCTCCGTGTCGGGCGGAGATCCACCCATTCTCCGCCCCTCTCCCTCACCACTTGGAGGGAGAGGGGTGGAGTCAGCCAAGTCCTTGACCACCCCCTAGGTTGCCCGCCGCCCCTCGCTTTTTCTGCCCTCCCCTATCCCTTTGTTAATTGCCTGTACAAAACAAAAAAAAAAAAAAACCCCCCCCCCCCCCCCCCCCTATGAATCGATCGTTTAATATTTAAGGAAGGGTCCCTACCCCCCCCCCCCCCCCCCCCCCCCCCCCCTCACCCTCCACCGTCAACCAGCCTATTTTCGTTAGTCCATCTTAATCGGGGGGACCAGGGATAATGGGTGGGGTAATCCCCAGTTCCTGACAGAAGTTTATCATCTCATCCATAAATTTCAGTCGTGATGTTCGGCCTTCTTTGGTGACGATCAGTGCTGCGGGGAATCCCCAGCTGTATTTAATATTTAGTGTCCTTAATATTTCAAGAAGGGGTTTCATCTGTCTTCTTCTTGCTAGGGTGCCAGCTGAAAGGTCGGAAAATATCTGGAGTTCTATTGTTTCAAATTTCAGGGGCGGGATACCCCGGAGTTTACTCCACACCTGGGATTTCTCTTCGTAAGAGTAGAATCGAACTAGCACATCTCTAGGGGCCTCTTCTCTTACCCCTGGTGGTTTTCTGACCCGGTGAACTCGGTCAAATTTAAGGTCTGGGGCTTCAGTTGTGCCCAATAAGGGTTTGAATATAATGTTGATTTTTTTCGCCAAGTCTTCCCCCTTCTGTTCTGGAAGGGATCTAATCCGGAGATTTTGTCGTCTGCTCTGGTCCTCTAGACTCTCCATCTTGTATATCATGTCGCGTTGCTTAGTTTGCAATGCTTCCGTTTGTTTTCTGAGGTGATGCAAATCTTTAATTTGTTCAGCAGCTGCGATTTCCATTGATTCCACCCTTTTTATTATTTGACCCATATCCACCCGGACATTTTTAATTTCCGTTTTAATTGAACTTTCGAGACAGGAAAACATTTCTGCCATCTCAATTTTGGTAGGTATTTGCGCCAGATCCCTGTGTGTCATTTGGGCCCCCGGGCCACCCGCCCTTTCTTGTTCGAGCTCTACTCTGGAAGCTTCCGCCAGCTCTTGTTTCTGTTTTTCTGTATCTTTTTTCTTTCCCCCAGTTGTTTTTTTTTTTTCCATCTCTGGGCTCCTTAGACTTATATCTTTGAGATATTTTTGGATTGTGCTATTATTTAAACTGTCCTTAGGGGTCTTGGGTTCTGTTACCTTTTGTGATCTTCCCTTCATTGTATTTGCTCCCTTACTGCGTTTCAGTTATTGCTCCCTTTTTGGGAGGGGGAAAAAAAAAAAAAAAAAAAAAAAAAAGGGGGGGGGAAGAGAAAATAACAGCAGCCCCTTTCCCGTCCACCTGATTTATAATATCAGAAGCCAACGTGTGGGGTACAGATCCGATACCAGCAATAGTCCTGTTCTTGAACCTTTTATTCAGTTTATAATTTGGGGCTCTCTGGCCCTATAGTTGCTTGTGGTTAACCGTTTCCGGTATATCACAGGATTGTGCTTTCTCCTGGTTTTGCCCTCTATTATTTTTAATGCATTCTTAAAAAATAATAGTCCTGATCTGATCCTTTTTATATCCTCTTTCTTTAGCTTGCTAATTCATAGGGCCTGGAAAGGGGCACTCCGTGTAATTCCAAAGGTCTTGTCGGGCGTTTATATGAGTCTGCCCAGAGTGTGCTGTTATCTGCCCGTTTTATGTTAAAGCGAGTGGGGGGGGGGGGGGGTATACCTTCCCTTTTGTATGAAATGCTCCGGTTTATTGATATTTTTTGGAGGGAAACTTAGAAAACGATGTCTCTGTTGTAAATACTTTTACCCTTGCTGCTCGGCGTACTTTAGTCTGCTCCAGGGCGTTTCTATCGGGATCATGTACTTCCCCCAGCCAAGCCTTCTCCCTTTATGCTGTAAACGACTCTCTTTTTCTTTCCTTTTTTCCTTTCCTCCCTCCTTTTCCTTCTTATCCTTAAGCACTCTCCTCAGCAAAAATGAGGGCCCCAAAATACAATAATATGCCGTTTTTCCAGGCCTTATGTCCGGTTGGGTCCCCTTCTTTGCTGAACCCCAGGAGAGGTAATTTACGTTTGTCCTGCACTAGTGCTCGTCCAAAGCTGTGTGGCAGCAGAACCCCTTGGGCTGTGGTCTTAGTTTCACCTGCTGCTCTGGTATCCTGGGTCTTATTGTATTCCCACGTATAATAGCACATTCAGTTTACCTCCGGGGTTAAGCAATGGAAAAAAAAAAAAAAAAAATAGTATCCCCCTTTAAGGGTAAAAGGTCATACCTGGACGGGGGGTACCCACCGAAGGTATCTCCCCCCCGTCAGTTGTCTTCGAGGTATCCTGGTGTAGGTTCTTGGAGAGAAAGGCACAGTCTCTAAAGGTTGTCAGGTGGAGAGCGGCAAGTAAAGATCCAGGGGGTATGAGGGAGGGAGGGTATGGTAAACTGCCGGCGCTGCAAAGTTCGTCCTTAGACCAGCTCCGCTGGTGGTGTGTATGGAAAGGCAGCGTGCGGCGTCTTCTCCTGTCCGTCCCCTCCTTCCTTCTTCCACTCTCCCGTCGGGGGGGTTTCAGGGTTCAGGCACGCTTCATTCCACTTGGCGAGGTGGGGCAGAGTTCAGCGGGTGATAAAGGGGCAGCTCGATGGGGCCCGGGGGTGTCACGGAGGGTGATCCCGCTGTAGTCGGATCAGGCTCGGCGGGCTCTCACCTCCGCTTCGCTGGGTCTGCTCGCTCGCATGACCCGACCCCTCTCCGCTCGGCTTGTGTCTCCGCCATCTACGGGCACCTCCCCCTACGTCGACGTCTCACGTCAGCATGACGGTGTAACAAACTATTAAACATGTTTTTTTTTTTCAACATTTTCCATCTTTTTTATTTTTTTGTTTTAGCAAAAAATTTAAAATATCAGCTGTGATTAAATACCACCAAAAGAAAGCTCTATTTGTGGGATAAAAATGATAAAAATGTAATTTGGGTACAGTGTTGTATGACCGAGCAATTGTCATTCAAAGTGCGTCAGCACTGAAAGCTGAAAATTGGTCTGGGCAGGAGGGGGGCTTAAGTGCCCAGTAAGCAAGTGGTTAAGAAGACTAATAAATGTACACATGTCTGTGGTAATGCCTGAGTGCTATTGATCTGTTCAAGGGTTTAGAGCAAACATGTTGCAGTCTTAGCAATATAAAAGGAACATGTAAATAATAATGCATTAATAAAGCTGCATTTCTAAAACTAAAAACCTCATGGATTTAGTATTAGAGGTACATTTAGATGTATGTAAATCCCAACTTTTCTTGTTGGGTAAAGAGTCTGCCCATCACAATAATGGACCAATTGAAAGGATTGGTGCGGGGGCAGGACTAAGTGTGGCTATTACAGGAAAAGTCAGGATTTGCATACCAGTTCAGTTGCACATATCTGATGTACTGATCTTTTTTTTTTATATGCTTTTTGTCTGAATTTAACTTCTCATTGTTTTTATTACCCAGGTTTGTGACTAATTTACATAAGGATGCTTATTACACAACCGCTATGGCTTGTTTAGATGAAATATAATCAGCTCATGACTATGTAGCACCAATAACCCCTGCGGGGCGGCTATGTTTTTCTGGGCTTACCGATTTACCTCCTCCTTGTAGCTCGTTGTTCTTGTCTATTGGATCCCAGGGTTGATACCCAGTAATTTCAGAGACTGACACCTGAATTCCTGTTTAGGATTTTTATTTGCATAAAACGATAAAACGGAACACAGTCTCTCAGTTGGGAATAGAGGGTATGGGTGATAAAGCTCAGGCACTTTGGAACTGCTGACATTCAGTAAATGTCTCTCTCTAGATCCAGGGAGTAGCCACTCGCAACTGGACAACTTGACTGTTGTTGGATAAATCCTTGTTTGTAGATTTAACAGCCAACAAGTAATTCGGAACTAGCAAAGTCTCTGCCACAGAATTGGTTGTGAAACTTCAATGAACATGCAAAAGTCTCTCTCTGAAACTTTAGTTGTAACTGAAGGATAGGTTAGGAACTTTTTCTTACAGCACCTGTATCTTGCAGGCGACCAGGCGATACCGTAAGAAATGCGGATTCAAATTGGTGTCCATACAGCTCAGCTTCAAGGCTCTTACCGAGCAGCCAGCCTTGTGCGTGGCCCTTCTCTGAAGAGTCCTCCCCTTGTCGCATGTAGAGTTGCTGGACCTCTCCAATCTTGAGATGGCACCAGAACACTTCAGAATCCTCCTTCAGTTACTGCACCTCGAACTAGCCAGTTTCGAGGCTCGGAAATGGATGGACTCCCACCCCATAGCATGAGGGCCTCTGAGCCTGGTCAGGAGAACCAGGACCCCGGAGTCAGCAGACACTCCTGGACCGAGACCCCTCACGGGGCTGGTCCAGACCGGAACCAGGAACGTAACCCCCTTTACCACGTGACTTCAGCACCTTAAGTACCCCTTCACGGAATACACAGCGGGGCCAGACACTCCCACTGACTGGCTCCAGGGAAAGATTGGTACCCAATGCGTCCGACCAGACTGCGTTCTCCAGCTGGTCACAGGTGCTCACCTCACCTATGACCAGGCAGAACCTCAATACAGCCCAATCAAACTGATGCCAAAGTATAACCTAGAACAATTGACTCCAAAACTCAATTACAGTTCTGGGCAAAAGCTAAATTTACATATAGCGGGGCACTTTAAAAAAGTGTCGGCGCTAAGCCTATATAAAGGGTATATCAAGTGGGTTCTAAAGCTGGCCATATACTATTCAACTTTTTTTTTTTTTTATATACAGCTTGCTGGCTAAACAAAAGAAATCAGACTCCATCATCCACACAAACAACATGGATGAATAAATCCCCTCTGCCTGGCTATTGTATTCTGACAGCTGCTAATGCTGGCTGTCAGAATTCCCCAACAGTGCCTGCAGCTGCTTCAGGCATTGTTCAGCCAAAACTTTTTGGCCGCTTTCTTTGACAAAAGTCGATTTGAGTATTTGATGTTTGAGCCGGCAGGGTCACCCACTATTAGAATTTCAACCAATTCTTTTGATTTGGCCAAAATTCAAACGTATGGCCAGCTCTAGCTTGGGTTTCCCTTATCTCCCCAATGAAGTACAGAGAGAAAAAAACGTGTCAGAGCTTTAAGTACATTTGAAATATTGTGCTGTCTTATTGTTTATCTTGATTTTTAATGTTTTACATTAAAGATTGCACTTATTTGCAGATTATTGGATTAGAAAAGTCTGATGTGATATCAAGGGCCATTACCATTTGCACAAAAGGGAAGAACATATTTCGTTTCACCGATGTTAGAGACTTTGAATCCTTGGTGGCAAGACTGAGATCCAGATGTGCAATAACAAGTCCCCAGCACACAGTTTACACTGAGGTGAGCTTAAAAAAAAAAAAAAAAAAAAAAAAAAAATAAACTTTCACAATTTTTTGTTCTAAGAAGCATTAATTAATTGTTTGTTTGGATTTAAAAAAAATAATGATGTATGAAGATAGTGTGTTGTTAAAAAGTAGATGGAATCCACTAACCAGAAGACAAAGTGGGGGCTGGTAAAACTAGTTATGATCTGAACACTTGTTCATGGTGGCAACTGTACAGAAGTTTTGCACATGATGCATGGTTTCCCTTTTGAAACGATTTTAAAACCTCATTCTTCATCAGTCCTAGTCATTAGTTTTTGTAAAATATACTTTATTACTGGACACCCATAGAACAATTTCAGGCAGCAAGTAAAACAATATTTTACTAATGTTAACACAGCAACCTTGCCAGAAAGTTAAGGTTGCCAGCCACATTCAAACTTCCAAGGCGAGTTTGATTCTGATTGGTGGCTGTGAGGAACTTCTTATAGCCATCATTTTATTTTTCAACATAGTGTGTTCCAGGATCAGAAAAAAAGGATGGATTAGTGCAGTATAGCAATGCTTCGTAAAAAAAAAAAAAAACTGAACTGTTCCCAGTCTGTGTTTCAAGGCTGAATTTTAAGTCAAGTGTAGTTTTAATGCCTCCTTCTTTGAGGCAGCAGCGTTTTTAGGCACATTGTTATAATATTGAATGTACTTGTAGCATGTAGAACTGCTTGAGCTGTGACTTCATGACACATGGTATGTTTTATGATTGTTTCAATATAAGTATATATACAGTGTCATTTTTCAGACTAGCTACAGTCACAATGCAGCAGAGTTCCCAGAAGAGCATCCAATGGTGGGTCCAAAAGGCACCAGCAAGACTGTGAGCACAGAAGCCTTAATGACTGTGTTTCATCCTCACGATGCAGAGAACCTTGATCCAATAATGGTATAAAAACTTTTACATTAGCTGTTTTTATTGTGAATACAAGTCACCAATATTGTACAACATTACTTGTGGTCCCTTGGCCTCTTCTTCACCAGTAAATTGGTTGTATATGATGGAGTATGATCACAGTGTTTGTAGCATGACCACTGTTTAACGACTTTACTGTAAAACAACTTTTCTTTTTCATACATCATGGGACACAGAGTTAGGCTAATATTCATTACCTGCGCTTTAAATGTACTACACAATAAATCAGGTTAAAACCAAAGTGTATACCATAAAGAATGATAAATAAACCATAATAAATCAAATGCATATAATACAATCAGTAAACAATCATATAAAGTGACATTAGTGTCTAACGCAGGGGATCCCAACCTTTTGAAGAGCGAGGGCCACTTAAGTGACTTCATAACCAGTTGCGGGCCACAATGAGCAAAGTGGGCAGATGACAGCTCCGAGTCCACTTTGCCTATGCAAAGCAGACACAGACACCACCCACTCTTCTTTAAGGCCCTCTGGTCTGATCAAATGGAAGGGGGAAACTTCTGTTTTTTTAGCAGATCCGATTGGAGGTAGGCGGGTATAAACAGACTCAGTCTGTTTACATCTGCCGCTCCAGAGAGGTGAATGGAGGGTCCGATTGGGTCAGAACGATCATGTTAAAGGGGCCTAAGGCTGCTTTGTCACTGATGGTCTGTGGTCTACTCACACCGCGGTTGCCATAGAATTCCATTACATCCTACAGGTGTGGTACACTTTCTGAAAGTGCACCAAACCCACACGTAAAACCAGAAGTCTATGGCTCAGTGCAGGTAAGCCACAGGTGTTCTGCACTACACCTGCGGATCAGTTTGACAGCAGCCCAGTAACTACTGCAGAACAGATATGTCCCTATATACACTGTGATTTTAGTAATAAACTTGCTGTCCCAGGCAGAGTGCATTTGGTATCACTCCGCCTATGACAGGAGCTGGTGCTATACAGAAAGCATTTGCTAATGCAGCTCTGTTCTGCAGCTGCATGCTTTCTCTAACGCTCACTTCATTCACAACACTGATGCTCTGGCATGGTGGTTAGGCAACCTGCAATCTGGGCTTGCCAACCCACCATCCCAGAGCAGGAGGTCGTGGGCCACATCAGAAGGCTCCGCGGGCCACTGATTGGGCACCCCTGGTCTAACGGATATATATAAATATACATATGTAAATAAATAAAATGCTTCTGTGCAACCAAGTGGTTGGCAGATATATCACTTATAATTGTGTCCAGTGGGTCATGAAAAACAGCAATGATCCCACTTCCACTAAATACAAAAAAGTGCTACTGTGCCTAAAGGTGACTTCCAGTAATAACAACAATAATCACACTTTAGCTGAGTTCAAAAATGTGCTCCAGTGTATAAATGTGACTTCCAGCTCTAACACTGTGACCA
>CM053033.1:46628948-46646099 GCA_028564925.1 Lithobates sylvaticus
TTTTTTTTAAAAGAAAAGGCGTACTTTTTTTTTACAGACTGTACATGATTTTTTCTTTTAGACACAGAGAATCGCGTTTATTTTTAACACTAGATTAAGGTCATTTTATGTGATCACAGTTTAGATTAAAAAATAAAAAAAACGTTGAGATTACTCCTTAATGGGCTGTTGGCATACGATTTACTTAACCTTTAAAAAAAAAAAAAAAAAGTTGATTCCACAATTCTGCATACAGATGTGCTCTTTGAATAGATACGTGCAGCTGGCAGAGAGCAAACACTGTCCTCTGAAAAGGCTTTTATTTACATTAAAGTCAACTTGGCTGGTTGTTCTGGTCAAGGGTTTATTTGATAAGGCAGGTGGAATGGAGAATGTCACCTCCCAGGTTTATGTTGCTTCAAGCGGTATCAGTTACCTACACAGAAGAAGTGAAACTCCAGCCTGCAGGAGAGGAAGATTATACCTGGCGGAGAGCGTGTGCTCACTCAACACTAATCATTCTATAAAAATCTCTTTGCACATCTTTTAAAGTTTTGCCGATGAAGATATGACTGGGAAGACTGAATCTACACTCCACTGGCTCCTGATTTTCAGACTTTTATTAAAGGTGAAAGGCGGAGGCACCGTGGAATCCAATGCCTATGTGAACTTATCTTATTTTAATGCCCAGCAAAACTCCACTGTAATACTGTACTGTGAGTGTGGCCTGTATGGACTAAACTCGCGTATAGCTGGTGCTCAAGGGACTGTAGGCATCCCTGTTTCACCCAACTTACAAGCCTGTGATCTCGGCAGCAAATTCTCCACCAAGACAAAGCCCTGGATTGCCCTAATCGAAAGGGGAAATTGCACATTTTCGGAAAAGATACTCTTAGCTGCCAGTAATGGTGCAGAGGCAGTGGTGATCTATAATGCACCCCCCAGCACTGGCAATCAGACCATTCCCATGGTACATTATGGTAAGTGCTAATTAACTCCTTGAAGGATGCTATTTGTCTGTCTGCCTCTGAGTTGTTGCTACTAGGTTGTGTCTGCATTAATGATACACTGTACTAAAGCCTGTCGCCTTGCTATTGTTTTCAGTGAACTCTTTAAAACAAATTCTTTCCCGTTGTGACAGGCAGCTCTGTGACCTGGAATTGCCGCATGGCTTTTGCATAAGGCGGTTGGTTTTGTAGATGCAAATAAACTCATTCGCTGGCACATGCTTATTAAAAGCATTTAACTTCAGCAAAGGAAGATGCACAGCGTTTATGGCTTTTAAGATATAAACGTGGCGTTTTATTTTATCTTGAAGTCTATTAACCCTGCCATTGTTAGCGATAAGATGTGACCTTACTTTAACCACTTTCAGACCGGACCAATTTGCAGCCAAAGGACCGGGCCCCTTTTTTGCGATTCGGCACTGCGTCGCTTTAACTGACAATTGCGCGGTCATGCGACGTGGCTCCCAAACAAAATTGACGTCCTTTTTTTCCCACAAATAGAGCTTTCTTTTGGTGGTATTTGATCGCCCCTGCAGTTTTTATTTTTTGCGCTATAAACAAAAAAGAGCGACAATTTTGAAAAAAACGCATTCTTTTTTATTTTTTGCTATAATAAATATCCCCCAAAAATATATAAAAAAACATTTTTTTTCCTCAATTTAGGCCTATAAGTATTCTTCTACATATTTTTGGTAAAAAAAATCACAATAAGCGATTATTATAGTATGCCTAGGGGAGTGTTTCTTACTGTGGGGGGGCGTGGCTGTCAGCTAGTGAATGCTGATCTCTGCTCCAATCACAGGGAGCAGAGACCGGCGTCACTAGTTGCTAGGCAGAACGGGGAGATGCTGTTTATTTCTGCATCTCCCCGTTCAGCCTTCCCGTGAGACGATCGCGGGTGTCCCCGCGGCGATCGAGCTTCCGATGGCACGGCGGCATTTAAAAAGGGACTTATATATACGCCCTTATGCCTGTCTGTGCCATTCTGCCGACGTACATCGGCGTGCGCCGGTCGGGAAGTGGATAAAGTGGGGCACCCACTAAAAATTTTTTTTTAAAAGTCAGCAGCTACAAATACTGCAGCTGCTGACTTTTAATAATCGGACATAATAATAATAAGACATTTTAATAATAAGCCCCCCCTCGTTCCCCGCTCTGCTCGTGGCGCCGGCATCCTTGCTGTGGGCACCCGGCTGTGGCTTCACAGCCGGGCACCCACTGCGCATGCGCGAGCAGCGCCATGCGCCCTGATACAAAACTCAGTCATCTGGGACAGGTGACAGGTCCCAGATGACTGTGCGGCGCCGAGGGGAAGTGATGTCAGTGCCCGGGCACTGAAGGTGGCAGACTACGAGGGACCCCCTAGCAACAGGCATTTAGAGGTGAGTAAAACATTTATTTTTTTCCAATTATTTTATTTTTTATTTTTTTTATGATTTTTAAGCACATTTTTTTTGTTTTGGTGGCAACACCACTTTAACATAAAGAAAAGGAAAAGGTCTGGTGTTCCCCAGTGACACACTTCCATCCCTGGAACATATAAAAACGAAGGATTCGCCCTGGGACTTTAAATGAAGTGGGTACCATTTCCGCCAGTAAACATAACAGTAGTAAATATAGTATATGATTCATTCAAGTACAATTGTTTACATGCATAAATAACACCAACAGTTGCCAATTAAAAAAGATACATAAACAAGGAATATTGGTACATAAATGTAGTAGCAGTCATAGTACACGGGCATCATACTACCCGACTAGTTTCGCTAGTTCCAGCTCGCTCTTCAGGGGTGGATGTGTGTAACAATGTACCTAGGATGAAAAAATATATATGTTTGGCAATATGGCACAGTATTAGTTATAAAGGCACAGGGTAGGAGGGGTTGTGGGTCCCCATACTCACCACTGAGCTTGACCATGGCTCCAGGTGTGCCTTTATAACTAATACTGTGCCATATTGCCAAACATATATATTTTTCCATCCTAGGTACATTGTTACACACATGTACTATGACTGCTACTACATTTATGTACCAATACTCCTTGTTTATGTATCTTTTTTAACCCCTTGACCACTGGGCACTTAAACCCCCTTAATAACCAGACCAATTTTCAGCTTTCGGTGCTCTCACATTTTGAATGACAATTACTCAGTCATGCAACACTGTATCTATTTGAAATTTTTGTCCTTTTTTTTACACAAATAGAGCTTTCTTTTGGTGGTATTTAATCACCGCTGGGTTTTATTTTTTTTGCGCTATAAAAGGAAAAAGACCAAAAATTCTGCAAGAAAATGCATTTTTCTTCGTTTCTGTTATAAAATTTTGCAAATTAGTAATCTTTCTTCATATATTTTGGCCAAAATTTATACCACTACATGTCTTTGGTAAAAAATAACCCAAATCTGTGTATATTATTTGGTCTTTGTGAAAGTTATAGAGTCCACAAGCTATGGTGCCAATCTCTGAAAATTGATCACACCTGAAGTACTGATGGCCTATCTCATTTCTCGAGACCCTAACAAGCCAGGAAAGTACAAATACCCCCCAAATGACCCCTTTTTGGAAAGTAGACATTCCAAGGTATTTAGTAAGATGCATGAGTTTTTTGAAGTTGTATTTTTTCCCACAATTCTTTGCAAAATCAAGATTTTCTTTTCCTTTTTTTTTTTTTTTTTTAACAAAATTGTCATATTAGCCGGTTATTTCTCACACACAGCATATGCATAGCACAAATTACACCCCAAAACACATTCTACTCCTCCTCCTCGATACCACATGTGTGAGACTTTTACACAGAGTGGCCACATACAGAGGCCCAACATGCAGGGAGCGCCATCAGGCATTCTTGGAGCATAAATTACACATATAATGTGAGTTCCAGGACAATGGAAACGCCCCAAAAATGACAGCCATTTTTGCAGAGTATGGCTGGGTATGCAGAGTATGGCTGGGTATGGCTGGGTATGCAGAGTATGACTGGGTATGGCTGGGTATGCAGAGTATGGCTGGGTATGCCTGAGTATGCAGAGTATGCAGAGTATGGATGGGTGAGCATGGATGGATAGATCGATGGATCTCTCACTAAGCACCGCTGTTGGCACTACACATGCAGCCCACAGCGCTGCTGCAACCGATCTCTCCCCTCTCTGCTCACACTGGACAGAGAGGGGAGGGAGGAACCGGAAATCACGCCGGTTTGTTTACATGTGTTCGCTCCGTCATTTGATGGAGCGATCACGTGGTAAACGGCCGCGATAAGTGGCTGTTTACTGTGATCCGTGATGCGCTGGGTCCTCTGGACCCGGAAGTCACGGAAGTTCTCGGGTGCGTGCCCCAGGGGGCGCGTGAGAGTGGAATTCTGGGAGGACGTTACTGTACGCCCTCCCAGAGTTAACAAACCACCCTGTAGCTGTCATTCGGCTATGGGCCGGTTATTAAGTGGTTAAAAGCTAAAAATTTACAATGGCATTATGCAGTCCAGTTAAATGAGCTTATAAACATCCTAGTGATCAGGAAGATTAGGCATAACTCACCAAAATGTGAAGTTGGTTCCCGCATCCCCCCTCGTCATCACGTTACTGCCCTGCACTACACTGTTTAAATTTGCAGTGGTGCTGGAAAACTATTTGTCATGGCTGAGTGGACAGCATCATTGTATTAGAGCATCTATTTATCAATGTATCACCCAATATTTGCTCTTTTTTTTAAATAATATTCCATGGCAAAATTGCATGAAAGATGTTTGATTCTTCAGTGAATGGATTGATAAATAGACCCCTGTGTGATCCCAGACAGATCAGATCATATGGCCAAGGGTATGCTGCCAACTGTGCCAATGCTCTGGTCACAAATGAGCTTCCCCTTCAACCATGAGGGATTGTTTTTACTTCCACTGCAATCTGCTAAATGCTGGTGGAGGGCAGTCCAAAACTTGCATCGGGGCTCCTAGGTATTTACACATATAACATTTAGTGTGTGCAACCTAGAAGGTAGATGTGACTGTTACTTCTTTTAACACACAGTTACCGTATATACTCGAGTATAAGCCGACCCGAATATAAGCCGAGGCACCTAATTTTACCACTAAAAAACTGTGAAAACGTATTGACTCGAGTATAAGCCTAGGGTGAGAAATGCGCAGCTACTGTAAGTGGAAAAGAGGGTCAACAATGCCCATTTGCAGCCTCACTGTACCCATTTGCATGTCTCACTGTGCCCATTTGAAGCCATAGGTCCCCTGAACTTCAAACTTGGTAGATAAGGGTTCCTAGATGCCCCCTATCTGCAGCCATAATTTGGGGTCTCTGGACCCAAAGGGTCCTGAAATGACATTGCTGCAGATGGACACAGTTGACTGACTTTGGGGCCCCGTATCTTGGGGCCACTTGGTGCTAGGAACCCCATCTTTGGATATGTTGTAGTACTGGTTCCACTGGGTTTGCACATCTAATTTTGGGTTCCTATCACCAAGTGGCCCCAAAATACGGGGCCCCAAAGACGGTTCAGAAAATGTCAAGCACTTTTCTGCAGTAGAGAATGGCATTTTCTGAACCGATTTTGGGGCCCCGTATCTCGGGGCCACTTGGTGCTAGGAACAAAGTCGGGTCGGAAAATGTCATTCTTTGCTGCAGAAAAGTGCTTGACTCGAGTATAAGCCGAGGGGGGAATTTTCAGCACAAAAAAAAGTGCTGAAAAACTTGGCTTATACTCGAGTATATACGGTAAGAGTCAGCCTGAAAATTTAGTTGACAAATTGTAAAAATGCCCATAAAACATGCCAATATATTTCAGTGTCTTTAAAGTCCCAATTACTGATGGATAGGAACAATCTGTACCAAATGTTGAAATTCAGTGTGACTAAGGATCATCAGAATCTATGAATGCCCTTCCAAATTTCACCAGATGCATACTATCATGCATTTAGGCCTGGTTCACTAGACATGTGCAATTCGTTTCGTTTTTTTTTTTTTTTTCTTCGTTATTTTCGTTCGTTCGTTTTCGTACGAATGAACGAATCGTTCGAATCGTACGAATCCGAATAACGAATCATTCGAATCGAACGAATCCGAAAAACAACGAAAATCCGAAAAAAACAAATTAGAAACAACGAATGTACTAATGAAGAAAATCCGAAAAACTAAAACGAACGAAAAAATTTGTACATTCGTAACTTTTTTTTTGTTGAATTGGTAATTTTCCGTGTCCCTTACAATGGTGCTGCTAAACGTGCTTCGAATTGATTGAACAAAAAAATTTGTACATTCGTAATTTTTTTTTCGATTCGTAACTTTTTTTTTCCCGATTCGTAACTTTTTTTTCGATTCGTACCTTTTTTTTTTTTTTCGATTTGTAATTTTCCGTGTCTATTGAAGAAAAAAAATCGTACATTCGTAACTTTTTTTTCGAATCGTACATTCGTAACTTTTTTTTCGATTCGGAAATTATTAAAATGTAATAATAGCATACACATTACATAAAATTATGAATTATGCTCCGATTACGAATCTACGAATGTTACGAATGTACGAATAAATACGAATGCGACCGAAAATTAAACTAACGAAAAAAAAAAACGAATCAACGAAAAAATAACTCTTACGAATGTACGAATCGTTACGAATCAACGTAAACGAAAAAAACGAAATGAAAAAAAACGATTTTTTTTCGGAAACGAAAAAAACTAAACAAAAAAAAAAGATTTTTTTTGTTGTGCACATGTCTATGGTTCACACCTTTGCATTTTTTAGTGCATTTTAAGTTTTGAAGAAACACACTACAGTCTATTGAAAATGGTTTCCTATGGATGTAGTTCACATCTGTGCATTTTATAGAGAGGGCCAGGGACTTTTTTTCTGTTTTTTGGTTCCATAGACTTGGATCAAAAGCGTGTTTTGAAAAACCCAAAATGCACCTGCATAGGTGTGAATTAGGCCTAAATCTATCAACAGCATGATAAAACCTAAAGTTTTTATACTTGTTGTCAACTCAAATTTTCTGGTTCCAATAGGGATCGGGGAGAGGATATTGGTATAATATATGTATCCATGCTTTATAATCTACTTCCTCTTTAAAACATTTAAAGAATAAGCTGAATGGTTTTGATGGATCAATATACATACATATTTCTCCAAATAAACACCAAATGTTTTCACCAAAGAGTTATGCGGCGTACACACGGTCAGAATTTCCGATGGAAACAGTCCAATGGGAGATTTTCAACTGATTTTCCGACCGTGTGTATGCCCATCGGTCTTTTTCTGTCGGAATTTCCGACGGACTTTGGATTGAGAACCTGTTCTCAATTTTTTCCGACGGAAAACCTTTCTATCGGATTTTCCGATTGTGTGTATGCAATTCCGTCACGCAAAATTCCGACGCATGCTCGGAAACAATTTGACGCATGCTCAGAAGCATTAAACTTCCCTTTTATAGTGATGTTGAACGTGTTTTATGCTGCTGTGTTACTGACCACCGGAATTTGGTGTGAACGTGTGTAGGCAAGACAGTTTGAGCGAAATTCCGTCGGAGTTCCGACGGGAAAACCATCAGAGCTTTTTCCGACGAGAATTCTGACCGTGTGTACGCGGCATTAGACAACATCCATTTTTCTAACTGAATGTTGTGTGAAAATAGGTAAATCTTAGGTGAATTGTGTGCAAATCTTGAGTACATTTTGAGGAAATTTTGGATAAAAAACATTGATAAATAGACTCCAAAGTAAAAAATAAACTAACAAGTTGGTCTATACATACAGGGCCATAAAAACAGAAACCCGTCTTCTACAGCATTTGTGTGTTTACCTTTGCTACTTCCATGTGTACTACTGTAACAGGATGGATAACCAGGCTAATAATTATAGAGAGGGTAACTGTAACTTGCAGTTTACTAAATATGTGAGTTAGAATAAATATTGCAAAACAGGGTCAGGATGGCAAAAATTATACACAACAGAATAATACAAAACAGATTATGAAAGCTGCACAAACATGAATTCTTCACAGCAATATCTCTGTGGCTCAAACAGAGTAACATGTGGCTGCATAGTAGAATCTCTGTAAGGCCCCTTTCACACTGGGGCGTTTTTTCATGCGGTGCAGCGCTAAAAATAGCGCCTGTTCACCGCATGAAAAAATCCGGCCCCTTTAACTCCAGTGTGAAAGCCGGCGGGCTTTCACACTGGAGCGGTGCGCTAGCAGGATGACAAAAAAAGTCCTGCTAGCAGCATCTTTGGAGCGGGATAGGAGCGGTGTATTCACCGCTCCTATACCGCTCCTTCCCATTGAAAAGAATGGGAGACCGCGGTAAAACCGCGGCAATACCGCCGCAAAGCGCCGCTATGGCGGCGCTCTGCGGGGGGTGTTTAACCCTTTTTCGGCCGCTCGCGGGGGGTAAAACCGCACCGCGAGCGGCCGAAAACCGCGGCGAAAACGACGGTAAAGCAGCGCTAAATATAGCGCTGCTTTACCGTCACCGCGGCTCACCGCCCCAGTGTGAAAGGGGCCTAAGACTCTATAGTGTATTTGAGAATCATTGCTTCAGTGTAACAGTTCAGGGCACAGCAACTTGCACTTAACTTTATAAGCCACTTTCTTCAAAGTGAAGTCCAAGCCAGCTCTGTTAATACAGATGAACAGCTCAGGGGTTCCCAGTCCCGAGGACACAATGGGGTTGATTTACTAAAGGCAAATCCACTCTGCACTACAAGTGCACTTGGAAGTGCAGTCTAAATAAATCGGGGCAGAAGATCTGAAATGAGTGGAAGCTCTGCTGATTTGAAACTTCCAATCATGTACAAGCAAAAATGCTGTTTTTTTTTTTCTCCTTGCATGTCCCCCTCGAATCTACAGCGACTGCACTTCCAAGTGCACTTGTAGTGCAAAGCGGATTTGCCTTTAGTAAATAACCCCCGATAGCTAGCTTTTTCTGGAGAAGCAGAGTGCTATTAGGCTCTTGTCCAGCTGCCCGCACATAGACATGTGCACAACAAAAAAATTTGTTTATTTTCGTTTCGTTTTTTTCGTTTCCGTTGATTCGTAACGATTCGTAAGTTGTCAGTGTTCGTATTCGTAACGATTCGTATTTTCGTTAGAGTTATTTTTTCCGTTAGTTTAATTTTTGTTTATTTGTTTATTCGAAATTCGGACGCATTCGTATTTATTCGTACATTCGTAACATTCGTAGATTCGTAATCGGAGCATAATTCATAATTTTATGTAATGTGTATGCTATTATTAAATTTTAAGAGACATGGAAAATTACGAATCGAAAAAAAAAGTTACGAATGTACGAATTTTTTCGTTCAATCCATTCGAAGCACGTTAAGCAGCGCCATTGTAAGAGACACGGAAAATTACGAATCGAAAAAAAAAAGAAAGTTACGAATGTACGAATTTTTTCGTTCAATCCATTCAAAGCACGTTAAGCAGCGCCATTGTAAGAGACACGGAAAATTACGAATCGAAAAAAAAAAGAAAGTTACGAATGTACGAATTTTTTCGTTCAATCCATTCGACGCACGTTAAGCAGCGCCATTGTACGGGACACGGAAAATTACCAATTCAACAAAAAAAAAAGTTACGAATGTACGAATTTTTTCGTTCATTTTGATTTTCGTTGTTCCTGTTTTCGTTTTTCGGATTTTCTTCTTTCGTACATTCGTTGTTTCTAATTTAGTTTTTTTCGGATTTTCGTTGTTATCGGATTCGTTCGATTCGAACGATTTTTTTTATTCGTTAAAATTTCTAGCGAATCGTTCGTTCATTCTTTTGATAACGAATGAACGAAAATAACGAAAAAAAGCGAAAAACTAAAAAAAACGAAACAAATTGCACATGTCTACCCGCACATCAGTTCTGAAAGTGAAGGGCCTCTCACCTGGCTCCAGATCACTTGCCTGGCTACCTCCGCCTGATCAGGTGTGGCCCCTCTGAGATGCAGAGGGAGTGAAGCATAGAAACTTATTTTCCCAGGGGGTGCCCAAGAACCCATGGAGTAGGAAAAGAAGATAAAGGTGCCTGTGCCTAAATCTGAGTATGGTAAGTAAGGCTGGATTCACACCTATGGCATTTTTTGTGCTTTTTGCATTTTGCAGATTTGCACTACAGGACGTGTTCCATAGGAAACCATGGTTAATGGACTGTAGTACAAATCTGCAAAATGCAAAAAGCACTAACAATGCATAGGTGCGAGTCCAGCCTAAATGGGCACTCCACTACACTACTACATATGGACATAACAGGTATTTTCTACATGTGCTTGCATGTGACCTGCATACTTTGAAAAAAACTATAATTGTTACTGCCTTGAGGCTGGATTCACACCTGTGCATTTTTAGTGCTTTTTGCATTTTGCGATTTGCACTACAGAACGTGTTCCATAGGAAACCATGTTAAATGGACTGTAGTCCAAATCTGCCAAAAGCACTAAAATTGCATAGGTGTGAATCCAGCCTTAGAGATGATTTGAACATTGCCAGAAGTGCACAGCGAATGGGAAGGCCAGATTTCTACTGTATTGTGCTGGCCATTTTCTACCCCAGTCACCTAACATTGGCATTGGGGAGGGGGGGGTATTAAACAGGCAGTTTGCCCACCCTGTGTCAGTATATCAAAAAGTGACTGCTAAAGGTACAAGGCGAACACTTACCCTATTCTGTTGTATTATTTCAGCTATACAGACCCAGAATTGGTAAATGTAAATAAACAGTACAATACAGTATTCCTCCAATGCAAACTGTTCAGGAAAGCAACAAGGAAGACCTGTCAAGATTGCACTGGTACCAGCTCCATAGTCTTTCATTTGCTACTACAAGCCCCATAACTATCACTCTTTGCAGGAACATGCTCCAGAACTGGCAAATTTTACTCTGGTGGTACAAGCTGATTGAGCAGATTTATCATTCTTTACTTTGCATGTACAAGCTCTAGAACTATCATCCTTTACATTGCTGGTACAAGCTCTAGAACTATTATTTTCTACTTTGCTGGTAAATGCTCTAGAACTAGCAATCTTTACTTGACTGGTACAACTGGGGGGATCCGTAGTGGAGAAGGATCTGGGGTTTTGGTAGATCATAAGCTCAATAATAGCATGCAATGCCAAGCTGCGGTTTCCAAAGCGAGCAAAGTCCTTTCTTGTATGAAGAGAGGTATGGACTCCAGAGAGAGAGATATAATTTTGCCCCCCTGTTCAAATCATTAGTAAGACCTCATCTGGAATATGCAGTTCAGTTTTGGGCACCAGTTCTCAAAAAGGATATCGGGGAACTGGAGAAAGTGCAGAGAAGGGCAACCAAACTGATAAGAGGCCTGGAGGAGCTCAGCTATGAGGAAAGATTAGAGGAACTGAATTTATTCACTCTTGAGAAGAGGAGAATAAGGGGGGATATGATCAACATGTACAAATATATAAGGGGTCCATATAGTGAACTTGGTGTTGAGTTATTCACTTTACGGTCAACACAGAGGACAAGGGGGCACTCCTTACGTCTAGAGGAAAATAGATTTCATCTCCAAATACGGAAAGGTTTCTTCACAGTAAGAGCTGTGAAAATATGGAATAGACTCCCTCCAGAGGTGGTTCTGGCTAACTCAGTAGATTGCTTTAAGAAAGACCTGGATACTTTCCTAAATGTACATAATATAACTGGGTACTGACATTTATAGGTAAAGTTGATCCAGGGAAAATCCGATTGCCTCTAGGGGGATCAGGAAGGGATTTTTTTCCCCTGCTGTAGCAGATTGGAGCATGCTCTTTTGTTTTTTTTTTTTTCCTTCCTCTGGATCAACTGTGGGTATAGAATGGGGTTTATTGGATTGTACGATATATTTTATTTTTATTTATTATTTCTTTTTTTTTATGGTTGAACTGGATGGACTTGTGTCTTTTTTCAACCTAGCTAACTATGTAACTATGTAACTATGGTACAATTACAAGCTCTAGAACTATCATCCTTTACGTTACTGCTACAATCTCCATAACTATCATTCTCTACTTTGCCAGTAAAGGCTCCAGAACTAGCATACTTGACTTTATAGGTACAAGCTCCAAATGTAATAGTTCACTTTGCTGGTACAAGCTCCAGAACTATCATTCTCTACATTGCTAGTACAAGAACTTTTTTTCTTTACTTTGCTGTTAAAGGCTCCATAACTTTTATTCCTTACTTTGTTGGTTCAAGTGCCAGTACAATCATTCTTCTCTTTACTGATACGAGTTCAAGAACTATTCTTTACTTTGCTTCAGAACTATCATTCTTTACATTGCTGGTACAAGGTCAAAAACGATTATTCTTTATTTTACTGGTAAAGACTCCAGAACTATTGTTCTTTACTTTGCTGGTATAAGCTTCAGAACTATCATTCTTTAAGCCTCATACACACGATCGGACTTTGTATAAACTTTCCCGTGGATTTTTGTACAAAGGGCATTGGCTGCAAGTTTGTATTGCATACACACGATCAGACTTTTTTTAGGCAACAAACACGAACGTAGTGACGTTTCAACATACTGACGACACTTCAAAAGAGGACGTTCAATTACTCCAGCGCCACCTTTGGTCAACTTCTGTATTGTTGTCTGATCTTTTGCATTGGTTCTGAGCATGCGTGTTTGTACTTTGTACAAAAGTCTGATGGTTTTGTGTACACACGATCAGACTTTGCTCCATCGGACTTTTGTTGCCAGAAAGTTTGTCCGTTCACACAGCCAACAAAAGTCCGATGAAAACCGAAAAAGTTTGTCCGATGGAGCGTACACACGGTTGGATGTTGCCACAAAACAGCTAATTTGCATGTTTGTTGTCAAAAAGTCAGATCGTGTGTACGGGCTTTTACATTGCTGATACAAGTTCAAGAACTATTATTCTTTACTTTGCTGGTTAAGGCTCTAGAACCTTTATTCTTTAGTTTGTTGGTACAAGCACCAGAGCAATCATTCTTTTCTTCATGGATACAAGTTCAAGAACTATTATTCTTCACTTTGCTGATACAAGCCTCAGAACTATCATTCTTTGCACTGCTGGTACAAACTCCAGAATGATCATTCTTTATATTGCTGATACAAGTTCAAGAATTATTATTCTTTACATTGCAATCTACAGAACTGCCATTCCCATCACTGAGATGCTATAACGGTTATAAAAAAAGTGAAAGCAAGTATTTTATTAAATCAGTATTTGTTTATGATACATGGCTTTGTAAATCTGTTAATTAAATAATTGACTTCTGTGGAGCAGGGGAACTCATACATTAATCAAAATCCAGCAGGGACCAACCAAAATTTGATCATTGTATGGCCAGCTTAAAACAGAACCACACTGAAACTGAGCACCACAAACCAAAAAAGCTATTTCATTCATTTATAATATTCAAAGCATTTATCCATGTCGCCATGCTTTATTTTGCTGATAAATCACGTTGAAAAACACCCCCGTAGTATTTCTGTCCATCTTAAGCAAGGGCAGATGATTCATGTAGCATTTACTTCCTGTAATCCATCTGCCCTTAGCTCAGGGATGCAGGCATGAGGTTTTGCTTAGCTGAGAAAACCCCTCCACCCCTCCTGAAGACTCTTAGGATGCATAACATCATTTGCCTAGACCTGGAAACCAGGAAGTAACCGAAGAAATGTAAAAAAAAGTTTAAAGCAAGTTAATATGATATACTTTACTATCAAGGAAAATTAGGGGTGGCTGGAAAAAACTCACAAAAAATGACACCTCATCCCAAATGATAGTAATAAAATGTAGAGCAGGGATAGAAAAGGGGATTATTGCGGTACCAAAGAAAATAGAAATGGGGTTTTACCCCTCTGGCGTTGTTTTTGCCATCTGGGGGTACGTATCTTTTTACCGCACCCGATCTTGGGATTTTCATGTGTGGGGGGTCCCTTTGACCGCATCTTGCACTCAGAACTGATCGATTGATTTTTGTCTAATTTATTTATATTTTATTTTTTTTCTTTATATATGTCTCTTAGAATTTTTATTGAGGCACAGGTTTACATCACTACCCTGAGGAAGCCAATGCTTTGGCGAAACATGTCGGCTCTAACCTGTACCCCTGGCCTATAAACACGCTTAGCCTACTCCTCCATAATTTTTTTTGGTTCTCTGTTAAATACGGAAATTGCCAATTACTTTGTATTGTTATAATATGTTTACTAAATTAGTGTAATTTGTACTTTGCAATAAAATGTATCTTGAATTTTATCTTTAACCGCTTCAGCACCGGGCCATTTTTCACCCTTCCTTACCAGAGCACTTTTTGCGATTCGGCACTGCGTCGCTTTAACTAACAATTGCACGGTCGTGCGACGTTACACCCAAACAAAATTGACGTCCTTTTTTTCCCACAAATAGAGCTTTCTTTTGGTGGTATTTGATCACCTCTGCGGTTTTTATTTTTTGCGCTATAAACAAAAGAGGAGCGACAATTTTGAAAAAAAAACACAATATTTTTTACTTTTTGCTATAATAAATATCCCATTTTTAAAAAAAAAAACTATTTTTTTCCTCAGTTTAGGCCGATACGTATTCTTCTACATATTTTTGGTAAAAAAAATCGCAATAAGCGTATATTGATCGGTTTGCGCAAAAGTTATAGCGTCTACAAAATAGGGGATAGATTTATTGAATTTTTTTTTTTTTACTAGTAATGGCGGCGATTTGCGATTTTTTTTTGTGACTGCGACATTGCGGCGGACACTTCGGACACTTTTGATACATTTTTGGAACCATTCACATTTACACAGCGATCGTTGCTATAAAATTGCATTGATTACTGTGTAAATGTGACTGGCAGGGAAGGGGTTAACACTAGGGGGCGCTGCAGGGGTTAATGTGTTCCCTATAGAAGTGATTCTAACTGTAGGGGGAGGGGACTCACAAGGGGAGGAATCCGATCAGTGATCCTCCGTACTGGGATCACATGATCGGTCTCCTCGCCACTGACAGGACGTGGAGCTGTGTGTTTACACACACAGCTCCACGGTCCCACACGGTCCCGTTGTTTTAACGGGCAATCGCGGGTGCCCGGCGGACATCGCGGCTGCTGGGCACTCACACCGGGTCCAGAGCGATGCCGCGGGCGGCACGGGCGCGCCCCCCAGGCGGCCGGGAATGCGAGGACGTCATATGACGCCCACCCAGGATGGGAGATCCACCTTGTGGGCGTCATATGACTATACGCCGGTAATGAAGTGGTTAACTATCTAAATTTCTATCCCTGCTCTACATTATATACTTTACTATGTATTTACCAATGCTAGCAGCATAAGGATTAAAAAAAAGACAATTTTGATTGAGAAAATTAGGTTCTGCTTTAAGAATACAGTTTGTCTAACAGATCTGCTTTCAGTGTTTGAAGATAAGGATTTTATTCCTGTTTAAATCTGCTCATCTTTCATAAACTCAAGAAAAGCATTTCTCATGCAGAAGTTTGTGAAAGTGTAAAACACTAATGCCGCGTACACACGATCGGAAATGCCGCCAGCAAAACTCAGATGAGAGATTTTTGTCGGAAAATGCGACCGTGTGTATGCTCCATCCGTTTTTTGCTGGCGGAATTCCAGCCATCAAAAGATTAAGAGCGGGTTCTCTATTTTTCGGTCGGGAAAAGTTCTTATCCAAAAATGCGATCGTCTGTATGCAATTTGGACGTGCAAAAAAATCACGCATGCTCGGAAATAATTTGACGCATGCTCGGAAGCATTGAACTTCATTTTCTCAGCTCGTCGTAGTGTTGTATGTCACCACGTTCTCGACGGTCGAAAGTTAAGAGAACTTTTGTGTGACCGTGTGTATGGAAGTCAAGCTTGAGCGGAATTCCGTCGGAAAAACCATCCAAGATTTTTCGGATGGAAATTCCGCTCGTGTGTACGTGGCATAAGTCTAATTTACAGCTTACAATTGTAGTTAAATACTTAGCAGAGTCCTTTAATTATATTTAATTTAGCACAAATCCCTGGTGGTGAATCTAACTCAATGTATAGCAGAACATATGTTAAAGCAAACAGTACCGTTATTAATGCATAATATTAATTGCTTTCCTCCATGGTTTGCAGTTTGTAAGCCTAAATCACCGCAGGCAATCATGACTTTCCTGCATGTCATCTGACTCGATATTTAGTACAGCTTACTTTTAAAAGTTGGTTTTAAGTTTTATGACAGTTTTAAACTTTCAGTAATTATGCATAAAATAAAAAAGAAGTCATGAAATGCATTTTCTGTGCTCATACACAACAGAAGTGTCTGGCGAAAGGATGTTGAAAGCTTTGAGTGCTACAGGCTGACCTTATGCCTTGGGGATATAGAATAAAACACAACATAGTTTGTTTTTACTAATGCACAGGCTTGCCTGTCTCACTGGATACTTCTGCCACTGTACATGTCACAATGGATTGTTCTCATGTTTTCCCCTTGTGACCAGATAAAAATCTCATAAATAGAATATCTTCATACAGCAACATTCTCTCAAAAAAGGTTTGCTTGAGAGGACATTCCTAGCCTTCCCACCTAGAGATGAATTTGCTGGCTTTTTTCCAGGCACAGAAGGAGAGGTATGCCAATCGCTTCTTCAAGAAAAGTTCAAGGAGTAAAGTGATAATTCTAACAAGCCAATCACCTTAGTGTCATTCTCTCAGCAACAGGGGCAGTCTTTAATGATTGTTGTTTCTGTAAAATTCATTAAGCATAGTATGCACAGGGCCGTTTTTAAGGCAGGGCAAAAGGGGCAGCTGCCCTGGGCCCTGTCATTGTTGTGGGGCCCAAAGCAGCTGCCTCATACTTGCCAACTATCCTGGTTTAAATTCCCTCTTACCTTGAGGTTTTAGTCCCGTGCTGTGTCCCAATATCTCAGTAAGAAGTGCTGCTACTAATGCTGCCCAGCTCTGCCCTATTGTTGTGTACAGATGACTCACCTGCAGACCCTGTGTTTACATGTAAATTACCAGCATTCATATGTAATTAGCAGTGGCATTCATATGTAAATAGCTGTGGCATTCATATGTAAATAGCAGCGGCCGGTGGCATTCGTATGTATATCATGGCCCCCTGAGGTCATATCCACACTCCACAGTAATCTCTAGCAACCAATCAACAAGCAGAAATCATGTGCTGTACCTCTAGCAACTAATCAGTGAGCCGTAATGTGTGCTGTATCTTT